>JAUCMR010000169.1:18868075-18887753 GCA_032357425.1 Enteromius argenteus | reverse complement strand
CTAGGTTTTGCAGTTTGTACTAATTGTTTTGAGAAATGCATTAACTGTTGTGCAAATTTAAATAGTGTTGTGAGAAACGCACCAAAGCGACTGAGAAAAACTGTAAATGGGATTATTGTTAACTAAAAATCAGAATTTTTTGCTAATTGAAATACAGTGTTGAAATAAAACAAAATCTAAATATTAGATTTTTTTTTTGCCTAAATGAAATATACAGTGTTGAAATAAAACAAAATCTAAATATTAAATTTTTTTTTTTTTTTTGTCTAAATGAAAATGTTTTGAACTAAATGAAATATGCAATATTAGCAATTACTAATTGTAAATATAATATTAATAGTAATAATAAATAAATAAAGGCAATGTTTAAAAAATAATTACAAATTATCTTAAAATCTCTAAAAATATATTTCAAAATCTCAAATTAAAATAAAAAAAAAAAACATAAAAAGCTAATTCAAAATGTTAAAAAATAAAACTATGGTAGTATATAAAAGATAAAGCACTGCTTTCATACAGTCTAAGAACAGCAATGACATTCAGACTGTTAGAAGGAAGCTTATTTATTATATATTTGATATTTTTGTTTGTTGGATCTCTTATTTTTGCATTAGATGCTTTGTATTTTATTTACTTTATTATGTCTTTTATAGTAACTTATAATAATTGTGTTATCTTCTTTTACTCTTTTATTTAAATAAATTATTTTTTTTATTTAATACATTTTATTGAATACATTTGATGTTTTATTTAAACATTAAATTTATTGAATACATTTATTTAATACATTTAACACAATGTCTGTCTGTCTGTCTGTCTATCTATCTATCTATATATATGTTCATATAGATCCATGAATATAGGGTATATATACATATATATATATATATATATATATATATATATATATATATTCTTGCATACATACATACAAATAATAAACATACATACATCTATCTATCATCAAGTCTTGAGCTCTTGTTCAGATTTTTGTTCAGTGGATGGGACAAAAATAACACTATTGCCCCAGTCCAGATCTAAACCGCTCCTCCTTTTAGAGGGTCTGCAGTTTGTAGTCATGGGAAAGTCAAGTTGTTCTGCTTCCCCAGGGTCTTTGTAACATCAGATTTTTATGAACAGTCACGCCAAACCCAGAGCATGACTCTACACTCTTCAATCTTCAAGACAGCTCGTCCATGTGGGTCGTCTTAAACCAAAATATTTAGTCCAAGTAATTGCGAATCCCGATGAGCCAACAAATTACAGCCTACCTTCAACTTCACTTCTCTTTAGTGCCAGGACCATCGCTACAATTCAGGGGGCCCAGGACAACATTTTTATGGTTTGGCCCCTACTTTCTACTAATGAGTAGGTTATATGAGTGGTTCTCAACTGGTGGGTCGTAACCCAAAAATGGGTCACAATTTTATACTGAAAAAACCATTCTAAAAGCAATAAATGCAATTAGTTCTATAATGACGTATAGATTGTCCTATCTATACACTGTCATGTGGTTAGTTGCATTTTAATAATAAGCATGGTTATCAGTTTGAAAAAGGGAGGAGAAAACATTTCCCATATCTGTTGTTGTTGAAGTTTAATTAATTAACAATGTTGAGTTCATGCATTTCAAGGAAATATTAATACATTTGTCAGATTAACATTAATGTTTTGAGGTCCTTTCTTATGGGAAAAAATTGAGTAAAATAAAAAAAGTAATAGTTCACCCAAAAATGAAAGTTTGCTTTTATTTTTTCTTTCTTTTTGTACTTGACCTCAGGCCATTCAAGATGCAGGTGAGTTTTTTTTTTTTTTTTTTCATGGAAACAGATACAGAATGAAGAAATTCAGCTTGCTCAGCACTGGATTCTCGACAGCTGATAAAAACATCTCAATGATCCACACCACTCCAGTCCATCATTAAAAAGAGAATTGAAAAGCTGTGTGTTTGTAGGAAACAAATCCATGCGTCTTAACTATAAGCCATTGCTGCTGACCAAAATACCAATGCATAATTTTTCCACTAGTGAAAAAGTCCATCTCCTGTTGTCATCAAAATCTAACAACACATTTGTTTAAAATTGCTTTGAACTGTATTTGCTTTTAAACTGTGCTTAATATGTACATATTTCTCTCCAGATTTAGACTAAACAACATTTTCACTGAAAAAAGCAATATTATAGAGTACTTTATGTTTTAGCTGGAAACAACAGTTTGAAGTTAAAATGATTTACTACAAACATTTTCACCTCACAAGATGTTAACTGATGGACTGGAGTATTGTGGATTATGATGGTTTTTATCAGCTGGACTCTCATTCTGACGGCACTCATTCACTACAGAGCATTCATTGTGATGTCAAATTTCTTTAAATCTTCTGCTGAAGAAACAAACTCATTTACATCTTGGATTTCCTAAGGATGATTAAATTGCAAGCAATTTTTCTGAAAATATGACATTTACCTGCTATTTTCTCTGGTCTCTCAGATACTATGTCAACCTGACGCTGTGCCTGGAGAATGTGGCTAACCACACATGCTGTACAGACTTTTCCTACAGACACTACCTGCTGCTGGAGATCCATAAGATTTATTTCTCCATGTGCTTGCATATGCAGGACCCAGATTTTCCCATCCTGCTGCTGCTCATCATGCCCTGTGTCATCATCCCATTCATTATACCATTCCTCTGCCAACACTTCGAACTTTACGAGTATAGATTGCCAAACAAAAACTGATGATTGGACAGTGTGTTGCATTTCAGAATGGACAATGTGCATGAATCAAAATACTCAGATGTTTTGATAGGCCTCACAATATACTTGCAATGATTTTAAATTTTAAAGTATACTAAAGACCATATTATAAGATTACATTTATGCATTTGGGCGACACTTTATCCCTAGCAACTTATGTTGCATGCAAGGTACAACATTACTGTGTAAGTGTGCACTTATTCAGCAATGTTTTGTAAAGGGGTCATATGATGTTGCTAAAAAGAACATTATTTTGTGTATTTGATGTAATGCTATGTTTTTATGCGGTTTAAGGTGCAAAAAACACATTATTTTCCATATGCTGTACATTTTTGCTTCTTCTCTTGGCCCCGCCTCCTGAAATGGGTCGATTTGTACAAAGCTCATCGTTCTAATAAAGCGAGGTGTGCTCTGATTGGTCAGCTATCCAGTCCACTGTGATTGGCCGAACACCGCAAGCATGTTGCGGAAATGTTACACCCCTTATCATAACATGATACTGTGCCCTGGCTATATGACAACAAAACAATAAAACACATTACAAAGGAGGCATTTGTGGACAATTACTGATTATCATGACTTACTACTGTCTTTTTATGGGACGCATTGCATCTCATAAATATAACACCATGTCTGCATTAAAGTAACGTAGCAGTAGCAGGTTCTTTAAATAAGAAAATATATCTTACTTAAAGGTTGTGAGTCAGAAGCGCCAGACTGTCCTTGCAGAGTTAGAATTGTTCCACTTTATAGTCTCTGTGCACAGCCAGCATAGTTTGCTCTGCAGGTTTTAGAAGTCAGTCCTCCATAAATGCGCTGAACACACTCTAATTTTTCTAATTTTTGTTGAACTGTTCTGGAACAGTGTTGTGAATACAACTTAATCACTTTCTAGTTGTGTCCTCTTTTGGAAGCACAAAGAAAGAAGTTTCACTTTCACAATGACACACAGCACGTCCAGCAACCAGCAGCAACACTACAGCCAGAATAATAGCTCCGCCTTCTTTCTTTACATAAACATTTGGGCGGTGTTTGAAAATAAAGCCACTCTGCGACATAGAAAAGTGGGGTTGTTTTAGGTGGGTGTGTGGATAAGGTATAACTTTTATAAAGAATATATCTTTGGTTTTGAAACTTTAATCTTTACAACTTCTTATGCACTAACAGCTTGTAACACTCCAAAGAGAAAATAAATTTTGAAATCGCATCATGTGACTTCTTTAATCATCCTAATATGCTGTTTTGGTACATTTCTTATTATAAATGTTGAAAACAGCTGTGCTGCTTAACTTTTTTGTAAAAATATTTTTAGGATCCCCCCACCCCAACATTCCCAATGTACATCTTTTATTTCATTTATTATACTCTGCATTACCAATGTTCAATTTACTGTCCTTGATGAATAAAAGAATCAAAACTACTTGGCTGAACCCAAACTTTAAAGCAACAGATACATACATACACATGTACACACACACACATACTGTATGTATGTGTGTGTTAGATATGTAATATAAAGCTAGATATATAATATACTCTAGATCTTTTTTTTTTTTTTTTTGCTACTGCTCAGCCCTATATTTTTAACTGATTCATAGTGGCCACAATTTAAACAGTCAATGCAGAGGCATTTGAAACACATAATAAATATTTATTTTGAGACAAAAAAATAACAATTTGTTGTACAGTGCTCTGAAAACATTTTTTTTTTCTTTTGACAGAATAGCAATCGGTACTGCTATTAAATATCCACATAACATCATAGTATTTTCAGTATTGCTAATGCTAAAGTAATACAGAATTTTAACCATATGAACTCAAAATGTTTGTCTTATTTTCTGACAGACAAACGACACGTCTTTATGACCAGGCAACACTTTTTGAGATCTACTAGAGGTCTTTCTGACACAGTCTAAAATGATGCAAACTCAAAAACACTACATGAAATAAAGGATCTTTTTCTGTTTGTTTTTTAAGGTGTTATCTAGGGGTCATTCATGTGGATCTAAAATAAAAAGTAAATTAGTATTGTCTGTAATAGCATGTAACAGAGGTAAGTGTTTTTCTTTGTACAATAAGTCTCAGTAGTCTTAACTGATGCACTGTTTACAACCGAGTAAAATGCTTTGTTAGAACCAAAACACTGGCTTTAGTGTTGTGTGTGTCTGTGTGCACTGCTGAATGTACAATATGTTGGGTGTGAATGAGATTAATATAATCTGACTGCAAATATTTCTGATTGTCATCCATTTCATCACAATGGGAAGAAGAATGGCGTACATTAAACATTCACAACATGAAAGCAAGTGAAAGTTCAGACATGAAGTTTAACACTAACACATCCTTCACAGCATCGGGTGGGTGGTCTGGACGATCAGGGTGGCACCATCCACCAAAACCCAACTCATTCAGCTGTTGCACCATTCATACTACTTCCTTTTCATCCTAAAAACCACTTCCCAGTCTAGAAGTGCTGTTTATTCTCTCACAAAACCAAGTTCACACAAAGTGTTTTCTTTTTCAACTTCTCATACGACCCTAAAATAAGAGAGGTATTGATGTCTTTGAGCTCCTCACAACTGTGTCCTTCAACTATAGAGAGCTTCTGGACTTCCACACCAGGTGAAAGTCTACCAGACAGTTGGTTATTTGAGCGAGTAACCCGTCTATAACCAGGAAAACTGTCACTACTGTGGTTGAAGACACAATAATGGACAAGAAATCTACATTACTCCATCTACATTCACTGTCAATCTGTGGCTCATGAAAGGATTCAGCATGAAAAACACATTTTTTCGTGCTTAAAGGACAACCTCTCCTAACCTGCAGGGAAATTCCATGCCAAACATATTGGTTGTTAATAAATAAGAGCAGACAACATTGGTTAAAATAAAAAACAATATAAAATACAGCTGAAAGCAGCAGTTATGAGGTGAAACGCTGAGGAATTTGATTTACATTTGAAAAACTGGACTATAACCACTTTCCGATCATTAGACTTGATCTTCAGCTTCTTAACCACTGAACTGATAGTCATTAAATACCTTTTATCCAGCATGCTCTGAAAATATACAGAACCAAACATAAAGAGAATTGGAATAAACTTGCAAGAACAGCAGCAAAATTGGTGATCATAGTTTTACTTGAAGCCAAATTGTTCAAAAGTTATAAGCAAATACTTCTGTACAGTTGCTTTTCCTTGAATTCAATGTGTAGTTCACTCAAAAATTAAATACAAATCATGTACTCGCCCTCACATAATTCCGAATCTGTATGACTTTTTTCTTTTTTCTGTGCATCACAAAATAATATCTTTTAAAAAAACTTCAATCAAACAACATTGGAGCCCATTGACTTCCTTTGCCTCAAAAAGTCCTACAAAATGAAGTCAAACAGTTTCAGGAGGACATGAGGGTGAGTTAATAATCACAAAATCTATTTTTTATAGGTAAACTATCCAATGTAACTTGATCTGAAAATCATCTAAGAAATGACTGGATGAAATTTGTAAGAGAAGCAGCACAATTTATTAAAAATCCAAAATGGTGACCGATCAACTAGATGCAAGAGTCTGACAAGCTCAAAATTGGTTTAAGGCTTCTGTAGACAGGAAAAAAAAAACCTAACAAATACAGTAAGGTGCACTTAAAGCTTCACTGCTTGCTTTCTCAAATCTGACACCGCCACAAATTTAGACCTGTATGTCACAATCCATAGATCAAACCAATTATGTAAATAGTGCAACTGTTCAGTGGTAATTCACAGTGGAAGATGAAGATAAATTCAAAACCCAAAACCCTGAAAACAAGTCTGTCTGTTTATTTTATTCAAGTCTTTCCTTTCTGCTGCTTGGATTGTATTTACTCAGAAGAATCAAAGCAAGCCTGCAGAGATCGAGTGACGGCAGTGTGAGCAGTAATGGCAGTGCAATAAACTTCAGACCATCCATAAAAGCAACAATCTTTGAGATATAAAATAAATTAATAACCCTAAGCAGACAACAGCTCTAAAAGTGCCAGAGGAGCTTAATTTCAACCCAACAGGGAAGAAAAATAACACAGAATATCTCTTGAATATCTCCATATTATATTTTCTCAAGCATAATTTGACAATCAGAATAAATGGAGAAAATGCTCCAAAATTGTTCCACATTTTACATTGGGTCTTTTCAAGACTAAATTCTAAATGAATCCTACTTACTTGATTAAAGAACAATCCTGGCTTTGGTGCACATTATTCAAGGGGGGGAAAAATTTATTATTTATTTTTCTTCCTAAAATGGGAAAGAACTCACTCTGCCTCTGAATTTGCTTTTTTTTTTTTTGACAACAAGTGCTCTTAAATTTTACCCCTCCCCTTCATCACCTGTCACCATTTTGGCATTCAACACTCACTTTTCAAAATCCAACTGCGGTTAAATAAATTCAAGCCCGAGCCTACATTTTGTCTAATTAAAAATCCTGTTTCATCAGAAATAAGTCAAACCCAAATGTCATTTTTTTATGAAACCTCACTGAGAACCTGAGCTATAAAAAACAGCCACTTCTAAGCAATAACCTTTGCCTTTGGGAAGCTAACATTTGTTGCTGAAGCTAAGATCTGTTGCTTGCCATGCGATGAGCCTGCCAAAGACTTCACACACTGGGAATCTGATTCTAAAGCATTAAAGCCAGCTTGTCCTCATCCAATTTCATCTCTCAGCTACATCCCAATTGATAAATGCTGAGGGGAAAAAATTAAAAACCAACGTTCTACCCTTTTGGCATTCGCACAGAGCTATCCGATGGCTCAACTAAGGTTACATGGTAAAACACGTCTGATGTGTGGCTTCACATTATGTGCTTCAAAGACCTGCCATTCACAACCACAGATCTCCACTTACCGCTCTCAGGCTCGAGAGCAGCACTTAGGCTTGTGCTTTCCAAGAAACTAAACATCTATTCAGAGTAGCACAGCGCTGCATGACAGATATTTCTTTATTGCACAATTTCCTCTTGTTTTCACACTGAAAACTGGGGAAACGAGGAGCAAAAAGAAACACATGTGGAATATGTGTTTGTGATGAAATGAGCTAGTCTAGCGTGACTAGGCCAAGCAGTCCGTATTACGCAGAAACAAATTCAATACACGCATGGACGGCACGATATTTACAGTCCAAAGGGCAACTTTCTCTAAAGGCAATTGTCCTCAAAACATGAGTGTAATGGAACGATTCATCCTGTTTTCAAGTCCATAAGAGGCTGTTTTGTTTGCAAAAGGATCAAGATGAAGGTTTTAAAGGTGAAGTGTGTAATTTCTTCTTTTTTTTTCTCCAAATGGAATTGCAGACAGTTACCGGAAAGTTCCTCCACATCTCCCATTGGTCGCTCAAACTGCTAGTCCCGCCCCAAACTTAACTCACTGGCTGATCGTGTCGGGTTGATAAGGATGCTCAAACAAATAGAGCAATTTTTTTAATCTTGCTGCATATGAAGTTGGGTTTGGAATATGGATTTTTTTAAATATAGAAAGTACACACATCACCTTTAAAGGCAAGGGAAACTTGGATTTGTTGGCTCTGCAAAGATTTTAAAAGGTCATTTGCCTTTTTCAAAATAGCTAAAGTTTGTCGCTATCCTTCATGAACCTGACTAACAGTTTGGCATCATGTTTCATCGAAGCCAAAGTCTCTCGCTCACTGGCAGTTTGACAGCATTTATGCAATCAACCAAATCCAAATTTCTATGGCTTTAACCTATTTCAGCTGAATACACTGTAGTATAACAGCATAAAGAATGGAATTGGTTTTTTGAAAAGGGTAATATTGAAATCGCATACACAAACAGCAACATTTGGGCAATAAATCCTATATAAATTCTAAATGCTAAATTTACATATAGCAAGAAAAGCTGAGCTGCTCAAAGAAAAAACAAATCAATTGTTTTGGGAAATCTTCAAGACAAAAAAAGTGAAATAAATTAATCGATTAAAAAATAACTGAAATAAACACTTTGTATGCAAATTTGTTTGGAATGAAACCATGTACTGAGAGCTAAACAACTTCTGATGGAAATAAAACAAAGAAAAAAAATAAAGAAAATAAAGAATAATGATCGTTAAATTAAATTAAATTAAATTAAAAAAATAAATTAAAAAAAAAAATAAAAAAAAAAAATAAAATAGAATAAAATTAAATTAAATATACTTTCTACAGTGAATCTGTTTGGGAAACTATGATTTTTTTTTTTTTCCTTATTAAAGGTGCTGTAGGCAATGTTAGTCATTTCTGATTTCTAATTTCTAAACCCCCACTAGTCACCATATTCAAAATGACAGTCTGAGAGTGATAACTGTCAGGAAGCAGGGACATTTTCTCAAATGCTATTCCATTAAAAAAAAAATCACTTATAGCACCTTTAAATGTACCGTAACTACTGCATACATCGATCAAAGTAACATCTCTACTGCATAAAGTACGTCTAAAGGGACTGCACTACTGTTTTCAAGCACAGCAAAGGGACAGACCACTCTAAAGGGCACTGAGAGGTCGTGCTACTGTAATATTCTGACTCTGTGGCAATGCCTACAGTAAAGTACAAGGCAACTAAGATCTACAGGCAGTAGGTCTGGTCCACATGGGTGTAGTCCTTTGGGATGGGATGAACATGGGGTGTAAGAACCAACCAATTGGATTAGACTCACCGTCATTGCACTTTGGGTCGGGTCTAAGGTGCACGGGTTGTATCTAATTTTATATTCAAAGGTCATCGGGCAGCAGCAGACAAACATGTAGGCCACATTTTGGAGAAAAAGGAAAAATAATAATAGTATCCAAAACATGATCTGTGATTCTTTTCAGAACGGAGGTTTAGAACATTTTAAAGTACATGTGAAATAATTCTAAAAGAGGGCAGTGCATCAGAGTCCTTCCCATTCAGTCCATCTTTCCCATTATCCAGAGACCTGCATTCGATGGGTCAGTGAAGAAGAGCTGCGACGTGTGACTACACAAGCATGTGGATCTCGTTGTACTCATCCCGTCCATCTTCATCAAAATTGGGCGAATCCTCATCAGCATCCAACTGCAAGAACAAAAACGACATTTTAAAATGAAATCAACACCAGGTGGATTTTCTCAGCTGACTGCTTGCATTCGGACAAACATGAATAGAACATGAACTCACCGCTGCAAGCTCTCTCTCCTCAAAGATCCTGGTCAGGATGAGTCTACGCAGAGGTACGGTCATGATTAGGATGAAGGGAAAGGCCAGAGAGGCTACTGTCGACTTCACCACCCACAGCAGGGCGATACATAGCAACTGAATGATGGTGAACATGTTCATACGCCATGTCTTCACCTGTATGGAAAACAGATCGTGCCTAGAATTATGACAAGGTCTAGTGAAAACTTCTATTTTGCCATTTCTTAAATGTAATATGTATTATTTTTTGTATATTGTCAGGCAGGCACAACTTTGCTTATTTCACAAGTCTCCAAGAAATGGTGCAAATAGTTCTTATTTGATCTCAATACTTTCAAAGTTTACACTAGATTTTCAATCCTAGATTTCCAATGTAGACTTTTGAACTGTGTTCAGATTTGTCAAATATGGTTTGTAGTTTTATTTTTCAGGGTTGTGTTATAAAGTGCGAAATGAAATGGTGATTTGTGCGCCACCTTGTGGGTGCTTCGAAAGCTTTCAAACAGAATCCAGATGTCAATTTAGTACAAACTTGTAGCATCTACCGTGTGGAAATCAAACACAAACACATATAATAAGCTGTCAGCACTGCGTTTGTAAATAACATCACTACTACCTCAGTCTCAGGAAAAAGCGCTTACCTTGGTAACATAGATGTGGTCAGGGTGATGTTTAGCAGGTGTGACCATGAGTGTGATTCGCTCATAAAGCTGGATACCAGTAAGAGACGTGATGCCCATGTACAGAAATATCCCAAATAGCACAGCCAGAGGAATATGACGCAGCACATCTGTCATCACTATAGACAACCCTGCACAGAGGTGATTAGATTGACAGAATCAGCAAAGTTTTTCTACCTAATTTAATTGAATAGTATTCTCTGAAAAAAAGTCAACTAGGAAACTTGAGTGGTCTTAAATATAAAACAGATGTTGTTAATACAGCAATAGGCCACTTGAAACCATGCATTACAGAAAGATTACCATGGTTTTACTATCATGTTCATGCCCAACATGAGACTGTGTATGAAAACCCACTCTTAAAGGAACAGTTTACCCAAAAATCTAAATTCTGTCTCAGCCTCAAGTTGTTTCAAACCTGTTAAACAGAAGAATTATATTCTACTGACTTTCAAAGTATGAAAATTAAAAAAATACATACTATAGAAGTCAATGGGGACCAGAAACGGTTTGATTTAAGCAGAAGAAAGAAATTCAAACAGGTTTTGAACAACTTGAAGGTGAGTAAATGATGATGGATCATACATTTACTGAAATCGTGGTATGCCAAAAGTAATATTATAAGCACATCAATAACAAATAAATACTTCAATTCAATTTACTGATAAACAGATTAAACTTTTAGCCTTAACAGCTCATTGCCACTTGATGTTATTTTATTACAGCTATTGCAACCCAGTGATTTAAATTAATGTGATTAAATATTACATTGTTACCTATCTCAAGCATGAAACCTCTTCGCTGTTGCAAACATTGGCATCATAACAATTTTGTGATTATAGTGATACTGACTGAAAGTGAATGCAGCACACACTGGTTTGAGGTCAGTAAGATTAAAAAAAAAAAGTTAATACTTTTATTCAACAAGGATGAAATTGACTAAAAACGACAGTAAAGTGTTTACAAAAAACAATATATATATATATATAAAATCTATAAGTGCTGTCAAACTATTAATCATGATTAATCGGATCCAAAATAAAAGCTTTTGTTTACATATTATGTGTTAACTGTGTTAAATATTTATTATATAAATACAAAGAAGAACAAATACATTCTGTAATATATTACAATTTACACACACACACATTTTGTGTTTACATGTTTTATAGGGACATTCCATAGGCGTAATGGTTTTTATACTGTACAACTGTGGTATTGCCCTACACTGACCCTACCCCTTACAGGAAACTGTGTGCATTTTTAGATTTCAAAAAGCTTAATTCTGTGTGATTTATCAGCTTGTTTCCTAACAAATGTCCCCACAAGGTCAAAATTTACTGGTATTCCTATCTTTGTGGGGACAACTGGTCCCTGTAAGGTGATAAATACCAGGTGCACATATACATATACACACACATTTTACACTAGTGCTGTCAAATGATTTATCACAGGCAATATAAAAGATTTTCTTTACATAATGTATGTGTACACTGTGTATATTTATTATTTACATTATTATATAAATACAAAAACATGCATGTATATTTAAAAAATATGTTATGTTTATATATTTATGTATAATATCAAATATAAGAAAATAAATAAATAACTGCATTTACTTGTAAATACTTCCAAAAAAGTATTTAGTCAGCCACCAATTGTGCAAGTTCTCCCATTTAAAAAGATGAGAAAGGCCTGTAATTTTCATTATAGGTATCCGTCAACTATGAGAGACAAAATGAGGGGGAAAAAAATCCAGAAAATCACATTGTAGGATTTTTAAAGAATTTGCAAATTATGGTGGAAAATAAGTATTTGGTCAATAACAAAATTTAATCTCAGTACTTTGTTATATACCCTTTGTTGGCAATGACAGATGTCAAAGGTTTTCTGTAAGTCTTCTCAAGGTTTTCACACACTGTTGCTGGTATTTTGGTCCATTCCTCCATGCAGATCTCCTCTAGAGCAGTAATGTTTTGGGGCTGTCGCTGGGTTACACGGACTTTCAACTCCCTCCAAAGATTTTCAATGGGGTTGAGATCTGGAGACTGGCTAGGCCACTCCAGGACCTTGAAATGCTTCTTAGGAAGCCACTCCTTCATTGCCCGGGTGGTGTGTTTGGTATCATTGTCATGCTGACAGACCCAGCCACGTTTCATCTTCAATGCCCTTGCTGATGGAAGGAGGTTTTCACTCAAAATCTCATGATACATGGCCCCATTCCTTCTTCCAATTACACAGATCAGTCGGCCTGGTCCCTTTGCAGAAAAAACAGCCCCAAAGCATGCTGTTTCCACCCCCATGCTACACAGTAGGTATGGTTTCTTTGGATGCAATTCAGCATTCTTTCTCCTCCAAACACGACAAGTTGAGTTTTTACCAAAAAGTTCTATTTTGGCTTCTTCCCAGCCTGGTGCAGGTCTATAATTTTGTTTCTGGTGTCCTTTGACAGCTCTTTGGTCTTGGTTACAGTGGAGTTTGGAGTGTGACTGTTTGAGGTTGTGGACAGGTGTCTTTTATACTGATAACCAGTTCAAACAGATGCCATTAATACAGGTAACAAGTGGAGGAAAGAGGAGCCTCTTAAAGAAGAGGTTACAGGTCTGTGAGAGCCAGAAATCCTGCTTGTTTGTCGGTGACCAAATACTTATTTTACAGAGGAATTTACCAATTAATTCATTAAAAATGTGATTTTCTGGATTTTTTTTTTTATTTCGTCTCTCATAGTTGAGGTATACATACAGTATGATGAAAATTACAGGCCTCTCTCATCTTTTTAAGTGGGAGAACTTGCACAATTGGTGGCTGACTAAGTACTTTTTTGCCCCACTGTATACTGTATGTGTGTTTTAATATATACATAATAAATAAATATTGTGACAGTACAATCACATATATTTTGTAAAGACCTTTTTTTTGGATGTGATTAATTGCAATAATCATTTGACAGCACTACTTTATATATTAAATATATTTATATATAATTTATATTCATATAAATACATACATGTAAATAATATTTAAATATATATATTTACATAACATAAATTATGTTAATATGTAAATAATATTTACATGTTTGTATTTATATGAATATAAATTATATCATATATAAATATATTTAATATATAACCATAACATTTTTTTTTTTTTTTAGCAGCAATCAGCATATTACAATGGTTTTTGAAAGACCTTATGACATTGAAGACTGGAGTAATGATGCTGAAAATTCAGCTTTGCATCACAGGAATAAATATAATTTTAAATTATATTAAAACGGGAAAAACTTATTTTAAACTGTAATAACATTTAACAAGATTATTGTTTTTTACTGTATTCTTGCACAAATGGCTTCTTTCAAAACCATTTTTAAAAACTCTTATCAACTCTAATGTTTGAACTGTATATATAATGTGCAGTCACAGGTGAATTAACATGGTTCATCCAGTTAGTTTTCTGCCCATATCTGTTTCATACAGCTGTGTTTTAGTGTTTCTTACCCACTAGGATAGCCACACACATCCCTGTCACCCTCTGCTCTTTAACTTCTTGGATCATGGGCTTCTCTCCAGGGGCAGTGGCTTTGCTCATGACTGTCAGTGCATTCACGTGAGTCACCGAGCGCACAGTGGCGGCAGTCAGCCAGGGCAGACCAAAGAGCGGGCAGATCGCTCCTAAAGTCACTATCAGAAGCAGGTCCAGATGAAAGCCAGAACCCTTGACCAAACGTCGCTCCTTCTTGCTCACTATCAAGCTGCAGACAGGACGAAATTGATGCAATGAGCCACAAAAGCATTGTAATTATATTGCATTTCCATCTGAGCTTAGACAGAACGTCTCAAGATCTGTCAGCTTACTCACGTGGTGATCTGAGTCTCCATGAATATGAGGATAAAAACCAGCAGGGCCGGGACCACAGAGGCCCCCATCATCCAAACAGGGAAAGGCTGTTTATCTCCAAAGGGGCTGATAAACCAGCTCCGTTTGTCCGGAGATGTGACCGAGAAACCAGAGGGGACGTTCAGCTTCTGCAACCACAAAAAACACAAGCACTCGTAACACAAGGATTCATTGGTTACAACGCTCTGCCAAACCAACCACACTGTAATACAGACTCTGAAGAAAGCTGGCTCCAATTACAGGCCAGTGCTTAATAATAAGAGTATGCTGGGAGAGGAGTTTCTCTGTGGTAGTATACATGCTGCACATGAGAGTTTAACAGTGCGGTTACCTGTGTGTATGTCTCAGGGATGGTGCAGTCCACCAGCACAGAGATGAGTATAGAGATAGGAATCCCGAAATCACCAATGATTCGTCTGGCCTTTGATGATAACACAGGATACACACACAAACAAATGATGCCAAACTTTTTAAACAGCTCAAAATGTTTGCTCACAAGGAATCCTAACAACAAAAAATCATGTTTGCAATCAGTAATTTTGTTGATTTCCAGTAAAAACATCATTAAGATATTATTTACATATTATACATATACATATAAAACAATACTGATTCTCAAAATAATAAAAAAGACTATAAAAGATAGGTAATAGGTAATAAAAAGCAATTGATTACAAACTGGGGCTTTTAAGCATTTTTTACATAACAATTATTTGGATTATATTTGTATATATTTATATAATCAGTGTTAGTATGGTCAATATATTAGTACGGTCAAATATTGAAAAAAAAAATTAATTGCACTTTTTAGGTAATTAATCACAATTAATCACACATAAAACATTAGATTTTGTAATCATAAATATATTTTCACATTAAATCTGCTGTATAAACAACATGAAGATGGTATATGTTTATTCTTTTTTTGGGGGGTAACTTTGTAATATTATAAAAAAATAAGTTAACATTTAGTACGTTAGGTAAGTTTTAAAAAGTTAAGTATTATGCAGAGCACTACGTCCTTAAGCATTACAAATACCAATACTGATACCTAAATGGATTTGTGGATGGATTTGGATGGTTTTTAATAATTTTTTGTGGATAAAATATATAAATGTATGAGTAAATATAGCCATTTAGCATCAGTCAAAGTTGTGCCGTTGTTTTTAACATTTGATACGCTTAAAATGTTACAGAGCATTAAAGTACACTTAAATAAAGCCATATACAGCAAAGTGGCTTAAGAAAAAAAATTGTCCTAGGTTTTAGGACAACTCTGATAATGCGCTTCAAATGTTGATTAGTATAATAGCTTTGTGAGAGAAACAGATCGAAATGTAGGATGTAATTCACAGAAAATCTTGCTATGGAGTTTTCAAGAAAAATAAAAATTATGAAAAAATAGTTTGCTTCTCTTGATTGTTTAGCATTAAATACATAATGATTACATTTTACTGGAAACAAGAGTAAAATGCTGATTAAGCAAAGGATATTTCACTGTGCTGACAAAATAAAACCACACTGCAAACCTTTCCACCAAGGAATCTGCTGTTACGAAATTTTCGCAGAAAGAAGGCCACAAAGAAGGTTCCTATCATGAGCACTAAGGACAGCAGGGCTGTGTTGGGTTGGTTGAGGACACTGTGCCCTTGAGGGTCTATGGGTTTGAAGGCAGGCAGTACAGAAGCTGTGGGGTAGCTCTTCATCAGGGGGTGCTCTTGAAACACCTGAGGGAAAATATTTTTTAAGAAGCATAAAACTACACATATATTGAGTATCTATTTATTTGTAACTATTTTAATTAAATTAAAATATTATATAACATTCAATTAGTTATATTAGCAGTTAAAACAAGGTTTTTATTTTACGGTTACACCTATTAGTTGCTTATTAGCATGTATATTACTAGAATATTAGCCATTCATTATTGCTAATTAAGCACATACTAATGCCTTATTCTATATGACCTTATACATCTCTAATCCTACCCAATACCTAAACTTAACAACTACCTTACTAACTGTTAATAAGAAGCAAATTAAGAATTTATTGAGGGAAAAGTCATATTTAAATGTTACCTATTCTAAAGTGTTAACAATGTTTTTAAAGAAAGGAATATTCTTTTGGCCAGATTTAAAGGCAGCATTACATGTGCTTTTTATAATTGTAAATGTTTATGTCATGAAAACAAGAGAAGTATAAAATTAATGTGAATAAGAGAATGTATTGATTATCAAAAATATTAAAATATGTTGGTATTTTAAGTAAACTAATGAATAGTTAATAGCTAAACTACTTAAAATAATAGTTCAAATAATAGTTTAAATAGTTCAAATAAACAGTAAGCCTGGTCCACAAAACCAGACATATGTGGCCCATGAAGATATTTTGTAAATGTCCTAGCATAAATTTATGAAAACTTAATTTTTTGTTAGTAATATGCATTTCTAAAGACTTAATTTGGACATCATTAAAATTAATTTTCTCAATATTCTGATTTTTTTGCACCCTAAGATTCCAGATTTTCAAACAGTTGTATCTCGACCAAATATTGTCATATCCTATCAAACCATATGATGTGGAAAGCTTATCTATTCAGCTTTCAGATTTAGTATAAATCTAAAAATAAAAGACCATTATGACTGGTTTTGTGATCCAGGGTCACATGCAATATTAATACACAGCACACAAATATGAATAAAAGGTCAAACTTTAGAATAGGTAACACTTTTCCCTCAATAAATTCTTAAATTGCTGCTTATTAATAGTTAGGAAGGTGGTTGTTTAGGTATTAGGTAGGATTAGAGATGTAGAATAAGGTCATATAGAATAAGACATTATTATGTGCTTAATATTATTAATATGCATGCTAATAAGAAACTAATAGGTTTAACCATAAAATAAAGTTTGTTACCAAAACGTCCTACACATCTGAAGCACACCTTGATACCTTAAACTGTTGTCTAGTTAGGCAGCGCACTAGATTTCATAGCAGAACTTGCTCCTGCTGGTATTGGTGAGGTACCTTAATTAGCTTAGAGAAGGTTTCATAGATGAAGATGAGAGAGATGAGAAATGCAAAGATCTCCTGGGTGAATGGAGAGATGTATCGCACGAGGAAGCTTCCCTCAGCTGCCACGATCACTAGCACAATGAAGATGAGCCAGAACCCGATCCACACTCGGCCTGTGAGATAATCGAAGCCCTGCGCCTGGCAGAACTGATAATATGGAAGAACAAAGAAGGGGCGACAGGGAAGATAGCAGACGGAAAAGAGAGGAACAGGAAGATAGCAGAGCAGACAAATGTTAATGTAAGGAAATTACCTCCTTTTCTTCATAATGGTTGAAACATAAAGACAAAGAGTACCTTATAAAAAGCCTCCTCAAAGACCAAAAGAGGTCCAGAGAAGCCAATTATGAGTAAAGGCTGTCCTGCTAGCAGAGAGAACAGCACTCCCACTGTCGCCGTGGAGATGATGAGCTCCGAGACTCCCATCATGCCTTGTGTTTTCTCACCTAAATAAATGGGAATATAAAGTATGAAAATATACGGAAGCCCATTTCCATTACCTACAAAAAAAATCATACTTTGGTAAATCATAATTATGGCATAAATACTAAGAACTAAAATCATAAAAATGTATAATTATAACTTTTTATGTCGTAGAAATATGATAAATTATTTTAAAAAAGAAATTATGAGATCAAAATTGTCAATTACAGCAAGTCAAAATTATGACAAACATAATTATGAGATTAGTCAATTATGACAAAGTCAGAGTTTAAAAGGGACAAAATATTATGAAACATCAAAATTTTGAAAAAAGTAAAGCTCATCATCATATTTTATCTCATAATTATGACATAAAATGTCAAATTATGACACCAAGTCCTTTAGTGTTTCAAAGTTAAGTAGTTAATTTTAGATATACTATAATTACGACTCTTTATGTCATAATGACTATGTAAATTTTAAACTTTTTTTAAATGTCATAATTTCTTTTTATGTCATAATTCTGACTTATTATTATTATGATTTATCAAAGCGTGATTTTTTTTCATAATGTGGTGGAATGTGCTTTATATGTATTAATTTGAATTGAACAGACACCAGTTTTAAAGATACTGATCTCATTGTCTCACTTGCCTAATAAGCCTCCAAAGGTGATAGTGGGCGAAAGAGCAGCAAAATATATGAAAATGACAGCAGCTATACATTGTGTGTCCATGGCATCCTTCAGGTCGCTTATGTAGCGTGGATAACGCCGGCGAATATCATGAATTACACCTCCAAAAGGAATACCAGAGCGCTTGAGAGGATCAACATCAAACTGATCCTCCTCCTCCTGTTCATCCGTACTTACATCTACATCATAAACAGAACCAGTCAACGATAACAGAACAGAAAAACTTGTTATGTTATCACAAACGCAGCAGGTATTCCACCTTTGGTCTCCTGCTCAGTTCCCGTCACAGTACTGCCGCATTTCTTGAGCTCCCTCTCCTTGCGCTTGCGTAGCATCTGTTTCTGGAAGGAGGCCACGGTCTTCAACAGGTCTTTTCCCTCAACGTCTGATGGAGGAATTACAATGCTGCAGTCTAAGAACTCATTGATGCCATTGAGCAGGTCCTGTCGATCATCAGCAAAGTACGCTACCTCATGGAAGTTCTGTGGAGGGTCAGGAAAAACAGTGAACCTGAGTGCTTTCAGTCACTTGTCAATTTATCATTTTAACAACTTTTGACCAGCAGGTTACAGTCCTGAAAAATTTCTTTATGTCAATATTCAACAGCTAAGCCAAGACAAAGTCTTACTTCCTATTTTTTAGCGTGGTCATCAAATTTATAGAATGGATTATGGAAATAAAACTTGGTCTAAAGATCATCTGAACTCATAATGAACAACACACGAAAAATAAAATAAAAAAAAATAAAATAAAAAAAAATAAAATAAAATAAAATAAAATAAAATAAAATAATATAAAATAAAATAAAAAATAAATAAAAAAATAAATAAATAAAATAAAATAAAATAAAATAAAATAAAAAAAGTAAAAAAAAAAATAAATAAAATAAAATAAAATAAATTAAATTAAATTAAATTAAATTAAATTAAATTAAATTAAATTAAATTAAATTAAATTAAATTAAATTAAA
>JAUCMR010000169.1:18852613-18867975 GCA_032357425.1 Enteromius argenteus | reverse complement strand
TTAAATTAAATTAAATTAAATTAAATTAAATTAAATTAAATTAAATTAAATTAAATTAAATTAAATTAAATTAAAATTAAAATTAAAATTAAACTAAACATACAGGTTTTAAGTGGAAACTTGACAACTTAGAATGGAAGAATACAATACAAACCAGAGTCATAATTTTGGGGAAAGTCATTTTGAAGTTAGTTTTTATTATTATTATTGTTGTTATTATTTTCATAAAATGGATTGAAAACACTTTTAAGGTTATAATGCCACTGATACCCCAAAGTTTTGTTTCAGTTTTACTTTTACTTTTGCCAATAAAAATCATTACAGATTTATTGGAGAATGGGAAAGAAAATCAAAAATTCATTCAGTGACCTTTGTGTGGTTTGGTCTGGAGATCATCTGACCCAACTTAATAAGATTGGGCAAAATTTGCAGAAGTACTAAGGAATAAACTGCTTTTAATCAAATTTCAAAATGGAGGACAGGTAATAAAGCAAAATGTGACTCAAGGAATCTGAGCAAACCAGAAGTGTAATTTCAGGCCAGGGCATTTGGGTTTCATTTTTATGTAATGAAAAAAGAACTAAGCACTCTTAGGACATAATGGCACTGATACTCTATTTTTTTACCCAAAATTTGCCTAGTCCCAGGGTGCTCATTTATGTTCCTGGAGGACATAATTAACTGTTTAGGCGTGTTTGACGAACTTTGCAGTAAGGTAGATCTACAGGAACAGGAATGAGCACCTAAGCACTAGAGAGATATATCCTCCATTCCTGTTGCCCAGTCCAACCACAATTCATTACAGGTTTACAGAACAATGAAAAAAAAATAAATTTTGAGATTTTCGGTCTCAAGATCATCTGACACTATTCTGGAGGAGATTGGATCAAATTTATAGGTGGTAGTGTAAAAAATTATTTGTTAAAAGCCAAAATGGCAGAAGATCTAGTCTGAACTAAACACCATGACCCAGTGAATCACAAGAAAGAGCAAAAACAAAAATACAACTGAGCCTTTTTTGGCAATTTAACAGCTCTACAGGTTCAACAACCAGTTTGAGCCAAGATATTTTTCACAGGACAAAGCAACAACTTAAAATCTATTTAAAATTTATTTGAAGAATACTTTTTTCTACCTATGCCAATTTACTCGTCATGTAGAAGTTGTGGGTGAAAACCATTTTTTAAAACCCTTATCAAGTAAATAACGATATTTAGTAGTTTAGGGACTGATTTTCACTATTAGCTAGTTGTTTATAAGCATGCCTATTAATAATATACTGGCAAATTCTGTGTCAGTAAAGTATCTACATACATCTTCCTGTTTCTCAATCCAAACTGACTTATTTCTGGTTACCAAACAACATAACAGAAGCAAACAAAATATGCTGTTATTTTTGACCATATTCTACATCCCGAATCAATACCTAAACTTAACAACGCCCTTACTAACTATTAATAAGCAGCAAATTAAAAGTTTACTGAGGCAAAGTTGTAGTTAATGGTTTGGTAATAGCGAAAATTGGATATTAAAATAAAATGTGACCTAACAAACAAATGGAAAAGAATGTTGTTGTGGACAATGACCAGCCTTGGACTCAAAAAGGTTGAGAACCACTTTGTTATAAGATTTCAGATGACCATAGTCAAAATGCTTGGCCCTAATAATCTGCAAACCGTGATATATATTGCATGTAAGATGAACCTTATCGGACATGAGGGTGGAGAAGGAGCGTCCAATCTCATGATAGTCCATGTTGGTCTGCGTGGGGCCCAGCAGCACAAAGATGAACCGAACCGGGACAGGGACTTCCAGAACGGATTCCAGCAGCACAGCCTCGTTGAGCCGGACAAAGGCCATCGCGGGCTTCTCTAAGAACTCCACACACCCTATAAACACATTTATTGCGGTAAAAAATCAAACCACACAAACAGGGATACAGTGACAGAAATCAAACACAACCAAAAGCATTAATCTTCGCTTAGCTGACTGAGGCATTATTGGAAAACTCTGGTGCGATGACTCAACATCATCTCTGGACCTGAAAACAACAAACGCTGGAATGAAACGCTGCTTTGCTTACCCACTAAGACCACAGTGGCCTCGGCATCCTTGGGAATCTTTGCCAGGAGTTTCATAGATCTGGCGGCAGCGTGTCCCTCAGCTGGGACAGGGTGGAGGTTTTTCTTTTGTTGACAGAAGAACATAGTTAGTGCCATTTGAACGTCACAACATCAGCCTCAAGCTGTGGCAGAAAAGCTTTGGCAGATAGTGCATGCATAGCTGCCCTCGCTCTGATTGTTTATTGTTCCACACGACTGTTTTGCTCATGTGTTCGGGTGACGGGGTGCGAGTACGTTTCGTGAATTTTAATGAACCATTGTGCCTGTTTTGTATCACAGAGCACAAATCTAAACATTACAGATCCAGGTGACCAAGTGGAAAAGCGAATGGTAAATCACTTCAAATCAATTTAACACAATATGTCTTCACTTTTTATATGGGCTGTTTCGAATGTGCCAACATTTTTAGCCGTGGGGAACATTCATAGTTTCATAGCTAATGTATCAAAAGTTTAACTAGAAGCACCTGTAAACTCACTATTACTCTTAATCCTGCACATGTGGCAGCTTACATGATCCAAGCATTAGCCGTGCTGCTAACCAGGCCCAGACCAAACGTGAAGATGCGTTTTCACTGCAAAAAAAAACAAACTTATTTTCTTACTTAGTGCTTTGTCTTGTTTTCCAGTGCAAATAATTGAGATTTGTACATCTAAGCAAAATGATTGATGTTTTTTTAATATATATCTTGACAAGCATTGTTTTCTAAAAGAAATACCAAAATTAAGTACGTTTTTGTTTAAAGCAGGAAAAAATATCTGCCAATGGGGTAAGAAAACTTTAAAGTAAATGGAAAAACATGTTTATATTGTTCTCACCCAACAGGCAGCTTATTTCTTGTTTTAAGCAAAACCGTAATATCTTATGTCATTTTGCTTCTCGAATAAATGTATTTTTAATATCTGGAGTGGAAAAGACAAAATACTGAATAAGAAAATCGTATTTTGCAGTTTTTTTCCATTAAAACTTGTGGGATTCTGTAGAATTTATTTATAGGGTAAATACAGTGCTACACTCTTATTGGTAGCTAAGACCATTATCAAATGAGCCGAAATATTACATTTAAAACAATGCAACAGAATGAGTTCTGATTCCATGTGGGCCTGAAAGTGGCTATCTTACGTTGGTTAAAAGCTGTTTTTCTAAGCTGATGTTCAGTTTTGGTTGTCAACCCAGCTGACAAGCATCCAAACCCTTCTCAAATGATCAAAACAAACCAGCCTGTCTGGCAAACCACTGTAAGCTAGTCTAAACTATTTCTTTCCCTTAGCTGTAATCCACCAACATTCACATCTCCTGTGTGCTTGACCTCAAGAGCAATGCACCCTGAAGGGGCCACCACAAAATTCAAAGTTGCTGTCCTCCAGGTGACTACCTCTGGTCGCAGTAAGCTTGGTGGCAATTATCTAGAAGCCTGAGTCCTTTCTACAACATGCACACAAGAAGCAAGCGACTCACAAATAATGTCACAAACACCTCTTTGTCATGTTCTGCCGCTTTGCTGTCGTGCATCTCCTCGTGGTCCTGGGACACCAGGGGCAGGCTGGTGTCGTGAATGTGATTGTGGTTGTGACGGAAGCCGCCCAGACTGGTTACAGAGTGGTTCCGATGGAAAAGGCCTTCTTTCTCATCATTGGGGTGACTGGACAAGAGAAAGCATTGATAAATTTAGTGAGAAATGTTTAATGCAAGAATGTTAAATGCACAAAAAGTCTAAGGTAAAACCACATTATATATTATTATATATACATATATATATGAAAAAGATTATATATATATATACACACACACACATACACACAATAATGAATAAGTGGTTTATGCATGAAAAAAATGTGTAATGGGTTAAGAAAACTAAATGTATTTTCTCTGAAAACAAATTGTATTACCTCACATATTCTTTTCTTAAGTAAATTTGGCTTGTTTTATAGATGTTAACATCTCTGTGGATGAAGAAAATAGTGATACTCTATTCTACAAACACAGACAAAATTTAAATTCTTATTATTTATTCATCCTCATACTTTTATGGTGTTTTGCTTGTCACAATGCTGTCATTCACCTTCATTAAACAAAACAAAATAACAGCCAGAACATTCCTTAAAACATTTACTTTTTGTTTTCAATAGAAGAATGTAAGTTAATATGGGTCATATGACAAGAGGGTGAATAAATGACAGTATTTTCTTTTTTTTTTTTTTTGGTTGAACTATGCCTTTAATAGTAAAAATGTTATGACTTCTTTAATCTGTCAAGCTATTTGAGTCCATTTGTTCTCCTCTGTGAGACAAATATCCCTGCTCTCGTGTTTATTTAGCTCCACGGGTACAGCAATTTTCTTGCTTATCAACATCCAAAAAGGCAATTTTCCATCTTCGCTTGCAATATATGCAAAGCAAACACAAAACCCAACATGTCAGGATATCAGAATCCAAACTACAAAACCAAACCACATTCCCTGTTCGCTCGAAGAAACACGTGCCAAAGCAATCAGTAAAAAATGCTAAAGACAACAGAAAAGCAACATGTGGCTAGATAACATCAGGGAATATTTAAACAGAATACGACTCTAAAAACCAACCACAGAGGCAGTTCAATGAATTAATAAATTATTGTTTTTCACAAAAGACTAATTTCGGTTTGATTCGGGTGCTTCTATGCGTCCTGAAAAAAAGTGAAGAATAAAGAGTGGCTGCCCAGCTTTGTTAGACACGTCACCACAACCGTGTCCAGCACTTGACATCGGCACACTCATTAAGCCTCATTTGCGATCTAGTTATGTTCCAGCCAAACTAAACACACAAAGAAAACAAAGAGACAAGGTGTGACATTGAGTTGTGTTTGAAAACATTTCCAAAAACTTGAGTAACTAATGACCTAACTTAGAGCACCTTGATGTATTTTTTTCCACATTACCAAGACATATTTGTGACTAATTTGACAGGTTTTCCAATTAAAAACTGCATCTGAGATGATGGGAAACGCTGTAGAGAGGTTTAATCTGCGTTTTTATTTCATCACATTTAACTGTGCATATGTTTTATAGCCTGACAAAGCAGATCCCTCTAGCTGACCACAAACACACATTTCTGAGCAGTTCCAGCGTCCCTTAAATGATATAAAAAGTTTTTAAATCACAAACATATGCATTTTTAATCAAACATACAGCAGTCCCTGGAATTTTTAGAACCTTTAAGCCACACCTTAAAAATTGCAAATGCATTATACTATTCAAAAGTCTGAAGCAGTCATTTTTAGCAGCCATTACTTCAGTTTTCAAAGTCACATTATTCTTCAGAACTCATTCTAATATGTTGTTTTTATCTTCAAAAAACATTTGTTGAAAACAGATGTGTTGCTTAATATTTTTATGGAAAGGGTGCTGCATTTCGTAGGATTCAAATGAATGGTATTTGTTATAATATCACAAAATAAACTTTTTTTTTTTATAGTGTCTTTAAAGTGTCTTTACAATCTCTTTTGTTTTAATTCATCCTAGTGGAATGCATTTTTCTTATTTGGAAAACAACTTTTTGGAGCTACTGTATGACTGCATTTTGCAATATCAATAGAAATGTGATTAGAAAAGTTACTGTTCAAACTATTAATGCAGCCAGGATTTCTTTTTGCAGAGGTCATGCGATATTAATTTTGTTAGTACTCAGGTAAAGTATGGTTCTGACCTCAGAGCAAGATCCAGAGGCTGAGCTGAGCTTAACAAAGAAAACACATGGCACTTCAAAATGTGTCTGTCTGAGCCATACCAAATATTGCACTTACACAGCATTAACTTTGTTAAATAGGTAAAGGGATAATTTCCCTAAAATTGAAAACTCCTGTCATTCTGACCCTGCATTATATGCATTACATGAAGAAACTAATATGTCAAATGCATGGTAATTTATATGGCCAAAAAAATCTTAAAAGAGCAACTCTTTTATTCTGCTTAAAATCTCCTTTTGAGTTTAATAGAGTTTAATTGGAATGAGTAAACAATGCTTTAGTAAACACCCTTTGATGTAACCAGTTTTTTGATGTCTCTGCAGCTGCCAATAGCTACATTACATTAAAACCTCAAGTGGCATGAGCCTGGTGTGCTGTCATATGAAGTCTATTTGTTATGTAATCACACCACTTCATTTTGTAGGAAACCAATACAGGCAGCTGTGACAAATGACATTGACATCAAGGCCCACAGCAAAGAAGATCAATATGAGCTTTGTTTGGAGTATTGATTTCTGACCTCCACTAACCTGTGTTTGAGCAGCAGAGCTCGCAGAACGTTGGCTCGGTCTTCGGCTCTGATCTGGTCCGAGATTATCATGGTTTCCACCAGCAAGTGGGCGATGCCAGGGAGTGTGGTTTGATCCAGATCTAGCATTATGGCACCTTGGGTAACAGAACCCCATGTTTATGATTTGGTACATATATGAGTTAAATAGTAACACTGCACCCTGCCAGCTTATATAACAGAACAATGCAAAAGAAGCCAAATTATGGGATCATTCTAAAGACATATTTTCACTTCGAATGCCACAATCCAAAAAATCTTCTGATGAACGTGGTTTGTGAGGACACTGCCTATGCCCTTGTAATTGAGATGCTGAAAAATGCTGAAAATTTCTTCTAAGGGGTAGGGTTAGGTGTAGGGTTGAAGTAGTAGGACAATAGCACATACATTTTGTACAGTATAAAAACCATTACGCCTATGGAGAGTCCCCATAAACCACAAAATGTGTGTGTGTGTGTTTTCATTTTAAGATTAAAGTATATATTTTAGTTTATATTTTACATTTACAAACTATGATGGTATAGCACAATGAAAATACTGTATTATTTGGACATGGTTATGCTAATCAATTCAAGGTCATGGTATGCTAATCAAAGTACTACAGTATTACGATGGTATGACCAGTATATATGGTTTCTGCTATATTACGCATACTCTTAGAATTTAGAGCCAGAAGTAACAGTTTTATAATATTAGCTTCACTGTTCTGATTCTTCTGATTTTTTCAACTTTTTTTGCACTTTGCATTTTTTATTTTTTGGTTATCTTATCAAATAAAAGAAGAAAATAATCGAAGTAGCTTGTATTTGTAAAGTATTTAATTCAGTGGATTATTAGATAAGCTTGCACCATTTTCAAATGTTCAACAAAAACAATTTTACTGAGATACTGTTGGCATGATATCAAATTACTCATATTCTGATCATACCGCCTACTTCTACATGACCACAGTACACAGTACAGTAGTATCACTGCCGTCCATGAAAGATGCTTTTGTCAGGGTTGTCATTTTGGTTCCACAACCACAGAAACTGAAACTTACCAAAACCGTTTTGATTGAATTTTTTGACATGCTATTTTGAAACCAATGCACTGTTTACCTTGTTAACGTCAGATTGAAAATCATCAGCTTTTCATGGTCAAAAAAGTGGATATGCCCAAGAGGGTTTAATCCATTTATCTAATTTAAGTGTCCAGTTGAATTGTGTCAGTCATACGGCACTGGTTTGTTAGGACTGGAGCTGGATCACAGGCTCTGAGTGGGCTGGCAGAGCGGCAGACTCTTACCATGTGTGATGGTCCTGCGGAGCTCCAGCAGGCTACGGAAGGACAGCGAGGCCACATGCGGTTTACCCCAGCGATCCGTCTCCTCCTCCACGTCTTCCTCAAACTTGATCCAACGAGCCGTCTCTTTCCAGCGCATCTCCTGGTTCTTATCCACTATCAGCTCATTGAGCTCCACAAACACCTACAGAGAACACAGTGTCAAACGCACATCATAAAGCACTTTTAATGAATCGCAACCAAAGATACTTCAAGGCAATTCAGTTCACTTGGCGGCCATCTTGGAAATGCTCCCCGGGAGCTAATTTCTAGGAAATAGGCAAACAAGTAGAGCTCTGGTTGGAAAGGGAGCAAGATGGAAATATTTTGCAAACAAAGTCTGACAGCGATATCATAAATCTTCTTTCGTTCTAGTATTTTTCATTCTAAAGTAAAAACACAGGTGACAGATCTATCAAAATGACTAAAAACCTTTCAAGACAGACCTACCGTGAGCTCCGAGGTTGTTATGTGATGATTTACGCTTCTGCTGAAGCCACAAGTCAGTGAGATTTCAGTCAATTTCAGTTTCATAAAACTAAAGTTTTGTGAGGGTTTCATTACCGAACTCTCTCTAAGAAAGAAACCAAATATGTGTCAGTATCAGGTCTGTGCATTTAGTCTTAAAGAGACCTACTTCTGTCTGGTCTGCTAATCGAACAACACCACAGCTTTAACAAAGATTAATCTGTATTTAACTTACGCAGTAAGCGTTATTGTGTTGTTTTACACTTATTTATTACATTTCTGCACCTGAATAGGCTGTTCATCTATGCTTGTTATTTGTGCAATTGTTCTTGTTGTATTAATGACTTTAGTAGTTTAGCTAGTAGTTTCTGCTGGGGTATAGAACTCTTTAAAGTAAGCTGTTTCGTAATATTTTTAATTTTTTTTTTTTGCTGATCAGAAAAATGTGTAGTGTGATTCGAACCGTGAGTTTTGTGATCCGTTGCACCACTAACTGAAAGTAAATCATTTTATATTGTCATGAAAATTCTAATTTGATTATGTAATTTACAATGGGAGAGTAATTTACTGCCTTAATTAAAACATTAAGTTGTTTTTTTCTTCCAAATAGCTTTTACTTTGAATCCCAGATTGCATGTTGATTCATCTCTGCTGACCCTTAAAGAATAATTTACTGAAGGAACTGTTAAAATAAAATAAAAAATACCCAAAGTGCTTAAAGAGTGTGCATTCAATCTTGCGCTCTATGCAGGACTTTTGAACTCCACGGAGACAACTGATTCTCCTCCGCTGGTTGATTCAGATATTAGATAAGCAGATGCAGCCACATGACTAGCAGAGACTCCAGCGCTGACTGACTAAGAGCCTTATGTAATTAATCCAGCTGATTTAAAGACGCTGCTTTCAGCCATTTATTGAAGCACACTGGATGAAAGGGATCAATAGATATCAGCAGAGGAAAGATCACTGCATTGAGGGTCTCTCCTGCTCCTCCACATAGATTATCTCTATTAACACCACCTCGTTATCAGTATCAATGTCAGTGTGAAAATAAAGACTTTACTTCAAGCTTGCTTTTGAGAAGCAAGACAGAATCTCAAAATCAATACAGGTTTTTGGCTAGTTTTTCAGTGTTTACTTTATAATTGTGAGAGTCTGCCATGCTATTATTTGAATAATTTTTCCACACTGTTCTGTTATTGATATATCTTCTCATTTTAAAACAGAACAAACTGTTTGGTCAGTGTACTTTAGTCTAAATGAGCAAAAATAAGTTATAATGTGGAGAAAACTGTACGTCTGGCTGTTTGAAACTAGGTCTCATTTTTCTTTTCTCTGTGTGGTTAAGAAACTCAGCACTCACCTCATGAGTTTTCTTGTCCATCCTCTTCCTCCTCTTCAGGCTGGACAGAGGAGGTGAGCTATTGCTGGTTCGTGGTACTTGACAGCGTGATGATTTCTTGACGAGGTGACGTCTAACCCCAGGATTGTCCTCAAAACGGTGACCTTAAAGTGAAAGTAAAAAGAAAAGGTTAGGTAAATAAATTGAACTGTCAGGTTTGTAAAGGGTAAGTAAACCCTTGAATTTAACAATTTGCTTTAACAAATAATGCACAGACATAGATTTTTTTTTATTGAACACACAGTTTAAACATTCATAGCAGGGCTATTATCATTAACTAGAACTAATATAAAATTTAAAACTATTATTAAAACATTTTTGTTCAGCTGAAATAAAATAAAACAAACTATATGAAAATTAGTAATGCTGCTTCGAAATAAAATGCTAATTAGAAGTAAATTAAAACTAAAACTGAACTAAAAATAGTAATAGTAAGGAATACAATTACAAAGGCACAAAACAAAATGGTTATACTGTAAATTAAACTAAAACAAAAATGAAACCTGAAATAATAGCTAATTCAAAAGATTTATATCCCAACATTGAGATATTATGTATAATCTGGTAATAAATATAAAGTGTTGAACATTCTATGGGTGCAGAGATGGGAATGTTTATTATGTAAAATGTTTACTATTGCTTTTTAATCATTTAGTAGTGCTCTCTGTTAAAATATAAAAGTTTAGGAACAGTTCAGCAAAAAATAAAAAATATATACTGTATATACTATGGAAGTCAATGACTACACAGGGACACAATGACCAGATTGGAGGCGTTGGTCAGAGCTGTACTGCAATACAAAACCTCACAAATTTGGATATGATTCTATTTACAAAACGCTCTGCCAGATCCATGTCTGGAAAAAGAGCTTTTAGAAGACATTAAGAATTGTTAAACATTACAGAACATTAAGAGCTTGCATAAAGACAAAGAGAGTTAAAAAAAGCCCACATGCCTTGATATTCGTCAGTCGACGGGGAAACAAATGGCCATATGACCAATTTATACAGAAGTACATGGTAAATCCAAGGGTTCACATAGCTTTTACTCAACTGTAGCAATGAAATTGCACACATTTGTGTGATTTAGAATAAAAGAGTGCCTAGAAAAGCAAGGGAAGCAGAGTCCTTCTCAGCTGAGCGCAACTAAGAGGCGTATTTTGGATGCTAGGCCTTTCCAAAGAAATTGCTGTGATTTAATATTGTATCATTTTAGCCCACAAACCGAGGTTTTTATTGAATTTGGGATAATTGAAGGGGTGTATTATGAGAAACCCTCTCTCTCCAGCTGTTCTGAGTGCCAAGTAAAAGGCCGGGGCTCTCCAAGGGTTGAGGCCTGCCAGGACGCCCAAGGCCTCAGCTGGTTTGTGTTTTCCCAGTAGCCCGGGGATGTATGGTAAACAAACTATGTATGGTAAACAACCCACCCCCCCATATAAAAAAAAAAGTGCACACACAGGTTCCCAGGGGTGCAGCACTAACAATATGGCGGTCGTGCCTTTTGTCTGTACTCTGGTTGTGCTTTTCATGGCAAGAGAGCAAAAATCCTAGAGGAGACCAAAGCAGCCAAATTTTCATCAAAACACCACAGGACGAAACCAACTCAGGCCGCAAACGTGTGTTTGACGCACAAAAGTGCTGATTTTAAATTTCAATTCAAGCATTCGATCTGTCCTCTCTTATTTTGTTAGCGTTAGCTATTGAACATACTGTCAAAATGGTTAAATGACAAGGAACACACTGGATACAATAAAAAACGTGAATACATATATATATATATATATATATATAAATAATTTTATTTTTATTTGGTGGACAGAATTTTTTTTTTTTATATAAGTTTATTTATATATGTATATATATATATATATATATATATAGATATATAGATATATATATATATATATATTATACCTCTTTTAAAATACTAAGCCTGTCTCATGCAAAATACAAACCCAAATACAAACAAAATCCAGTTCAAATTAAAGTTTTATGACTGTGTGTGTGTGTGCAGCTGAAAAGAAACAGCGAGACTGAGAGATAAGATGGAAATTGATCTCTGCTAGACTGTCTGTCTGCTCTTCACACAGACCTTTCCCAGAGGGACTGCAGACAGAATCACAGACAGACAAAGACCTTGAAGGAAACTCAGTAGTAAACAGTCTACACAAAGACAAAAGCATCAGGCTTGAGGTTTTTACTGTTTATCAATATATAAGTATGCTTCTTAGTGAAAAGCAGCATTTAAACGGGAATGGTCCAGGCCCATCGTTTTATATAAAGAACGTTTTTTCCAAAAAATAACATCTGGTGGTTATTTACTCATGTTAAAAACCTGTATGACTTTCTTTCTTCTGTAGAACACGCACACACACAAAAAGAATGTTGCATGCACTGCTTGCTTTCTCAGGCCATTATAATGAATGGCACACATTCTAGCTTGAAAAACAAACAAACCATGATCTTAATTTGTATTCTTTTAGAATGTTTTTGTAACTAGTTATATTGTGTCTAAAGTATGTAAGTTAGCGAATATTAACTTCTTGATGATTGAGTCTATGGCTGATGTAAAAAAGATGACTAATTCACATGCAAATATAACAATGATATTATCTTCTGTCGGCAGCACATCAGATACAGTGCAGTGTAATAACAAGACAATTCACTATGCAAATAGACGTAAGAAAGAAGGCCATTCGAAATATGCAAATATTGCAATGATGCTACAGTTGACTACCAACGCAAACTCAAATGCACCTTCAAAAGTACGCAGCCAGTTCGATTTGTTCTTGTAGTTGAAAGAAGTATTTCTGCATTTAGCAAACCTCAAACCACAATACATGAGAAATATCAATAAAAAAATCACAGCACTTTACGTCTGAATCAAGTTATTGTGTATTGTTATGTGTGTGGAGGTTTGGCTGCACATATATGTGTTAACAGGAGGGGATGTGGAACTTCATAATCCATTTTCTCAAACATGCCACATCACTGGAGGCCATGATATGTTTCATATCAGCAATCTGTTTGCAAGGACTCTGCTTGACATTAATTAGCTTGTATTTCCCAACAGGATCAATAAAACAAATTCCCAGCAATCAATTTCCAATGCGGGCAAGATCTATACGGGGTGGAGTGCATTTTTACATTGTCACAACCGCAGTCATGTGAATGGAACGTCCTATTGGTTTTCATCAAAAGTCGCCTGTCAGAGATTCTTCGAGGCTTTTTGCCACTTACGAACCTAAACTATTGTCAAAGACAGACAATTGCAAAACTCAGTTGAAAAATGATGTAAGTGTGAAGCGAAGTGGAGGTCGCTGTGACATTTGCAAAAACGAAGGTTGCTGGAACCAAGCTTGGCTTTACCAAGCTGCCAACTGTTTAACAGTAAGCACACTTACGGATTGGTTCGACTGGGGAGCCAAGGTGCGAGTGGATGGACTCCAGAAGGTCATAATCATCGAAATCCAGCACAAACTCCTCAAAGTCCTCAAAGCCATCCACGGCGAAGCTCCCCAGAGGGTTTTCCTGATCCCCATAACGGCCCTTTCCAGCGTCCTCATCGGAGCCGCCGCTCGTGTCCTTCTCCTTCCCCACGTCTGTCATCTCCACACCTGGTACCTCCGGATCATCCAGGATGCAACCCTCTTTCGCGCCGCTATTTTGTCCCTTCTCCCGTCAATAATGTAGAAGTCAAAAAACTGAGCTTTTACTGCATCCCAGTCCAATCTTCAGGGTTTTAGGAATGGATTCTGGAAGCAAGAAGTATCGTGAATCATGCAGTTAATCAAAATTTGTCAGAGAAGGAAAAAGATAATCTCTCAGCTAGGCCTTCAATCCGCAGAGAGCTTGTAATATCCACCTGGACGCCTGATGAGAAAAAAGTTTCTGGCCTCAGGGTTTCCAAACAGATGAGCAGTGGTTCTGTGAGACGAGTCTGCTCGTACGCAAGCAAACAGCAGGGAACACTGAAATTGGCCGACGATCCAGGGAAATGTTGATACAACTGAACTACTTTTGAGGTCTCGCACTAATCTATTGGCTGCCTCTGTGATTTCCATGACGTTGTCGATTGATCCTGCAGCTGCATGAGGGACAGAGATGCCATCCTCCATCCGGTTTTCCCTCATCAGGACTGAAAGCTGGTTACAGCACCCTATCAGAGCAGCACAGGTGAAATCCTCCATCCGAAACAACAGCGGTGCCGATGAGGTGCAAAACATGGTGCCACACATAGACACAGCGCTGCCTCCACATGACTGATCTCCATGGAAACCACGGCTGCTTCTAGATCTCGACCCTGTGTTGTTTTCAAGCAGTTACCTGCCCGGTGATGAGCCAATAACCATCCAGATGCGTCCAAAAGCCTACATAGTCAGACATTATTTACATATTATGCATATCAGAAAAACACTGTACTGCTCTTTTATAGAGACATAAAGATAACTCAATTGTGTTTACTTTAGATAAGAACTTTGTCTTAGATGTTTCCAATAAAATGTATTAGGAAAAGCAAATATGGACTCAAATGAGCCTAGATAAGATAAAGAGTTCAGATAATTTGACGACGTCATAAAGGTATTTTTTATTGAGATTTATTTATATTATCTTTACTTAATATCCTAATGATTTTTGGCATAAAAGAAAATTCGATAATTTTGTCCCATCCAATGTATATTTGGCTATTGCTAAAAATGGTACTTATGAAAATGTTGAGCTCATATTGAAATCTTTCACTTTTTATTACAAAAAAAATGTTATATTGCTGTCTAGGACAATTTTGAGACAATCAGTAAAATTATTCATTTTAATATTAGATGAATTTATCAAAAACATATTTCCTAAAATAAAATCATATTGTAATCATCACATTAGTGTCAAACAATTGAGATATCAAAAAGACAACACTTGTGGTTATTTAACAATCAATAAATAAACTCATTCTAAAATAAGATGCAAATAAAATAAGTAAGAAAATCAATTCAGTGGATTACACAAGCGAGTGTTCTGATATATATATATGTCAACTAAATGCCCTATAAAGGTGTCACACATACGAAATCACTGGCATGGAGCGGGACAGACTTGGATAGGAGAGGTTTATAGCAAGCTAGTGTGGTGCAGGGCTTAAATTCAATGGCCTGTTCCACTGTGGCGGCCTCATTTGTAATTCGCTGCGGTACAGCAGTCAATGCTTCCTCTTTTCTAAAAGCAGGAAGGGCTGCGGGCGGGTCTTTGGGAAGGATAATCAATTGCAACAGTGAAGTTAATTATAGCCAGAGGGATCGCATCCACAGAGCTGCTGCAGCCCTCACCTAAAAGCACTCTGCTGGACTCTGCTAGCCTTCATTCATGGCTAGAGTATGGACTATTTAGCCATATTACATGCACTGTACGTCACGTAGAGTAAACAGCAGGATCATTCATGAAATGAGCCTGCATTGGTGCGCCAGATGGAAATATATATGCTGCCTTCAAAATCCAACCAGATGCAGGAATGCTATTATCAAGATTAAATAATTTGACAATGATTATAAAAATTGTTTTAACTAATTACGATAACTTAAAATTACATATATTACATATATTATAGTATACTGTAGTTAGATTAAAATCACACAATCATTCACCATGCAGCATAAAGCACACATATAAGCCAAACCTAATGATTTTGAGTGTTGTAGATGCAGTACCGCCGCTCCCTATACGCAGAGTACGTAGTCTGCGTAGGGCACCAGCTCCCAGGGGGGCAC
>JAUCMR010000169.1:18838760-18849555 GCA_032357425.1 Enteromius argenteus | reverse complement strand
TCACAAGGGGTCTGAGGATCTCATCTCGGTACCTAATGGCAGTCAGGCTATCTCTGGCAAGCACATGGAGGGTTGTGCGGCCCTCCAAAGAAATGCCACCCCACAACATTACTGACCCGCTGCCAAACTGGTCATGCTGGAGGATGTTGCAGGCAGCAGAATGTGCTCAACGGCGTCTCCAGACTCTGTCACGTCTGTCACATGTGCTTAGTGTGAACCTGCTTTCATCTGTGACGGCACCAGTGGCAAATGCCAAACGTCCTGCACAGTGTTGAGCTGTAAGCACAACCCCCACCTGTGGACTTTGGGCCCTCATACCACCCTCATGGAGTCTGTTTCTGACCCTTTGAGCAGGCACGTGAACATTTGTGGCCTGCTGGAGGTAATTTTGCAGGGCTCTGGCAGTGCTCCTCCTGTTCTTCCTTGCACAAAGGTGGAGGTAGCGGTCCTGCTGCTGGGTTGTTGCCCTCCTACGGCCTCCTCCATGTCTCCTGATGTACTAGCCTGTCTCCTGGTAGTGCCTCCATGCTCTGGACACTACGCTGACAGACACAACAAACCTCTTGCCACAGCTCGCATTAATGTGCCATCCTGGATGAGCTGCACTACCTGAGCCATTTGTGTGGTTGTAGACTCCGTCTCATGCTACCACTAGAGTGAAAGCACCGCCAGCATTCAAAAGTGAAATAAGTGTTCCCTTTATTTTTTTGAGCAGTGTAAAAACAACGGGAAGCATTTTGGTACATGGCGCAGATCCAGTGATCCTGACCACATCTGAGCATCTTGAAGGCTTGTTTACAACTGTGGGAAAGGGAGGAGAGGGCAGGCCGAGTGCTGACCACGGCCAGCCAATGATCCTGCTGCTCTGCTTTCCACCAAAACACATTTATGAGTATGGACACGAATACCCCAGCGCCCCCAAACTTACTAGAGAGCTTGCCAATGCAGACCTCTAAGTCCACTAAACAAACACTCCCTGTCATCACTCCCCTCCTCTGGAGTGACTGTTTAATGAGCATTTGGAGGGGCCACGAGCTTTGGCTTGTCAAGATCAAGTTAAACCGTCAGCCTGAGACTCGTTCGTTGGTGTGGCTCCAATCACACATGAAATCAAACACGCCTATCTAATTTTGTTTGAGTTACTGCACTGATTTCAATTAAGATCGAATGGCCGCAACAACATGCAAGTTGTCTGCTTTAATCCTTCTTTTAATCATCACGGCTATGCACGCTGAAAACTCAAATCGGAAAGTGCACTGATTTTTGAGACATAGGACAAAATGCTACAGTGCTAAAAAATAAATAAATAAATAAATAAACAAATAAAGCTTACCGGAATTCAGGGGGAAATAATAGATAAATAAAAATGATGTACTTTCTTAATTAAAGGGTTAGTTCACCCAAAAATTCTGCCATTAATTACTCACCCTCATGTCGTTCCAAACCCATAAGACCCTAAATTAAGATATTTTTGATGATATCAGAGAGCCATCTGACCCTCCATAGACAGCAATACAACAGAAATGATCCCAGATCCAGAAACATAGTAAAAACATCGGTCCATATGACATCAGTGGCTCAAGTTAAGTTTTACAACGCTAAGAGAATACTTTTTTTGCGCAATAAAAACAAAAACACCCTCTCGATGGTGTGCTTGTGGCACAGACGCACAGGTACTTTCGTGCCACTCCACTGTGTGGAAAGAGACCATTTCCTTCACCAAGTATTTTGTCACTGCATCAGTACAGGTTTTCCAACGAACACTCTCCCTTTTGTACTTTGTTGTTTTCCCGAAGGCCCCCATTATCGTCGGCTGCATACTGGCGGTGGACCTAGATGTTGTTGGTCCTGCATCGGGAGACGTTGAAACTTTTGCACTGAGTGAACTCGGGTCCATCCTTGCAGCAGTGAGTGGATGGTGGTTTCGTATATGCAACCTTAGGTTCGAGGTATTTCCATCTCTCGCGGTCACCTTTTTGTTGCACAGTTTGCAAATTGCCTCGTCCGTATTTACTGCCTCTCCCTTCTCGTTCGGTCGAAACCCAAAATACTGCCAAACTGCAGAAGTTGTGTTTCGAGACCAGGTCACCTGGTGCGCGACTCGCCATCTTTCCCCACCTCTCTCTTTCTCCTCCACGCTGTCACGTGATGACACGCATACGCATTCTTAGGCATTAAATAAATTATATTTAATATTTAATCCTTGTCTCGTATATAAGTGCATTGTTTTTTTATGACGGTATAACGGTATTGAAACTGATACCATTGGTATTTTTAGATCCCGTGGTATACCATATTACCGTATTACTGCCCAAGCCTACTACGTAAGTGTACGCCTTCCACTAGGCATAAACAACTGCAGATTACGTACATGTGCTTGCTTTCCCCCGGATGTCAACAAGGCTGATTACGTCAAATACGTTAAAGCTTGCGTACATGCATTGTGATACTCTCTAAAATGGCGGAAGACGTAAGTCACAGGAGAAGATTGGTTCAGTATATGATGTTATTTTTGTTTTCTTTGCGCAAAAAAAGTATTCTCCTAGCGTCGCAAAACTGATATTAGTATTTTCATTTTGAGGAAATATGAAATAGTGCATAAGAATATCAGTGATCAAAAAAGAAAAACAGGTAAAACTGATGAGATGTTTTGTCTTATATCTCAAATTCCAGTGAATATTAGTGTCCTGTTGTTTTTTCACATCTACTCCAGAATTGATTTTTTGCTTACTTTTCATGTCATCCAAATCAGCGCTGGCTAGCATCTGAGCCTCGGCCTCATCTGTAGGTACTTTCTGGTACACCGCAGTCTCTATGGCTGTCATGCTGCCTATACAGATGCGTTCTCGTAGGTCGTAGCTAGTCCGCTGGGCTCCAGCCAGCCGGTGCACGGGCTTCCTGCGAAACCAGCCTCGTGTTGTCATACTGGCAGGTTCTGGAGAAGGGCTGAACCTGTAAAAACAGACCTACAATTGAGTATTGCCTCAAAAACTCTTTTAATTAAACTTGATTTTTTTTTTTATATACAGAAGGATTGAAAAGGTGTTTTCTTGTAAAAGATATCCCAATGGACTTCATTTACAACTTAATGTACAAATTAATTAAAAAACTAATTATTAAACTAGCTGCATCTTCTCAACTAAAAATTTGTCAAACTGAGCTTAAAATGTAGTATGATTAACAAATCAGTTTAACAAATTAAACACCACTGCATCATAAATTCAGCTTAATGCTCACCATAGTCCCAATTATGTTCTATTTAATAATACCACTAATAGTTTAATTACAATTAATTAGCTAAAAAAGCTCAATTTTGTCTGCAAATAATTGTTTTTTAAGTTTTCAACACCATAAAAATAGATTTAAAAAATATTTAATGTAGATTAAACTCACTAAACTGTATCACGTCATGTTGGTGCATTTGCATTAATTTAATTTAATGTCAGAGACCCAGACATATATACAGTCAGGGGGCCCAGAATTTAAAGCAACAGACCTGCAAAAAATAAATAAAAGTTAAATAAAGCAGTCAATGCTATTGCTAGTTTAATGATGGTTTATTTGTACATTTACCCAAATGATTACATATGTTGCAAGAAGCCAGTTAGCCAGCAGAGGGCAATCAAATACAACTTTTCCGGTTCACTTTATTTTTTTTTTTAATGTCATGGATGAATATTTACTGAGGAATGTACTATTCTATTTTGTAAAGGGAGGTCAAACTGACAGTTTTCACCTGAGATTTGGAGCCAAAAACTGAAATTAGTAGGACTGATAGGTCTATTAGTAAATTAATTGACTTTGTTTCATTAAAAGCAAAATAGCGACAGTTCACAAAGGAGAGTTTGTAAGGTAAGAGGGTTAATAGGTTCATAAGAGTTTTCAGGTCTTTCATATTGATCCTCACTTATTAGCCAAATACCTGTTGGAAACCTCTTCCTCCTGTCCTCCATCCAGTCGTTCTTGTGTTTCCTCTTGCTCCTCCATTCCGGCGGGGCTGGGTGGCGTCTCCTCACTGCTCGGGGGTCTCTCGCTCTCCATATGGAAGCTGGTGAGAGGGAGATCGGCTGCCAGATCCTCCTCACTTCCCAAACTGAGCTGTGAGATCACAACACCTGTCAGCATCTCTCCATTATCCAATCCCATCTCTCACACAGTTATCCCATATCTAGCGATGCAGAAAGAAACTCTACTGTATAAAGCATACTACAGTATATTTAAATGCAATGAGAAACACGTCAAGCAATAATATTCTACACTATTGTCACATGAAGCATTATAATATGTTGCATGCTTAATTTAGTAAGTGCTAAATGTTATTATGGTTATTATTAAGCACTGTATTTTATGCATGTTAATTTTCTATTCTGTTTTAGTTCATTTTAAATCATTTTAAAAGTTTTTAAATTCCTTGTTTTTACTTGCCTTGCCAAAGTTTTAGAATAATTCTGAAATATTGATCTAAACCTTTTCCTCTAAATTATTTCCATTATGTATATTAAAATTTCTAGAAACAAGTAACAACAAATAATTAGATTCTTTTTTTTTTTATGACAGCAGTAACAGAAAAGGGAGTATTGTAATATTTTTCTTTATCATTTTTAATTTAATGATTTTAACTTTAACTACTTTCAATTGGTAATCAATTAATTTAAACGTATACCTTTCTTATATCATTAAATTGCACAAGCTCTACATAGATACAGTTACTATATTTATTTATATTTAAATTGTGATTTATTGGAGGACAAAAATGTGCAAGATGTGGAATAACTATTATTTACTACATAAAATATTAAAATTAAGTTCTATTTTAATTTTATATATATATATATATATATATATATTTTTTTTTTATTTTATTATATATTTTTTGGACTAATTGGATCAATAGATTATCAAAATTGTTAGTTGCATAGTAGTGATAGTCCAATCACGAGACTTAAAATTAAAAACTGCACTCAATATTATTTCTATTTCCCACTTGAAATTGAAAGTATAATCAAGTGCATTGCATCATATAACACGCAGCAGTAAGTCATTCAGGTATTTCATTACTAAAAAGTCATACATATATATTGCATTCTGCAAAATTAGTATTATGGTAAAATAGTCCACTTCAAGTTACCTGTGGCAGCTCTTCAGATGGCTCAGTGGGCGTGGCTGCTTGGCACTGTCCCTCAGTCTCAGACTCTGCCTCCTCCTCATCCACCTCATGAATAGTGGGCGTGACATCTGACGGGGGCATGGACGTCTTCTTTTTCTTCCTCTTTTTCTTTCGCCGGCGGTCCATACTAAGCACCCTCTTGCGGAAACGCTGCGGGGGGAGGTGGGTGGACAGGGGGTGGTGGGTGTGGTGGAAAGTATGCCGGTGATCTGTGAGTAAAGACATAGAGAGTAAAATCCTGTTCACTCAACCAACTATAACTTTAGCTATAATAACTATAATGTTTTAATAATCAATAATTAGAATAGGGAAGTCCACTTTTTACAAATATAAAGATCACAACACATTAACTACATCCTTGGAATCACTCCCAGAACATATTTTTCTGGCTTTTGAACAATGAAAACATTGATAGCCAATCATAACCCACTTGAATTTCATGTCTACGTGAAATAAAAATTCACTATATTTATTTTGTTAGCTCACATTGCTATTTTTGTGGTAAACAATTCATCCATGCAAGTCAATTCTCAAAAAAAAATGTGCTTGCCTTCATAATCTTTAATCCAAATCTGAAAATGCTCCTCCCATCTAAAATAACTGGCCTTCTCTGATGACGTCGGTTGATGTATTATGGATTTTAATTTTTTTATTTTTTTTAAAGTGTCCTCCCAGAGAACTTTGTTTTGTTTGTCATGTCCAACACTGGTTCTAAGCGAATAAAAACATCCTACAAAGTTTTATATTTGAAAGGGCACCGTGTAAAATTGTTAATGTTATTGTTTGTATTGGTCTGAATTAAAAATGCAAATTCAATCTTTGCCACTAGGTGCTGCTATTGTAGTGGTAAAATAGCTGTTTCCCCGGTAACGCTGTACACTGTCACAAATGCTGCTTTATCAGGCATTACAGACATGATGAAATGAAAATGACCAATCAGAGCAATCACAGCAGATTAGCATCAGGCAAAGGAAGGGTTTGAAAAAAATGAATCTTTGAGCAAATCGTTTGGGAGTCATTGAGCAAATAAGGTAAAAATAAATCCATATTATAAGGCAATGAAACTGTTTTATTACCTGGCATGCATGTTAACCTGTTGTTGGGGTCTCTCAAAACCAAAATGAACCTTTTATTACCATAACAGGGGCACTTTAAAAGGTCACAGATACAGTGATAAGTCTGCCATAGAAATATCCCCTCCAGTGATAGCATTAGTTAACTACTCTCACTCAAACATCTGTTTCCAGGTCTCTGCTATTTCACAGACTTAATTCTGGCATGTTGTTTTCAAAATGTGCACACAATAAACAAGCTCTACATTAATGAATATAAATATGATGACTTTTTTCAGTAGTAAAATACTTTATACACTACCATTTAATCATCATATCAGAAGGATTATCATATCTGAAGAATCATATGACAATGAAGACTGGATTAATGATGCCAAAATGCAGGTTTGTATCACATACATTAATTAGATTTTGAAATATATTAAAATAAAATAAAAAACTGTTCTTTTAATTGTAATAATATTTCACAATATTACATTTGTGCTGCATTTTTGATAACATTTATTTAATGAATTTCAAGCTGACTGTATGAGTAGTTCTGTATGTGTGATTTGTCCTGCTGCAGCTCTGTGTTCAGACTGCCTCTCGGCTCCGCTGTGAATGAATCACAGGCTAGTTTACACCTCCCACTACTGTCGCCACATGTAGATGGAAATGTGGGCCTTGGTTTATCAGGGTCCAAAAAGCGACTGGCACAGACGCAGCCCCACAGGAGGCCAGGGAATGTGAGAGAGCCATTAAAAGTCCCATTTTTAATTCTGAGGCACCTTCAGTAGAATTACACATCTGAACATGGAATTTTCTAGCAACCTGATGTTTTGAAAACATTTTAAAGTTTAGTAGCTTTTAACAAAGTATGCTTTGAAAAGACCGTGTCTTTGGCCTAATTTACACATTTATTAACATTCGTAATTCGGGAATGTGGTCACAAGCAGTCAGCACTAAATGCAGCTCTAAACACTGATGTGCAAAAATGTTTAATGCATTTTGTCAAAACTAATCGGGACACTTAGAGGGTGATCTGCCCTGTGACGAACAGGTTTGACTCAACTACACTCAGATTCAAAGAAAATGTAGTGTGAAAATTTATATCAGATCAATACAAATTTAATCAAAATACTTTTTTAGAAGCCAGTTTACTTCAGTTACAGCGTTGGTGCAGCTACTGAATGTTTTTATGGCAGAACAGATCCGAGCAATCAAAACAGATTTAAAGGAAGTCAAAATGCATTGATTATTTTTAAAGTATGAATGCTAATGTGTCCTATACCACCTACTGTACTGTCAATAATCAGTTTAGTTCAAATTTGACAAATTCTTGGGTGAAAATCAACCATATTATTGGAAAAAGGACAGGTAAAATTGAAATGTTAGTGGTAAAGTGCTATTTTAGTATTATATATTATGATACTAAAAATAACACTTAAATAAATAACAAAAATAATATTTTTATTACTTTTAATACAGTAATTTTAGTACTTTAACCTAAACATATTTCAGTTAATTGTCTTTTCTGACCATTAGTAGTAGTAGTAGTAGTAGTATTATTAAATAATAATTAATTAAAAATGCTATTATAATAGTATGATAATCAATGTTAATAATATATTATTATTATTATTATTATTATTATTAATAAAAACTAAAATCAATAATAATAAATTGTTGTCTTTGTTGTTATTAAATAAAAATAATCAAATATGCTTAATAATAATAATCCACATGAATAATTTATGTTATTAGTATTATTAATAATAGTGTCAATTTAAACAAAAATAATAACAAATTATTAATAATTCTACTAATAATATCAATATAAATATCAATTGCAATAATAACAATAATAACAATTGCAATAATAATAATAATAACAACAATAATTATTATTATTATTATTATTATTATTAATCAAAGTCTTGAATGACCACTAAAATTACAATCCTAAACAGATGTCAAACCTTTTCTAATTTCAAAATGACATTAAGATTATCTCCTAAGGAATTACTAATAATTGAGTGCACATATAATTGTGGTGAGTTAAGCATCAGGCAGTACTTACACTCAAAGTCTTTCTCATTGTAGCTGCGGCCCATTTTGTCTGCTCCATTAATGGCAGACTCAGTGATGATGTCCCCAAACCTCTCCACAGACAAGGCCTTCTCCCATTCCTCATCTTCTTGTCCTGCTGTGGAGCCCTTCTCTTCTTCTGACAAAACCTGCAGCAGACGAGATGATTTGAAACCACACAGTAAGTGCCAAACAGATGTTCCATATGCTATAACACATTTGAGGAAGTAAGGAAAATAAACTTGAGGCCAAATGATTCCTTATGGCATGCTCTGGAGGGTTGGAGCAGTTACGGCCAGATGTTTCATGTTCTCTCAGCTTGAACCACAACCACACGTCCATTAATGCTTACCCAATGTGCCACAGTTCTGGATGGGTCAACCATGTGTCACTATTCATAGCCTACTGAAGAACAGAGCACTGAGAAACATCATGAAGATTCAAGGTGATTTTTTTCTATCACAGGTTATACTAACTTTATTGCTACTGCTGTTGCTGCTACTACTACTGCTTATAATAATAATAATGGAAGGCATCTAACATTTGGCTGGTGAGCACCAGGCTTTGAAAAGCGAGGGTGGGCTACAGCATGCTGACGGGCTACAAGGCTCGCAGATCAGTCAGAGTAAATGTCAGCATGTCAGCAGGAAGCCGTCAGCAGCCCTGCAGCGCCCCCATCAACAACCACAACTGCATTCAACAGCACCTGTGTCATGTCGAACGAGCAACAAGACGCAGAGAGGCCAACTGAACACAGCAAGCATAAAAGCCAACAAATTATTTACCCCTGAGGCATTAAAACAAACAACGATTTTTTAAATAGCCACATTTGCTTTGATTCTTCAGCAAAATAATGTAATGGCGCATGGGCGATCGTCGGGCGTCTGCATTATTAAGCAGAGCAGATGGGGCAAAGTCGGCAAAACTGAAAAGCGATGGACGAACGAGGCACTAATTAAAGGAAACCAAGTCTTTTTTGTTGATTGTGTCCTCGGCTTTGTGTAAATTAACGAGGACAACATTTCATTAAGCTCTCGGTGTCTGCACGCTGTGTGCCACTCTTTTATCCACGCTGAAGTGCTGACTTTAATGAAGACACTGACCTGTGAAGTCAAATGATAAACGGCTTGCTCTCACAATAACGGGAGACTTGGAAATGAGCCAGTGTGGGAAACAGACAGAGAGGATGCTGGGAAAGGCCGCTCTGCTGTATCACACCGTCTCTGCTCTTTCATGTCCACTTTTCCAACCTCACAAACGTCTTTCGAGCAGAGCTCGAGTTTCTGTGTGTGTGCGTGTGCCGCAAAACCTGTCAAAACATCTACAAATATATTTACGGTAATGCAAAAATAAAACACAATTTCAAACGCATTCATACATCACCCACAGTACTTTTGTTGCCTTTACTATTGTCACGAATCCGGTCCATGGTTGTCCGTCTGCTCGTCACCAGATGTTGCCTTTCAGTTACATTGACTCTCACCCTAAACTGTGGCATATCACCCCGGACTACATTTCCCATCATCCATTGCACTGATTACACACACAGCTACAACCAATCTAACACACTTTATAAGCCATGGACTTCCTCTTTCTGATCGCCAACTATTGTTAGTAGTGGTCGACCGATATGGGTTTTTTAAAGGCCGATTTCGCTGCTAATATTGTGTATGTAATTTACCATACTGTAGTTTCACAAAGAGCCGTTGAACCGTTCTATGCAGGATTGTGGCATCTTTCGAAAATGTAGTGATTACTATGGTAAATAACGTCAAGTCAGACCGGTACAATATGGCGGACAGCTTTCATACCCATAGCAAAAGTCGCTAATGAGGCATCTACGTATATATGTCTATGTCCTTCACTGCCTTTGATATCCCACAATCCTGTGCATTCCATTCTGTGACGGTTGAACTAAAAAATAAAGATGGCATCAGAAAATTGCATTTGGTGGCCAGTTTGTGTGTAAACGCATACTTCTGTCTAACTTTTGGCACTTTTCTGGCTTTACCCCAAAACTCACATAACTCACACCCTCATTATTTTACAGTAAAGCATGTTTTTTTTTGTGTTAATCTAATAACTTTTACATTTGTACATTTAAAAATAAATGATGCAGCGGATAATATGCTTTTCTCTGTTCTTATTTAAGCTCCATTAGATGAGAGGAATGTTCGAAACATTCTCCTGCATTTAATGAACTTGCTTTAAAACAGTGACATTTCAATACATATATTTTTGGTTTTAATATTTTTTTTATTGTGTGGTAACCATTTATAAAAGCAGTAAGGTACTCGAGACAGTGCTGTATCATGAATAAATCCCTGCAGCCGTGATTTATTCACATTACAGCACAGCCCCTCGTACCTTATTGCTTATATATACAGATACATATGCACACATATAGTACACAGAGGTGGGTAGTAACGAGTTACATTTACTTCGTTACATTTACTTGAGTACATTTTTTTGGGTAACTAATACTTTT
>JAUCMR010000169.1:18808853-18834216 GCA_032357425.1 Enteromius argenteus | reverse complement strand
GATTACAATGAGACTTCATTATAAATTAGTCTATAGCCTGTTTTCCCATGCCTTCTGATGTTCCTTCACTTTTATATATTGCTATACACTTGAATCAAAGAGGAAAAATACATGTTTTATAGCTGTTTTATATCAAAAGCAACAAAGCTATATATAGCACTATAATGAATCCAATGGAAGACATGAAATATTATTTCCAACCATATTGCCCCCGCGAATATTACACATAATATAATTTCTGCTAATAACCCCATATAGTGTATTAAAAAGGGTTAAATAAGAGAGCTACAGAGCCTGTTCCTGTTCAGTCTTTTAATAAATATCAGCAGTTTCCGCGAGTTCTTAGATCTCATCCCAGTAAGATGAAGCGGCCGCTCGGATGCAACGATATTCAAATATGCCTAAATTCCGGTGGCCTTCTCTCAATTCAGGTCATTTGCAAGTGCACTATACTAAATATTATAACTTTAATTTCAAAGATTTAAATTCTTGAAACATTTCGAATTTATTCTCGTAATATTTCGACTTAATTCTCGTAATATTTCGACTTAATTCTCGTAGTATTTCGACTTTATTCTTGTAGTATTTCGACTTTATTCTCGTAATAATTCGACTTCATTCTTGAAATATTTCGACTTTATTCTCGAAATATTTCGACTGTAACGATCCAGCTGGTAGTGCCAGCACAGCCCACTGGATGGCACTCCAGCGCCTGGTGTACTCATTGTGTGCTTGTCTCCGTTTCTATGCCTGGACTCTGATCATGAACTCTTATCTCCACCCCGTAGCCTATTATCACGTGTATATATTCCCCGGATGTTCCCGTGTCAGTGTTCTTTGTTTCTCTGTATTTCCCTGTATTGGATTTATCGTTGCCGACCTTGCTCGCCTTGGATTATTGCCTTTGCCTTGCCCCCCAGACTCTGTTTGCTGTTGAATTTACCCACGCTACGTATCTGGATTATTCTTCTGTCTTTGCCTTTGATGTTCCTGTTTGCCGGTAATCGACTCTGCCCGTCTCTACTCTGTGTTATAAATAAAACAGTCTGCATTTGAATCCACACGCCTCCTCGTCTCCTTCGTGACATCGACTTTATTCTCGAAATATTTCGACTTTATTCTCGTAATATTTCAACTTAATTCTCGTAATATTTCGACTTTAATCTCGTAGTATTTCGACTTTATTCTCGAAATATTTAGACTTTAATCTCGTAGTATTTTGACTTTATTCTCGTAATATTTCGACTTTAATCTCGTAGTATTTTGACTTTATTCTCGAAATATTTTTACTTTATTTTCGTAATTTTGACTTTAATCTCGCAGTATTTCGACTTTAATCTCATAGTTTTAGACTTTTTTTTTGGCACTAAAACGCTGTCGTAAATTAGAAACACGGTAGTCTTCAAAAAAAAAAAAAGTTGTAAGTTATTATTATCAAGTCATTTACCAGACATGTCTCCTGTCACCTGTGTGCTTAATTGATGTATTTTTAGTTCTGAAATCAATACATAAAAACAATATCATGTTAATCATCACCATTATGTTCATCTTCATCTTGCACCGACATGCACACTTTTATCAAGTCTTTCTGATGCAAGCAGGAGTAATAAAAACCCCAAGGCTAGAAAAAAGAAATGATGTTTCTAAACAAATTTCGGGAGAAGCACGTTCAAATGATTATCACGGATGACGGCTCATTCCCCAATCAGCAGATTATCTTATTACCCTATCAGAGCTAAGAGGTTTTCCTTTAAATAGAGCAAACTCCCCTTCTCTGGTCTCTTGTTCTTTGCATCTAACCTTCTGAAAGATGTCGGAGTCAGATTTCTCTTCCGGAGACTGCGACCACAAGGACCCCGTTCCTCCAACCGCACCCGCCTCCAAACAAGCTGCAGCCCCGGAACCAACCCCAGTCTCAGCTACCATCAGGCATTTCCCCCCTCTCTGCAGACCACCAAGTGGACCTCCTCAGTCTGAACCTCCCCATCCCAAATCTACCAGCTATATCCCCAGAATCCCCTCTCTACTCCAGCAAACTCTCCACCACCCCCCTTTTCCTTCTTGCTCTTCCCCCTGTCATAACTTCAATGAAGGCAAATGTCAGAGACCACAATGCAAATACCTCCATATCTGTAGTTTCTGCAGAGGAGCTCATGCCAAATACATCTGTTTTGTCCATAAATCCCTAAATAAAAATACAAAAAAGTATTTATTGACCCCTGTCAATCTTTCTCGTCTAGCAGCTGAGTTTACACATCACCCTGACCCTAACTTTTCTCATTATCTCTTATCAGGACTTACGCAAGGTTTCCACCCTTTGCTACTACGCTTTCTTCGGGTTCCTCCGATGCTCAGAAATCACTATCAATTCCAACTTCAAACCAAAAATCCACCGCACTATCTCCGACCTATCCATCCTCAACAACGAAACCCTGGCTTTCTTGATTAAACAAAGCAAAACAGACAAGTTCAAGAAAGGCCACCACATATACATTTTCAAACTCCAATCCCCTATCCAACCCAATTAAACCCTGCAGGCTTTTCTCCTCTACAGGTGCCCCCAAACTCGCATCCCCTTTTGACCTCTGTTCACTAATGATTCTAATCGGCCAGCATCATGATTCTGGTTCCAAAAACACGTCAAGACCATCCTCCACCTCTCAGGCATCCCCTCAAAAAATGTCTCTACTCACTCATTCAGAATAGGGGCAGCAACCGAGAAACGCCTGTCCCAAACCCAGATCCAAACCCTCGGCCGATGGTCCTCGAGTGCCTTTAAAAGCTACATCTGCTTAGACCAGTCAGTCATCAAAAATGCAAACCCTAGCCAACCCCACCTTCCGCACCACAGCAGCTCCTCCAGCAGGGGATTTCCCAAACCCCCTCGCTCCCCCTACAGCTCGCCCCAGGTGGACCGAGGCCCTCCCCGCTTTCCCAGCAGCCATCTCTAGCCAGAATCCCTTCCCCGCATTCCTGGTATGCCCCAGTCAAAACTGAGCTCTGTCCAACACTCGCCGCCAAGGGGTTAAAGTCCCCAGGGCTCGGAGTCTGCCGAGCTCTCAGCCCTCTCCCCGGACAGCACGCCAAACACACTTATTCTATTCGATATTAATGAGGAAGTGCAAACTCTTGAAATAATCTTTAAAAACAAATTTCGGGAGAAGCATGTACGAATGATTATCACAGCTGACACCTCACTCCCCAATTAGCCGATTATCTGAAAAAGAATCTTGTGTAAAATTTTTGTTGATTAATGTCAACAAAAATAATTTTGAACATATCATGAAATGGTCTGAAAATGTATTCAGTTAGTACATATTTAATTGGATCCTTGGATAATTTCTCATTTGCATATTTAAACATAACTTTCTTGTTATACAAAACAAATGTCTTGTATTGTGATCAATCAACTAGGGAAGGAAAAATATATCTATTAGTTACAATTTTTACTCTATTGACCTGGGGTGCCTCGCCATAAATTTCTAATTTATGAGAATTTGTTGATCAGCACAAAACCACAATTACGACTGTATAACAATGAAACATGCCAGCGATTTTTGTGTTTTAGATGATAATACTGCTGCTACTCACCCGAACTGCTTCGCTCTGTATCTTTTCTTTTGCTTTCATTTAGACTCATTAAATTCCCCTCTCTGATTTTCCTCCACCTTTAATGTCAACTTTGTTGCAGCATTGCTCCTAAAATGAGGAAATGGGAAAACAGCTACAACCGGTTAAGATTTTTAGAAACCTATGTCACGCATGATTCTTCATTTTCCACATAACATTCATAATAGCTTCAGGCATGGTTACAGAAGAGCCATCAATTGCAACCATACTGTAACGTGCTGGTGCTGATACTAAGCACACAACAAAGTGAATCCCAAAAATAGCCTTTTAATACTAAATATATACATACATACAGTGCCTTGCCAAAGTATTCATACCCCTTAATTTTGTTCATGTTTTTTTTATGTTGCTGCCTCTGTTAATCTACTGATCTAATTACTTTTTCCCCACATTAATCTATACTTCATACACCATAACGCTAAAGTTTTTAACATCTTTGCAAATTTATTAGAAATAAAAAAAAAACTTGATTCCATTGCATAAGCATTCCAAAAATGATTCCATTGCATAAGTATTTGTACCTGGGACAGCTGAAATTTAGCTCAGAAGCATTTATATGTTACTACACTTCGAGTGAAGGTTTTGTACCATCCCAAAGGTAGTGTGCTGGTAGCAGCCTCATGCTGTGGGGCTGTTTTTCAGTGGCAGGGACTGAGGGACTCATCAGAGTAGAAGGACCAGTCAGTTCCCCAAAATATTGAGATATTGCCTTAACCGGCAGTGTAGGATCACCTTCAAACAGGACAATGACCCTAGGCACACAGCAAGAGGGGCTTATAGACAACTCTGTAAATATCCTTGAGTGACCCAGCCACAGCCTTGGATTGAATCCAGTCAAATATTTCTGGAGAAACCTTAAAAAAAGCATCTGCCCTCATCCAACCTGACAGAGCTTGAGAGTTGAAGAGGTGAGGAGAAGAATGGCAGATAACTTCCAATTGCTGATGAGCAAAGCTTGTCACATCAAACAAAAAAGACTTGAGACTGTAAAGGTGTTTCAGCTAAATATTTAGTTAATATTTAGTGAATACTTATGAATTGGCCTTATTTCAGTACGAAGTTGTGATTTTTGTGTTATGAATGTATGAATGTGTATGGAGTGTAGAATGTAGATTTATGTGGGAAAAAATAATAATTTAAAGCATGTAGCTACAACATGTACATGTAGCTAGGGGTATAAATACTTTCACAAGGCACTGTTTATATATATATATATATATACATACATACATACATACATACACACACACATATATATATATATATAAATTAAATAGATTAATTTTTTGTTAAACTTTTATTTAAAAAATTATCGAACTTACCTTAGTTCATTTCATGATCCACATTTACCACAGTAAAGGGCTCAAACAGTGACATGTAGATGAAGAGTCAAGAAAATAAACCGAAGACCTGTATCAGAAACACAGTGTGATTTTATACTGTATTACAATGAAACACTTTCTGCTTTTGTATTGTAAGAAACATTTGGGTTTTGAACTTACCTTGTTAATGTAATGTTGTCACATGACCCACACGTACCATATATAAGGGCTCAGATAGTGACATGTGGTTAAACACAGTTAGCACAGAAATAAAAAACACAGAAGACCAGTATCAGAAATATAGTGATTTTTTTGCTGAATTCAAATGAAAAACATTCTGTTATTGAACTTACTTTTGGTAATGTTGTCACAGAACTTCAAATTTTGCCAATGTGACTCAAACAGCAGCATGTGAATAGAAGAGCAGTTACAACAAGGGACAGCGAAGATCAGTATTAGAGATCTATCAGAAATTAGTTTTTGTAATTGTAATTTCAGCATAATTGATTATTTTCTGTATTTATATAGAGATTTACCTTCATGACAGATCCATTCGTCCAAGTTGCATAGAGACTGTTTCAAAGCAAGACGTTATAATTGTAGTAAAATGTTCAGGTGCAAATGTATGAACATTGCTGCGGCTCAGCGTGCCTATGATTATATCATGTTACAATGTATATGGTTGTAAACAGCTCTAAAATTTTAAAAGCAAAAGTCAAAACGAGCAGCCTTTAAAGCTCCATTGAAAAGCCCACAACTTTTAATGATTAAAAAGTCATGTAAATGAAACAAGGCCACAAAATATATTAAATTACATACCATGTTTCACAAAACAGTATCATTTAATTTTAAATTTTATTTAAAATAGATTTTAAATTAGCATTTTATCAATAAAATCCGTAATTATCAGCATCAAATGATTTGTATAACGTAATTTTGGTGAAACCATGTGACTTGGTCAAAATTTGGTGAATGTTTTGAAGCTTTGTGAACACTAACAGAATACTGTAGGAAACAATGGCACTTAGCCCCAAATAACATTGCTTTTCAAGTAATTATTCAAGTAACCATTCAGTAATAAAGACCTCAGCGAATAGTCTTCTAATCTCTCTTAACAGGGCAAGCCCGCAAATATGTATGAGGTTGTTGGAAAGCAGTCGCTTTTCAGTCAGACGGCCCTCAGGTATTGTATCTAGTCTGTATTTAGTACTTTTGACACTTTTATTATTATTATTATGTATTTATGTCAATATCAACTTGAAATCAAAGTCCCAGTACTTCTGACATTCCATTGTGGGTCTCATCCATGAAACCTGTGCCTCAACTGTGAGAGAGTGAAGAGCATCTGCTCGTATTCTTTGTCTGGACTCCATCCTGAGGAGGCTGCTTGAAAAAGAGTCTTCAAAAGCCTGCTGGAAGTGCAGCCTAAAAGTGCATGTATGCCTGCTAAGACTGGCCTGCATATCAAGTGACTGTGGAGGCCCACCTGAGTTCTTTGTGTAAGTACAGAATACTCATTCATTCTCACAGTCACTATTAAGTACTGACCTTTCCGGGTAGCCAAGGACAGAGAGAGTCAATCCCTGACTGACATTTATACCAAGGCTGCAAATTTAAAGGCTTAGTTCACCCCAAAATGAAAATTATGTAATTGATTACTCACCCTCATGTCTTTCTAATCCCATAAGACCTTCATTCATCTTCTGAACACAAATGAAGATATTTTTGATGATATCAGAGAGCCATCTGTCTCTCCATAGACAGCAATACAACTGAAATGATCCTAGATCCAGAAACAATAGTAAAAACATTGGTAAAAACAGTGCATGTGACATCAGTAAATCAACTTCAGTTTTGCAACACTAGGAGAATACTTTTTTTGTGTTTGGAATGACATGAGGGTGAGTAATTAATGGCAGAACTTTTGGGTGAACTAACCCTTAATTTATTTTAGATGAAATCGGAGACCAGCACCGTATATAACAAAGGATATAACAAAAAGGTTCTTTTAATTTCCACAGAGTGGCTTCAACACACACACTACATTAAACAACATTTAGGACCATCAAACTGAATGGGGCAGACCAGACTACAAAATACACAGACACAATTAGGGAGAACTGAAGACAGGTGAGCATTTGGAAGTTGTAATAGAAACATTTACTTTTTTGGCCAAAAAAAAAGACTATTCCATTTTAATGAGGTAATAAAGAACAATCCTATGAAGCATTACGAATGACATAATGCAATCAAAAATACAATGCAAGCACTCTGAATTATTATTGTGTAAGAAGCATGCTATATAAATAAACTAGCCTTGCCTTACAGCTGAATGACCTCAGCAGAGAGAACAGGCGAGCGTTTCTACACATGTGGCTCTTACACGAGACTGTTGACAGCACTGAAGCTCACAGATGCTGCCAAAAAGTGATGGGAGATGATGTAAACGAGATGTTTTGTTTATGCCTGTTATCGTGAGTCACTGGCTTATAAACAACACCATTAACGTCATTAAAGAGTTGCAAGCAGAGACACCTTTCTCTCCTAAAAACACCAGATCACCCAGCTCACTGCTGGCATTTCACTCGCACACTACGGCGAGATTCACAGCATCTGCCCTTTCCCACAGTACCAGCCATGACTCACCGTCACTATGGAAAAATATTTCATTACACGCTTTTGAAAAGAGATTTCAAGCAGAGAAGGTCTGCTTCCTTTCTACAGGATTTTAAACATACGTCAAAAGGAGATCAAACATGCATTCCTGAAGCAATGAAGATGGAGTAATTCATTTATATGTATTTATTTATTTATTTTTATTATAAGTGATTTTTGAGCACAATAAATAATTTTATATAAAGCTATTTAGATGTGAATTTCATAACTCAGTCTGAACTGCATTTGCTGCAAAATAATAAAGTCTATAAATAGACAACATTTTAATTTTCCTACCTTACTGGTTGCATGCAGCAACATTTAACACAACCAGTATGTTTTAATAAAACACCCAGAAAGACTCACAAACCAGCAGTCATAATAATATTGTTACTGAAAACTATATACCGAATACCTCAAGCATGCAAAGGAAATCTTACACCTGTTACCGTATTATGATGCCGTGTCCTGACGCGATGACACACAAACAATAAAATCCACTGCAAACAAGCAATTTTTTGCATCCAGTGGGGAAATAATTACTGATTATAATGACTTATACTGTCTTTTTACCATGTTGCATCATGCAGCGCCGCGTAAACATAACACCATGTCTGCATTTGTGATCAGAGGAATGACAAACCAGTACTACACTCCTCAAAACTCATTTCTGAATACTACGTAGCAGATACTTTAATCAGCAAATGTACTTACAGGCTGTGAGTCAGAAGTGCCAGACTGTCCTTGCAAAGTTGGAATTGTCCCACTTTATAGCCTTTGTGAACAGTCTAGTCTGTCAGGTTTAGGAATCACTTTTCCGCTAAATGCACTGAACTATTCTGGAACAGTGTTAACCACTAATTTCTAGTTGTGTACTCTTTTGGAAGCCCAAACAAAGTTTCACTTTCACAACGGAACACAGCATTTCTTGAACATGGCAAGATATTTTAATCATCAGGAATTGTATAAGAATCAAATCTTAGGTAATTTCCCAGCAGTCCATTCAACCATGCAAGTTTGTTTATAAGTTATCTAACTGTGCAACAAATTACATGCGGTTAATAATAATTACATGGTCTGTTTCTTACAGTAAAACATTTTCTGTAACTTGCAATTAATGTTGCCCCTCCCAACCTGAACAGGTGGCATCAGAATTGAGAGTAGGTGGGGGGGATACCCCAGCTGTACACAGCACTATGAGATCATCGTCGCCATGACAACATGAGCTCAGACCACTGAGAATAGAGAGATCCTCGACCCCGTACAGTGTAAACACTGATAACATAGCGTCTAGCAGGGACCTCAGGGGACCGATTAGGACCAGACATCTATTCCAGGGACAGTCCATCATCTCTTATTTCCCTCATAAGCACGCTAAAGCTTGGAAAAATCAGCATGTACAGAAAGCATAAACCAATAACATCATCATTGATCTGCTATAACAAAGACTTTGATTTCCCATTGGTTAGAGACATTTACATTGCATTCTTCACCGTAGTATCTTTCACCGCTGTATGACTCATTATGCTGCTGCAATGTTCACAGCACTGCTAATGAAATGAAATACATTTTGTTGTGAGTTGCCTTTTGGATTAAATGCGATTAGATTAGAAAAATTAAGGAAATAACAAAACGACAGCACTAAGCGAGTGTACTCTGATTCATGACAAATGACTCTTATGAGTCAATTAGTTGAGTGAATCAGTCAGATTAAATTACACTCAATCTAACAAATGACTGAATTAACCCGACTCACTTTTTGACAACGTGTAGCAGAAATACAATAAAAAAAAACTGCATTGTGCGTATATGTTGTTAGGGCTAGTTCACGTGTGTGGAAACATTGCGCAGCAATAATACTCTATTTATAAAATGTTCTGTCCTTTTTCAAGTGAGTTCAACAGTTTGGTGCAAGGAACGCGCTGGCTCTCCCTCCTCCATTCAGAGCAGAGCTTCACACATCCGTCTGTATAGGGTGAAGGAACGTTTCTGAGTCACTCTTCTGGACTGCAATGCAGACGCGTAAATTCAGCCTGACTGGTTTTAAACCACATTTTAATCCCACATTGCATTTTTTGTGCATTTGTGAAGTACAAATTCTTTGTTGAAAGTGAGAGAAGAGCATTGTAGTATAAATCTAGCTCTGTCTAATGCATATGTTGCATACAGTACTTTGATATCAACATGAAACGCAACCAGTTTCACTTCCATCTTGTAATTGCTTTTTTAAGACAGTAACAAGCACTGAAAATATAATTCATTTTGATTTCATGTTAACCTTTAAGTATAATGAATATAAAAATATATACATAAAAAATCCTACAAAAACTGATTGTGAATATATGATTTAAAATACATGAAATATAATTATAGTTTCATAAACAAAAATGTGTGTGTGTGTGTGTAATATAATATAAATAATAAAATACTGATATTTCATATTATTACTGTACTATACTATATTATACTATAAAATATATTACTATATTATAGACCAATGCCATCTAGTGAACTTAAAAAAGTAAGAAAACAAAAAATGAATATGTTGGGTAACCAAGCCTACAATATTCACTTAAAAATTACATAAAAAATATAAAGAATATAACAGGCCTTAGGCTTTGGTGCTTGGTTTAATTAACACAAAGAAATAATAATTAAAAAAAGAGAAGAAAAAAAAATTAAGAAATACTGGGGAGTGGGGACAAATATGTCTTAATAAAACAAATGATGTGTAATGAAATATGAAATTAATTGAATGGTAAGATTTAAGAAAAATACATTACTTTTCATTGTACACCGAAGTCATATGGAAAATCTTAAGCCATAAAATGTATTTTTACTTTAATTGCCATAAAACTTTATTTAAAAAACACACACACACATTGAGTTGCAAAATGCCCTTCTGCCACAGAATTTTTGGGAAGTATAAATACCATTTGGTCAAATATTTGCGTGTGGAAAATCAGTGTGCAGTTCTGGGCTGGACTGAAACATCAGTGCATCAATCACTGAACACATTCTGTTTACTCCTTCTGGCCAAATCCTCTCACTTACTGCTATTGATTTCTTCATTTCGTGTTGATTTTTGCCAATTCAAAGAGGAGGCACTGCTTGTGGGGAGTCTGCATCAACATAAGGAATGCTGACTATTGCTTTAAAAAACAACAAAGTTACAAATGTCTAGCATTAACATGTTGATTCTGTCTTGGTTGTAATACTAGGACTCCTGCACACTATTTTATCACTAAACATTCAATTCTCTCTGCTGAAACATGATATGATGATGTGTACAGCACAGACACATGCCAAATGGCCATCCCCATGCAGGTCGACACCAGGCCATTAATCTGCTATCTGATGCCATGGTGAGCAGATTGCTGCCTGAAATGATCCAGCCACACTTACTCACAATATGTCAGCTGAGTTCATGAAAACAGGCCCTAAATGCGGCCATGTGTGGGAACTAATAAGGGTCTGTTTCTTTATACCAACTTACTAATATGCATTTAATCATAGAATCAAAATTTCCCTAATCTTATGAGAGTACATTACAGTCTTTCAGTTGTTTGTTTTGGGGGGTTACCCCCGTCAGTCTCTTTAGCAGGTAAATGACATGCTCTATAGAGTTTAAGTCTGGAGATTGACTTGGCCAGTCTAAAACCGTCCACTTCTTACCCCTGATGAACTCCTTTGTTGTTTTGGCAGTGTGTTTTGGCTCATTATCTTGCTGCATGATGAAGGATCTCCCAAGTTTGGTTGCATCTTTCTTTAGATTGGCAGATAAAATGTTTCTGTAGACGTCTGCTGTCATCGTGTAACATCATCAGTGAAGATGAACGAGCCCGTTCCAGAAGAAGCCATGCAAGCCCAAGCCATGACATTACCTCCACTGTGTTTCACAGATGAGCTTGTATGTTTGGGATCATGAGCAGACCTTTCTTTCTCCAATCTTTAGCCTTTCCATCACTTTGGTAAAGGTTAATCTTTGTGTCATCAGTCCCAGAATATTTGAGGCTCATCCCTGTACTTTTTGTCAAATTCCAGCCAGGCCTTTCTATTCTTCTTGCTAATAAGTGGTTTGCATCTTCTGGTGTTGCCTTTGTACTTGTGATCATGAAGTCTTCTGTGAACAGTAGATTGATACCTTCACTCCTGCCCTCTGGAGGTTGTTGCTGATCTCACTTACAGTTGTTTTAGGATCTTTCCTGACAGCTTTCACAATCCTTCTGTCATCAACTGTAGTTGTTTTCCTCGGTCTACGTGTTTGATGTCTGTTACTTAGCACACCAGGGGCTTCTTTCTTCTTCAGGACATTTCAAATGGTTGAAATGACTGTGGCTAATGTGTGTGCAATGGCTCTGATTGATTTACCTTTTTCTCTCAACTTCACAATTGCGTGTTTTTCACACATAGACAGCTCTCAGTTTTTTTTTTAATGTTGCTTACACCTCTTAACTATGAAAGCAGTTTAACAGGCAAAACCCAAAACACCTGGGCAACAAAATACACCTGTCAGTCACACGTTCCAATAATTTTGCTCACATGAAAAATGGGTGGGTTCAAACAAAAGGCGTTATCTTCTAAGTTGTGAGTCAGATCCAGATGTAAATACCTGGAAATAATAATGACATGTAAATAACTTGTCTGGTATTCATATTTTGATGTCAAACCCAAATGTTTTCAGTCTACAGCAAAAATAAAGGAATTGGTAAAGGAATTGATAAAATCTGAATTGTGAGATGTAAATTCTGAGGGAAAACTTCCGAATTCTGAGGGAAAAATTCTGATTTGTATAAACGCAGAATTCTAAAACAAAAATAAGATTCAGAATTCTAAGATGTAAACTCAGAATTCAGAGAAAAAAAATTCTTAATTGCAAAATGTAAACACAATTGCTAGGGGGAATCTGAATTGTAAGATTTAAACAGAATTCTGAGTAAGAAAAAAAAACTGAATTGTGAGATGTAAATTCAGAACTGTGAAATTTAAACAGAATTCAGGAAAAAAAAAGTTTAAAGAGATGTAAGCTCAGAATTCTAAGATAAAATATAAAAGGTGAGATTTAAATCGAGAATTCTAAAAACAGAATTTTGAGATAAGCTCAGAATTCTAAGAGATAAACTGTGAGACACTGAAATGTATAAGTTATGAAAAAGTCACAATTGTGTTTTATATTTTTACTCCATGGCAAGATTCCATGAAAATAATAAATAATTATTTTACGTCTGAATAAGCTGTCTACATAAATTCCAAAAAGGACAGCATCAAATAATGACCCGTTTAATTTTAAGGCTTAAAGGAAAGGGTGGGAAATGGCCATGAAAAACAAAAATAACATTTATTAATTTTGATTTATTTATTTAAAACACTAAAAGAATTCATAATTTATTTAATTTATTAAATTCAATTATTAAATAAATAAATTAATAAATAATTAATAAAAACAAAAGAACTACAGGTTGTTGAGCTTTATGTCAAACGTTGTCACGTGCCTCACACTCTGAAAGCCAAGCTGCCCTTTAAAAACCTGACATCAATAAGAGAGGATCCACCGGTGTCTGACCACAGGACGACGTTGAACATCAACCAATTAGCACATCTCAAAACGAGGCAGATCCTTTACAACACCAGCCCTGATAGTGTATGCTTACATCCAAGGAAATGTAAACTATCAGTAATGGCTCTAGTTGTACTGCAGGTGGTCTCAAGCTCCAAAAAGGTCTCATTTGCTCATCAGTTTATATGTGGATATGAATGTCATCACTTGGATTAAAGGGAGGAGAATCAAAAAAGGGAATGCAATGTGGCAGTATAAACCACATGAGTCTGTTTGGCTGATTAATACCAGTTGAGAAGAGTTCTGAAAACATTCAATTATAAATGCAAATAATAAATTAAGTATAAATATGTATTACTTAAAAAGAAAAAAAAAACATTTTACAGTATTGTCACAACACCGGTAAGATAACATGAAGATAGGTTAAAAAGAAATCAAACAACAGCAGAAATTGACCTGACTATGATACGATAAGAATTTCTTTTACACATCTGTCAACATAGCAAATTTTCTCATTTACAGTCAACCTTCAGATTTTATTTGGGTTGCAGAATTGTAAGAAACAAGAATATAATGAAGGTTGACAGCTGAATGCAGAAGAATGTGACTTTATAAACTGCTTCTTTTTTATTTTTTTTGCTCTGTTACTGGCCTACATCTGATCAATGCTTTCAAATATGAGAGCAAACAGTTTATTTAGCTTAAATATGATTGCACAATTTTATATAAAAAATAAATTAAAATATATTTATATTAAAAATGTATTAAATTAATAATTAAATCCATCTTGCAATATCAGTTGTGCAGCCCTATTCAAAGGTCTCTGCATAAAATGAGAAAAAATTTAGTTTTTACTTAACTAACTCTCCATTTTGAGAGTCAACTGTAATCAGGTTTTGCCAGTCTGAATGAGAAAAAAAAGAATTCTCTGTCGTACATGCAATGGATGCATCCACAAAAAGGGTCTTTCAGATCTACACACACTAGCTGAGATCCGTGCATCCCAAGTGTCAACTGAAACGGAGGTCAGACTGATGCTATTGTCCTGTGTACGGCCCGTGTGCCCAGCCATCACATGTAACCCAACACCTGCTCCTCCCTGCCTGGCACTGAGCCACCAGACCCCAACCTGCCGTCGCTCAGCAACCTTTCCAATCCAAGTCCTTCTACCATATATTTCCCACCAAAATATTGAGCAACACAACTGTTTCTTACATTGATAGTAATAAGAAATGTTTCCAGAGTGGCAAATCAGCATATTAGAATCATTTCTGAAGGATCATGTGACACTGGGAAAGAGAGAGAGATTTAAAAAAAAGAAAAAAGAATTCTGGATCACAATTGAATATTTTTATGGAAGCTTCTTTTTGCCACGGTCATGATTCTGGCTTTTTTCCCTGCAATTACAAGTTCATATCTTGCTATTCTGAAAAAGAGCAGAATTGCAGGGGGAAAAGGCCAGACTAGTTTTTTTATATAGGTTGTATAAGTTACAGTAAGTCAATTCAATATTCATTCGAATATATGAGTAAGGCTTGCTTTACCAGTTGCTGCATGCTTCAGAAACCCCCCACCCTCCCCAGCTCCACCTGTATAGATCTGAGGTGATTCATGTATGCTATATTTACTAAATCCAAATGTATATATATATATATATATATATATATATATATATATATATATACAAACATTTTTACATACATGGCAAAAAAAGAAAAGAAAAGAAAAGAAAAATTGTAAGATGTAAACTAAGAATTAAAAATACAGTTTTAATTGCAAGACAAAAAGTAGTATAAAGCACTATGAAATGAAGAATTTTGAGAAAAACTCAAAACCGCAAGAGAAAAAGTATGAATTTTCGAGATAAAGAATTTAATTTAACTCTTTGGCAGAGATAAGCTTCCACATTATTTCCTTTAATAATCACTAGAAATAAAAAAAGTTATTAAATTAGCATTTGAGAAATATACAGACTTCATGAAAGATAGTGTAAAGACAGTCACATTTACACCCAAATGATAATTAATCTAAACATAACCCAAACTATAGTTATAGTTGCTTGAATTATCTGGATTAATTCATGTTTACTGAATTGTAAGAGTAGAACTTTCAAAAAAAAAAAACTGTGTAAAACAATCCAACGTGAGGTCTAGCAGTTTTTCTTGAAGTAAGTAGTAAGTAGTTAACTAATTTATTCTATGCAGTCTTGTTAAAGCACATATTGCAAAATATTGTAGATGAATACTGATTTACAGTGCATTTTCACCTGTTTTTCCACTGAACATGCAATTTAAAAATAGACTCAGCGCTGAAACTCCACCTGCAGCTGCTCTTCTGCTACGCAGCACCACAAAACAGGCCAGAAGCAGTATGACTAAAAGTCACAGAGCCTAAAACCAAAAGACAGGGTCTTCTCTCACCTGATGCAGGTTGATCAACACATCTGTCTCGGGGGCATGGCCTCCTGTCGCCATGGGGACAGGGAGGGGCGCAGCTGCGGGAACACGGGGGGGTCCGGGATCAGCCCTTTTCTTTCACGGCTGGATTTCCAGTCGGCCTGTGGGGTGGCATAACCTGTAAGAGCAAGACCACATTAGGACATAAGATATCATACCACTGACACCCCAAAACAAACATAGAAACAAGAAAACACAGAAGAGGGTGTTGCAGAACATGGTTGGTTTTAAGGACACACAGGGAAGACACAAACCTGTTTCTAAGTCTTGTGTTACAACCCAGGGGCTCATCAATAACCACTGATCTCACCAAGTGACATTATATTGATCGTATTAAGTTGTTAATCGATGAAACAAGCATATTATGATAATGAGAAAATTGTTACAAGGTTTCTGTCTGCACCACATGGCAGGTTCAGATCATTTCCACTAATCAGTATAAAATGTCTGTTTTGAATTGAATAGATTCTAGAAAAATGTTCAGCGCTGCGTTTTTATCAGTTTTAGTATATATATATATATATATATATGTATGAACACAACTTCGTTTTTAACAGTTCACAATTTTTTTTTTCATTGTGCAGTCTAATTGCTGTTTTGACTAGGTTAAAAATAACTGAAAAAAATCAGCTAACTAACACAATAAAACACAATACAGATGTAACAGCATAATAAACAAAAAAACATGTTTTTTTGAAAATAAACTCTTCATATAAATATATGAATGTAAATATTGTTTATTTGTTTATATCTGTTTATTACTGTTTATTATATTAGGGCACTGAAATTAACATTTTATTTTATTATTATTATTATTTTGTTTACCAAGACTGCAAAAAAAAACAAAAAAAAAAAAAACAGTAATATCAAGAAGTAATATTACAATTGAAAATAAAGTTTTTTTTGTTTTAATATGTTTTATGAAATGTATGTAATTATTGCTTTTGATCAATTTAATGTATCCTCGCTTTAAAAAAGGTAAATAAATTAATTAATCTTGCTCACTCCAGTTTTCAAAAGGTGTTGTATACAAAAAAGACATCAATTTATTATATATTCGCCCATGAAATCATGCAGGATATATACCCAGCCCTTATTATGACAGAAAAGACACCCAGGCACACAGATGGGATACTCATGAAAAGGTCAAGCCCTGACAAAAAACAAAGTCTGTTGAGCATCTGCACTTGTGTGTGATCTCCAATCCAGAACTCTTACGCTCTAGCGGTAATCACACATACTGATATACAGTATCAAACAAGCAGCTTCATTTGACAAATTTGAATTCATCACCTTTGGCCGAAAAACTAACGTAACAGAAGTGTTAGCCTCTCTTTTGTGTCAGAATCTACCAACAGCTCTGACAATTGATAACAGACAGTCGCTGAGCAGTCAAATACTTTTTATAACGACCACTTAATTGTATTTATCATATCAGTCTGAAATCACTCTCTCTAAATATCACAGCAAATTAAATGGTGTAATTTTTCGACTAAGAATGATTACTAACTACAGAAAAAAAAACAAGCATCCAAGATGTATATTAGTTTGTTTCTTAATCAGAACAGATTTGGAGATATTCTCCAGATTTGGAGACTCTCTCTCTCTGACGGCACCCATTCACTGCAGAGGATCTATCTGTGAGCAGGATCTAATGCTGAATCTCCCCAAATCTGAAACAAACTCATCTACATCATGAATATACACTGCGAGTGAGTCAATTTTTAGCTGTTTTTTATTTCTTGGTGAGCTATTCCTAAAATGAAAGCTTATGCTCACACTAAAACAACAGGGAAGTAAAACGGTGTTCTCCTACCATCTTTTAATCAAATTCATTCTTATTAAAAGCTCATGGATGCCATCATTACCGAACCATACAGGATTCGTGAGTGTGCTGTGTGGTTGTGCAATCGTGACAGTGTGCGCTCTGCATCTGGAAGTCCAGTGTCTGCTGTATGATAAACAGCTCTTATGGGAAGCCGGCGCTGATGACTCATGTCTTGAGTTTTGCGTCACTGCAGGCAGCCCTAGCATACATCTCATTTATGCCAAACCGCACCCAGCTGGATATCATTTCAGCATCATCCTGCTGGAATGCAGCTTCATGATGGACTGCTAAACGTCAGCAGCATCACCATGTGCCAGCATCACTCATCAAAACACCTCCTTTCTGGCCTGAAACGTCACACTTCTGCTGCCTTGGGAACATTATCAGTGAATCCACACAGAACTGTGATGCCAATCAGACTGAAATGAAAAGAACTGCTTAATCTTTTCATCACCGAGCTGGAACCATCTCTCATGGGAATATTTTACTTCTCAGACATTGCTCTTTTAATTGTCACACTGCAATAAAGAAATATATTACATCTGCTTTTATGTTAAGCATAAACATTTCCAGTTATGTTTAGCCATTATCTGGATTTGACCATTAAAGTTATGTTAGAATTATGCTTAAAAGAATAAAAATATCAACTTAGCCCAGTTCAAATAAACACTAGAGGCAGTAAAACTCCCACAACTTTTACTCCTTTTCACACAAAAGTATGATTTACAGGTACATATTTGATTAATAAAGGCTAATTTTCACACAATTAGTTGCAGAATGTTATGTTACGACTTCTAAACAAATTTGAAAACTGATACTTTGATTGTTGTCATCACATATACAGCTTCATACGTATAAGTTTTCAAGTTCAGTAGGTTTACTCGGTAGATCACGTGATACGGCGTTGCACTTAGGTGGCAAAAAGCACCGGTTCAAATCCTGTGTAAAACTGTTAGACAAAACAACTCAAATCGGTGTAAGGAAGTTAAAATAGCATGGCTGCATCAGCAAATATGTTTTTAAATTACTTTTGCACTTGTTAACACTATCAGGTAGGTTTAGGTTTGGGTTTGGTGTAGGGGATATTTACAACATGATATAGCATTAATCTTTAGCGACACTCACTGGATATTTGAATTCTGAACGGCCACAAAACGTACCTCAAGCAGCATTATAAAAACACTGCAATATGTACCTGTACCAACATAATACAAACACGCCACAGTTACGTATTAAATGTGTGTTTTAGCGCTACTATCTGGACATTTCACTTTGAAACTGCGGTGAAACGTGCAGTAAAGTACATAATTACAGGGTTGCAGAAATGTTTGTAGAGGCACGTACTTCCAATGGGCCTGGGCTGAAAAATATATATGACAAAATTTTATGTGCCATTTATGTTTCCATGAAGAATCTTTAACATCCGTAGACAATTTCTACTGTAAGTTCGCTATACATTATTATAATGTTCTAAAATGTTTCAAATGGTTCTTTTTTTAAGAACTTACTCTTAAAAATAAAGAAAATAAAAAATAAAAAAATAAATTGGACTCAGTGGTTCCACAAAGAGCCTTTAACATGGAATCTTTTCATTCCACAAAAGGAAAAAGGTTCTTTAAATTATTAAAATGTTCTTCTCAACCTGATCTCATAAAAATACGTAAGCTACCTCTAGGTACTTTTCTGCAACACCATACCTTATTGCACGCTTTATGACAGTATCAAGGAGAAATGTCCACTGAGTGGCACTCAATCAATAGGTGAACCCTGGCACATTTTTATTACTTTGATATAGGTTCATATTGCTGCATTTTTATTTCATTGCTTCAGGTACCTATTGTGGTGGTTCAGAATTCAAATATCCAGGGACTGTAGAAGTTAGTACTAGTATCATGTTGGAAATATGCCCTACACCAAATCCAACCCTAAACCTACCCGATAGTGTTAACAGATGCAAAATTGAAATTTGTTGCCACTTGAACTTACTTAGATTTCAAGTGTTTTGTCGAACCGTAGTTATTTGAGATTCAAACCAAAGCTCCTCACCCCTCAATTCCCAATATTTTGGTTTATGTTCAATGGAAAAAATAAAATAAAATTCAGGACCACATTAACGGGCTGCAATTTAAGCTGGACTGTATGAGAATACATTCGCTGTAAACAGGGAGTAAATGTACCTACTCAAAGTAAAACTCGCCAGGAGTGGGTGGGTGTGGAATGAAACTCGCAGTAGTGGGATGGAAAAATCAGTTCACGCAGAATTCTGCACTGCATCAGAAAAGTGTTTGAGGGAGAGCTCAGAGCTGCACAAATATGATGCTAGGCTTAAATATTAAGTCGTTTTTGCATTTTAAATAAAATTATTCTAATAGAATTAGATTTTTATTTTTAAGAATTCTAAGTCATTTTGTGGCACTGTTAGACCCAAGGCCACATCGGTTCTGGAGTGCCAATGTCCTGCAGAGATTAACTCCAACCCTAATCAAGCACACCTAATCATGCTACTCAATGTCTTCTAGATCACTAAGGCTACAAGGAGGTGAGTTGGTTTTTTTTTAGTTGGAGATAAACTCTACAGGACATCGCCGCTCCCGGACTGACTTTGCCTATCCCTGCGCTAGCAGCTCCTGGACTGAGAAGCAGCGAAGTGAGATTTTGAGGTTTTTTCAGAAGAAAAATCTCAAAAGCATGAGATCTCAACAAGATCTTCATTTGGTCTACACTTAAGCTATGAGTGCAGTCCAGAAGAAACAACTGAGATACTAAAAAGATCTTTGTGAAGTTTTTGATTATCATAGTTTAGTCATGACTACAGAATAGATTGTGAAATCTTTATTAATGTAAATAGAAGGTTTATATAGGTTTGTCTTGGACTAGATCTGCTATGCTGCGTCTGCTTAATGCTTTAGATAGTAGAATAAAAAGAAACATGCTGCTGCTTCTGCTGTCTTCCTAGCAGATCTAGACAGGTGGTGCTGGGGAGGTGGTAGGCTAAAATGAGGACATCTATCTATTAAACTGTAATAAAAACTATAATAGTATTTCAATTATACTAAAATAACACTGGCATACACTGCAATAAAATAATTTCTTACATGTTCTTTTTTTTGTTTTGTTTTCCCTTAGAAATATCTGAACATTCTTAAATGAAAATACATTTCATCGAGAAGAAATATGGCATAAGATTAGACATGTTGTATCATGAAAAATATATCAAAATTATGTATCTTTGTTTAAACAGAGAAACATATCTGTCAGCTGGGTTAGATAAACAGATTCTTGATCTCCCATTAAAAGATGATTTTTCTGACCCCACAGGCAGATATTTTATTCGTTACATTTTTCAGGAAAAAAAAGTCATTTTCTAATGAAGTAAATATATCTGCATTTAAGAAAGTTTAGATATTTGCACTGGAAAGTAAAACAAAAAGTCTATTTTGTGGTGTAAATAAATGAAGAGCCAATTGATTGATGGAAATTAATGTTTCAAAACAACTTATTTCTTGTTTATATGATGGCTTATTTAATCTTGCTAGGCTACAATTTTAAAGGAGAAGCAAAACAGTGTTTCGGGGTCTTCACCCCTCTCTCTCTCTGCCATCAACATGCACACAGCGGGAAATGGCCTATCTGACATATTTATAGAGCAGCACTAGACTATTTCATCAAATGGTTCACTTGCTGTCTGCAAATAACCCAAGTGGAAAACTGCTATTAATAAAGAGAAGCACGTTCAGGGCATCATGGGAAAAATTAATAGTCCCACACATCAACAGAATAGATGATTGGAGCTCACCTGGGAAAGCAGCAAGTTCCCCTCATGCTTGTAAACACTTCTAGAATTCCTGATCCAAAATAAGCCCAGGCATCTTCCTGACCTGAGGGTCACTTCACGTCCTGTCACGTTCTGTAACGTTGAGTCCAGCGAGCTCAAGTCACGATAACGTTCAAACTCATGTGAAGATGAAACTAACAGACACAAGCATCATTTTGATAAGTGACCCTGTCTGTTTCCTGTGTTTCTGACCAGCACTCATCATGCACTTCCTGTTCACCGAGCCATCAAAGGATCACAAATGATTTATGAGCTGTACTGGCACACAGAGTTGTCTTTGTAAGCAGAGATCAGCAAAAGAAATGGTCACTGGATGTTCCCTGAAGCTAGGACTGGCTATTATAAGAGTACATGATGATAAGTAGAAAAAAAATAATAATTACAAACAATATTGTAGTACTGTAACAAATTAAACAATGCAATGAAGTACAAAAATTCAAATTTAAACACCTGTAAACACTCAAATGGATAATTCCTTCATATTTAAGGGTTACTGCACCCCAAAGTTAAAATTTTGTCATTCACTTACCCCCATATCGTACCAGACCCATAAAAGCTTCTGTTCTGTGTCAGCTGTGACACAAGGATACGTCTCCTACATGTATTTATTGTAGTTATTCGGCAAATGGAAGATGACTAGATGATATGTAATTGTTTTAAGTGTCTTTAGTTTTTTTTTGTTTGTGTTATATTGAAACTGATTGTATTGCTGCCCATTTTGGTCAGAAGACCAAAGAGAGAGAAAATGACACCAAAGAAAGTGAGAGTCTTTTCTGTCTAAATAAAGGTTAAATTAATAAAATTTACACTTTGATTTGAATGAAAACAGCGCAGCGGTTTGTTGCAGCTGACACAGAACAGTGTACACGATTTGTGTCTAGTGAATACTTTCCAAAATGGTGCTACAGTTAAGTTATGTTGCAGAATTTCTTAAATAAGGTCAAATACAAAAAGTATTATCATCGCTTTTATAACATTACAGTTGAGTATTCTTTCATATGTCTTTCATACTTTTCTGGACCTTGACAGTGTTCATTACTTGGCAGTCAATGGGACAGTCACAAGCCTCCCGGTTTACATCCAAAATATCTTGAACTGTGTTCCCAAGGTGAACAAAGCTTTTTACGAGTTTGGAACAAAATGTGATTAATGACAAAATTTAAATTTTGGGGTGGAGTAACTCTTTTAATACATTATTAATACCCTATTTTTTCAGATTTTTTAAAATAATTTTTATTATTATTATTATCTTGCTAAAAAAATATATAAAAATATGTTATATTCATGCCATTCTACTTTTGAATGCATGTAGATTAAGCTTACATATTTTATAGAATATAAGATTTATTAACCATTCTCTCAAAACAAACTCTTTGTGTTAAAATGTAATTATTTGTTAAGCTTTAGTCATCATTTCTTTTTCAACACCCTATTAAGATATAACCTAAAGACACTCAGTCTAAGACGACATGAATGTTTTGTGGCATCCGGATGGAGTAAAGGCTTAAGCAGGACCTAAGTCAGTCTGCATTAGTGTTCAAATCTGAATTCTCGTCTTTAAGGGCCCATCAAAGTTGACACGTGCACCCATTAATGGATTCACAAACATCCACATGCCCCTTCTACACCAGATGACGTGTGGGTCACATTAAGGTCTGCTCGAATGAGGTACATCAGGGCCAGATGTTTGTTTCTGATGGCGCTCTAGGTGAATTATTAACGCTAATAGCCTCTTATCGTGAACAATTAAGCACGCAAAGCACAGAAGATTTAGCTAATGGCCCCCGGGGCCTTGGACTCTATAGAAACGAACAGATTCCAGCTTTGTAACCACGAATGCTTCCACCTTTAGGTGCCCTTAAGCGCCAGTCTGAATTTGGACGCGGAGCAGTCGGCTTACAGGGGCTTAGTTACAGCTGCACACGTTCAGCTCAATGTAGAAAACTGTGGAGAGTTCAGACGCACTCAAAGCAAAGGCAATTCTGCTTGTTAGCTTGTCTTCCAGCTGTCTCTGGGTCCTGGATTTTACTACAGCGTGGTTCCACAGAGGGCTTTGGCTGTCTAAATAGAGCTCATCCACAAGCTAATCACAGGCATGCCTGATCCCCCAGCCTCAACATGCTCTAAATAAAGAAATCCCCAATGCACACGGCTCATAGACTGTTTGGAGCCCTACCTTGACTATTTTGGAAGTTAAAAACCAGCAGATATAGTAACTATCCACTAAATCGTCTTGCTCATTGGACTTCTGTCTGCTTTTAAGATGCACTGGGGAATGAATGTAAATAAGCTCTTTTAAAACATTCATCTACATTCATCTACTCTTATCAGGATATATCTCCATTTATAATGCTCTTCGTCCATCATTTCAACATCATTTGATGATGCTGCCACGATCAATACAAAGTGCACCCAAACAGCAATATTAAAAGAAATCAAATTAATTTACATTTACTCCTGCTTTGCATGGGAAGTAACAGAGCAGCATTAACTATGCCAAGCAATGTTTGATATAAAAAAAATACAAATACAAATAATACTAATGCATGCATTTTGCAGATGCTTTTATCCAAAGTGAGTAAACGCTCCACTGAAGTCTTTATAGTGTAATTATATAATTTTAATACAGCATAATAATTGTTTTAGTCTTACTGATTAAATATAATGGTTAAATACCACTAAAACAATGCATCACTGACGCATTAGTCACAAACAGTAAAATAAAATGTTAAATTAAATTAATCAAAATAAAATAAAATGAATTATAAAACTAGAATAAAATAAAAGTGGATTTTAAATATTGTATTATTTGAAAAATGTTCATATTAATAATATTATATTAGTATCATTAAACCTTGTGCAATGTTTACAAAACCTTCAAATGATTATTTTTGTTTTAGTAAGTTCAGTCTAAATAATTTTTTATAAGGTGAATGTGTATTAACATTTGATTGTAATTGACTAAAATAAATAAATAATGTAAAATTACAATTACATTATTAAAACTAATAAAATTATTTTGAATATTATTTTGAACATAGTTTTTTTGTTGTTTTTTTAATAAAATTTTATTAAAAATTAAAATTTTTTACCTTTTTGATCTGTTTGCTTTACAGATAGTCTTGTCCTTTATATTGCTGTTCTTGGCCAGAATAAGCAGCATAGTGGATCGAATGTTGTTCAGGGTAAAATACCTATTTGTGAAATATTTGTATATGTAAATGTTGTCTGGTATAATTGAATCATACATTATTTGAACTTATCATTATTATTTGTTGCCACCAAACATAGTGCAAATAAATAAAAAGCTATTTATCTCATTCCAAACAAAGATTTAACACACCGACACCACAGTTATTTCTTTAAGTGGAGAACTTTTGATAAAGTCAATTCACATGTTATACCAGACAGCAAGCGAACCTTGTAATTAAATAAACTTTTCACAAAATCAGAATTACAATATGCACCTCGATGTGTGTGTGCTAAACCCAGCGCATCCCTCGTGAGAGGCTCAATCAGATAAAGAGGTCATTTTATTGAAGTGTCTTGTTCTCAGACTGTCTGAGCCTTTGCTATTGTGCTAACAGGTGCGATCTCAGCCCGGCACGATTCATGTGATCTGCTGTGACTCTGGATGGGAATCGTGACAAATTTCTCGATTCTTGTTTCGTATCAGATTCCATTTCATGATTCTGGTCCTATCCACATTTTTTCTGAATGCAGAAGTATGCCTATGGGTGATTCTTCTGGTTCGTTAGACACTATAGGGAAGTATTGAGGAAAATAACAAAGTGCAGTAAACGCTAAAACTGTTTGCACTACAAACCAGAGTGTTCATAATTAAGAGAATACATTCAAATAGTATGATAGGACACACCAATTTTCAATACCAAGTAGCAAAACAAACTCTTTTGTACAGCTAAAAATAGCTGGATGCAGAATTTACAAATGTGGTGCCCATTTTTACATCAAGAAAAAGGTGAATAATGATTCTTTCAGCTCTGTTGAACAGTGTTATTTTAGTATTTAGTATAGTATAGTATATTTGCATGTTTATTTTTGTATATATATTTTATTTTA
>JAUCMR010000169.1:18786661-18808753 GCA_032357425.1 Enteromius argenteus | reverse complement strand
ATTTTTTCGTATTTCATTTTGATCTTAAAATTTTAGTTGTAAACTTCATTTTTGAATATTTTATAATTTTTATTACAACATGTAAACAGTTTTACAACAATAACTGTTTTAGATTTAGTTAATTTAATGCATCAAAAAATAATTATATAATACGATACATTTAAAAAATATATGAATATGAATATATATTGCAGCTAATTGTTGCCATGACATGGATCACTGGCAAAATAAAAATTATTTTACTTACTTTTAGGCTTTTCTTACAATTTTCAATTTAAAAAAAAAAGAGGTTTTGAACAACATGTAAATAATGCCAGAATTTTCATTTTTGGGTGAACTATTCCTTTAAGTCTCATGCCTGCAGTCTTGGCCTCTGCTGAATAACAATACAAACAATTATTCTAGTACAATTATTCCAGTTTGTGTTTGCTTGCTGTTTGTTTGTTTGACATGATTTAGGGGGTAATTAAATGTTAAGAAATTGCTTTGACGCTGTTAACTGAATTGCATGTTGATTCAGAAAGAGCTCTCCAGCAGACATACTTCAGTTTGTTGTCTCAATGTAACAATTAACTTATTAGGCATCAGCAAGAACAAACAAATAATAAGCCAAGGGAACTGTTTACATCCCCGTCCTTACAGATGTAAACACACTGCTGACGGCTGAAGAAAGAGAAACATTACGCCGAACAACAACTCAAACCTCAAAGAATGCCTGCCGGGAAACTACTGTAGATAAGCGTTTTGTGTGTAATGTGATTCAGCTAAAACAGACACAATGCACTGTAAATGTTTCTGTAAGTACTGTCAGTGCAACTGATCCACCATTAACAGCACAATGTACACAAATACATTTTATTAATTTTATTTATAAAAGCCCTAAATAGTTACTTACTTAATTATACAACATTTAATTATAAAAAAAAAAAAAATCCTTTGATCTGAAGCAATGAAAAGTATTGGTGCTATCTCTGAAAAACTATTTGAATCTAAAAAAGTTATTTTGCAGAACGTCAACTCTCTTACCACAATATCAAAAGTAAAATGTATTACTGATCTCACATTGGGTTATTTAAAGGTCTTTTAATCATGTTTTTATTAGCGTCATGTGTTCTTAGCACGTATGCCAACAAGTTGAGTTTTCGGAAAAAAATAAAATAAAACTGTCAACTCTGTTACAGTATTGTCAGCATTGTTACTCTACCTTGGTAACAGAGTTTGATGGAAACTTTTGAGGCACATCCTGCTCTGTATTTGAATTCGCCTTTATATTTATTTGTTATTATACATGTAAAATATGAATCATTAATATAAAGCAGTCCTGCCAAATGTCAGCTTCACAACCAGTATAACATGTATAGCAAAATCAATACACAGATTTCAGTATATGCATCAGCCCAACTGATAATGACTCACAAAATTAATAATAACTTTCCTGCATCATATTTACGCTTTTTAAACCTACCTAACATAATTCACTCGGGTACTGCATTAGTTTGTACTTGTATGAAAGCCATGTGCAGGTATTCCTGGCCCACTTTAAGCCGAGGAACATTTATCTGTGTAACAGATGAGACCTAATTACAACTAAAGCTTTGATCATTTAAAGAAGTCCTGCAGAAGATGCTGAAGATGTTTCAGGGCAATTTGGACCGTATAAATATACGTGGTCGTCTACGGCTGTGTTAGAAGACAGTCAGCTCTATGAAGCACAGATGACTCAAGACAACACCAGTCAACTTTTCAGGTCTGATAGATTTGAAAAACAAAGCATTCTCAGTTTTTTTCTTTATGATTACTTTCTGACTACAGCAGTGGTTCTCGACTGGTTTTGCTTCAGTACCCAGATTTTTACATTAGACATCAAGTAGTGTGCCAACACAACGGTTGATCATACTAAAGTGAATCAATATGAACTTAAAAAAACAGTAATATTGTCATGAACTGTACTATATTAACATGACATAGGCTGATATGTCCTCAAATACTGTTCTGTTTTCTCTTCTCATTTACAAGTTTGAAGCAGATTTGGAGAAATTTAGCATTACAACACTTGCTCACCAATGAATGTGAATGGGTGCCATCAGAATGTGTCCAAACAGCTGATCAAAACAATCCACAGTAATAAATGCTGCTTATAATTAGTTAATAAGGTTAAGTTTAGGTATTGGGTTGGATGTAGAATATGGTATATGTGCTTTATAATTACTAATAAACAGCCAATATGTTAATAATTGAAATGCTGATAAGCAACTAGTTAATAGTGAAAATTGGTCCTTGTATTAAAGTGTTACCATAATCTACAAATCCATCAAGGCGTTTTAGTTTTATAATGTTGCTTCTTGCTGTAAGTGTATATACTGCTTCATAAAATCATTTCATTTAAAAAGAGAGACCAAAACAGTCCTAAAAGATATCTTTGTGGGTTTTAATGTGGGCATTTTTAAGGATTATGGATTCATACTTTAGCTAAAAGCAATGGTTTAAAGGATTTGTTACACACACAAACACACACAGATTTTCTCTTCACAAGATGTTAATTGACAGACTGGAGTGGTGTGGATTATTGTGATGTTTTTATGAGCTGTTTGGGCTCCCGTTCTGACGGCACCCATTCACTGCAGAGGATCTATTTGTGAGCAAGTAATGTCATTCTACATTTCACCAAAACATGTTATTTTGAATGGAATTTCGGGTGAACTATTCCTTTAACCACCATATCAGAAAAGATCTGTGACCCATTTTTATGGTCGCAACCCACCACTTGAGAATCTCTGGTGTACACACTGCAGCTTATAAATGTATAATGGCAGAGCAGCACAGATGTAGACGTTTAAAAAGCCTCTGCCTGGCTCCATCTCTTCAGGAAGTATCTATAATTTTCATCCTACTTAGCATGATCCACAAAGTCCTATCCGTTGATGTATGGATCTATATTTGGATATACGCGTGGGCATAAGAAACAATGTAGAGGGCACGTCTGCAAAGATACTTTACTTACATGAAGACTTAAAATAAAAAAAATAAAAAACAAATGAAGTCCCCAACATGCTTCAGCTACACTGCTAACCTTAGCGCTGTTTGAGGGAAGTATAGTCCAAAACATGCAGAAGATGAGGGCAGGTGTAATTTGGTTAACTCAAATTTGACTTGTAAAATATCAGGGTTGTGGCATTAAGTCCACGGACATAAAAATCATAAAAATGCATTTTCAAGCCAGTTCTTGCCCCGCTACAAACCAACTCCACAATGTTATTAGTCTTCCCATCATCATCGAAGAATCACAATTGATCACTATAAAGTTCATGAAGATCTAGAGATGTAGGGGAAGAGACCAGGGCTATCTCATATTAACCTAAATCAAACTGCACAAATACTTGTTTTGTCTAACAAAGGTTTTGACACACCTACAGTATAGTTGAAGGTACATTCACATTAGAACACACTTTTATCCAAAGCAGCTTGCAATACAGGGGTATAAACAATTCAGTACAGAGCCAGTATATCTCTAGTAATGGCACGTTTAATAAAAAGCGAGATTAGCAGAAATGCCAAGACAAAATAAGAGTTTTTATATTAAAATAAGTATAATTAAAACTAGTTTGTTTGCAAGTGCATTGGATTAGGGTTGTGGTAGATTTTATACTAAATGTTGAACTGTTTCCCTACACCAAGGCTAGTCTCTAAGGCCTATAGTATGCTTTTTAATGGTATGGTTGTCACTGTGACTGTTTTCAGTCAAGTCATGAATCAACTTTTGTATATGTGTTAATGCAAACATTCATTAGAAAACAATGAACTACACAAATAAACTCAAAAACAAGACTTAAGTAATAACTTAAGGAAATTATTTAATATTTATAATAGCACAAAATCCAAGAAAAAATAAATATATGCTTTTGTGTATATATGGGTCAATGGTAAAGAGTATAAAAAAATAAATAATAAATTATATATATATATATATTATATATATATATAAAAACATTTTATTTTATTAATTGTGTAACATTTTTAGTGAATAATAATAAAAGGATAATAATAATAATAATTATAATAATAACAGTTCTAAAGAGATTTTAAATTCAAAAATGTAATATTTGATCATCTTAACACAAGTTCAAATTATTGTAGGAACTGCATTCTCAATATATTTTAAACTAACTATATTTTGGTGTCTAGTGACCCATATATCGTCATTTCAACAGATTCTGTCTAAAGCTTCCATTCTATTTATAAACCAATAACAGGGTTGGGTTAATAACTTCATGCATGTTCAGGATGACTAGCTCAAATAACCTACTTCAGCATCTTTCAAGCATTAACCCTTTCAGGACAGGTGCGCACGAAACGCTCTGCCCTTTGTTAAAGGTTTCTCGATACTCTGAATCGGAATGTCGTCTCAACATTACGTTTTGCATAAATGACCATCTCAACAACATTTCTACACACACAGAGACTTAACGTCTCCTTAGATGCATTGTCCTCAACCCGTAAAATGTGTCTGTCAACGCTTCACCTCCCTATATGACTCCCAAGAATCTTCCCATCCACCTGAATGACCCGTACACACATTTTACGCATTCTAATCGAGTGTTTTGTTAGCTTTGTTGTTTTAGCACACACCCCTGCCCTGCCTTCATCACATCCACGGGGAGACTATCTCTGCCATAGGCTCTGGAGGAAGGAGCGCCTCCACGCACTGGTATCCATGCTAGCCAAGATGATCTGCGCTATTCCTCATTGTGCCATCGTGAACATGTGTGATGCTGTTGGAGATCTGCACGCGGACACTGTCGCGCTCGCCTACCTGTGTGTTTGGAGAGTTGTCCAAGCAAAATGAGAGAGAAGACGACCGGTCAGAGAGCGCAGCGACCGTGCTGGTCCATAGTGAAGCGCTCCAGCTGCTCTATCTCTCCCTCTCTGACTCTCTCTCTCATCCGAGAGTGATGCTCGCATCAGCCACTAGATGCCGCTGTACAGCACGGACCCTCAAAAGAAAAATACATTCATGTAATAAAGGTTTAAATATTATTATTTTTTGTTTATTTAGTTACGCCTATATTATATTTTTCTACATAGTATAGGACAGTTTATTTATTTACGTCTTTATTCATGTTATCAGTTTTACTTGTTATTTTAATGTGTATAGGTCTACGTGTTTATTTAATGTGTATTACGTCTTTATTTATTTGTATCTATTTTGAGTAGCCTATTTTAGCTACTTTATCCAGCTTTATTTATTATCAATTTAAAATACTCACATTTCAGTGTAAGCTAAATTATTTACTAGTAAGGTGGTCGGTATCCGAGAAAATTTGATTTTTTAATTTATTTTTGACACTATTTTTATGATTTGGGTCGGTTGATTCGGTTCTCGAACGTTCGCATGACTCTTAAGAGTCGGTTCTTTTTTTAGTGAATCCAAAGCATGCAGCACCACTGACTGCTGACTCTTATTACTGAATCAAAACATAACCTAATGATTTCTATGGAAGTGCAACCAGTGTAGTCCAATTTCTACCTACAACCCATTTTTGACGATTCAAAAAAGATTTCCTACCTAATGAATCTCGTTAATCGGTTCTTTTAGTGAATGAATGAAAAAATAAATACAGCGTGACTGATGAAGACTACTGCGATTCAGAGATGCTTATAATGCGGTTCTTACTTATAATGCATCTTACCAGTCGGGTTTGTGTGTGTGTGTGTGTGTGTGTAAAAACATTGAAATAGACTATAACTTACTATACTTTCTGAACCGTGGGTTATTGCTTTCGTAATGTCTTACTCAAAATGAACTATAAATAGTTCCTGGTGTTTAAAAAGACTAAATTCGAATGAATAACCAGCAGTATGTTAAAAGCTAGTTCAATTAAGTTCATTTGGGCCTAATTTTGGCTTTTATGTTTGCATATAGCTAACCATAATATCCTTTTGCTCAATTTAAAGTTACACCTTGGTTTTCAAATGCACACACATCCTTGTTTGAAAATCAGAAATTGTTACCTGTCAGTTTGGATGAGAGGCTGTACTGACTGCTTCCTGCCAGACATAGGCTTTAACACTCATTTGTCACCCAGTGCCTTGCAGCAAAATTAAATCAGCATACTTCAGAGGTCTGATGATGAATACATGACTTGGACAGTTTCCAAACACACAAATTGCTCATTTTCTTATCCCTAATCACTTGTTTTGTTGTTACTGAAATCTCTCATCCTGTCACTGAGAGATGAGCTCAGACGCAGAATGCTTTTCTCATGCTTCTAACACAACAGCTGGCTTATAAAATAATTGAGAAGAGCTAAATTAAACACGTGGCAAGTGTTTTCCTTGGATGGTTTTTCCGATAAGGAACAGTCTTGTTTTTAGAGCAAAGGTGATTTTTTATTTAAGTATTGTTCAGTAATATAGAAGTCATAAATATATAATATTTTAGATAGAGAAGCTGACCTCGATTCATTTAAGGAAGCTGATTCTGTTCACTGTTTTTTAGTGATTTCACTAAATCAACAAAACTTGCATACTTTTAGACCAAGGTCAAGGTAATCCTTTTTCTTCATGTCCAAATGCAAACTTTAAAAATATTTTGCATATTGACTGAGTTGTGTAAATTACCTTCAAATAATAATGATTAAGTTTTAGGCTATTCCTAGATCTAGATCTGCCTGATACAATCGATACAGTTTATCAACAAAAAACAGGAATACTTTAATATTGTTATGATGTAGTTCTTAACAGTGGAATGAGCATAAAACATCTAGTTTGATGATGTTACCAAGAGCCTTAATCAATGTTTTTCCTCAGTCATAGATCAGGGAATCTTTATCATAACGAGCTAGTGATTACACTTACTGAAAATATGCTCAGTAACGTTTCTTCTCTGAGAAATTAAGCCATGGTCATAAATACTGTCAATGTTTTTTTTTTTATACTTCTGCTGTCTGTTTTAATGCCACTCAGTTTAAACATCATTCTTTACTCATCACCTGATTGATATATTTAAGTAAAAAGGCTTTATCAAACTGTAATAATTATAATCTAGGTACAACTCATTTTGTTTAAAACATTATCAGCTAAATATCTCGCAACTGTATGATAAAAAACATCAAAGCTCAGTTTTATATAAAAGTATTAAACCAAGTGTAATGGTGACATATCTCACATTTGTGACAAACTTAACTGCTAATGAGTGTTTAAGACTAAAATCTTATTTTGCACTTTCACATTTACTTCTTTATTATTTTCTACAACATAGAAAATATATATATTTTTTAATTTATTTATTTGTAATTTTCTGAGGTGGAAACAGGCTTTACACCACCTTACATTTTGAGGTCGGTAAGATTTTGAAATAGTTTTGGTAGAAATCTCTTATAAGCACAATATTTATCTGATCAAACATACAATAAAACCAGCAATATTCTTATAGGGTTTTACGATTTAAAATAAATGTTTTCTATTTTTTGTATTTTAAAATATAATTTATTCCTTTGATGACAAAGCTGAATTTTCAGCATCATTACTCCAGTCTTCATTGTCACAGGATCCTTCAGAAAACATTCTATTATGCTGTTCGAGAAATATTTATTATTATTTTCAGTATTGAAAATAGTGTTGCTTAATATTTTGTGGAAACTGTGATAAATAGTTTCAAAACAGTAAAAAAAAAAAAAAATCTTTCATTTATTTTACATCAGATATGCCCAATTTAATGTGCCCTTGCTGAATAAAAGCATTAATTTCTTAAAAAGCAGGAATTTGCATCCAGTCTCCCCTTAAATACAGTGAAAGAGCTGCAGTACGCAGACCCATTACTCCAAATCTCTTCCTCAAATTGCTTTCCTTATCTGCTCTCATTTTTTCGCTTCCTTTAAATTTCAAAAGCCATCTGTCTCAAATCTGGATGCTGTTAGTGACAGAGTGACAGCACTGTACTAGGAGCTCATTGCCCAGACTGGCCGCTTGCCTGTCAGCGGTGGTGGGCCAGCTGCTTTTAAAGTGATCTCCTCCTCCCCCGACGTGAATCCCAGAAAGACACGGATCCAACATTCCATCAGAACGCATGCGTCAGCACAGACCTGGAGGAGTACAGACATTATTAGCAGCACCTGTCATTACTCAGCCACAATAAGGAAGACAGTGTGTCAGTGTGTATGAGCTACAAACTGTGGGTTGGTATATTGCTGCATCGTTCTGCCAAATGAATATCCCAGCCCTAAAATAGGAGGATACAGCCTGTTTGTCAAAGCGATGCTTGCATGTCAATCAACGTGATATTCTGCATGCTGCTGGTGCGGTTTACATTCCACTGCAAACTGTGCCGGTGCAATGCAGGTTTTAAACCGCTTTAGCCCACAAGATCAATGTGTTTTTTTGACTTGTGTTTGAGTCAGAGATTGGCCAGGCCTTCTACCATGATTCAGTGCAGGTCACAGTCGAGAAGAGGTTGGCATTCAAACAGAGGTGATATTACTAAGGAAACATGAACGGAGACATTTCATCTAGGTGACCTGGTGAAGAACTACAGGAACCGTTTGACCTCTGTAATTGTTAACAAAGGCTTCTGTACCAAATATTAAAAAACTTTGACTCAAGTGATCAAATACTTATTTGACACAGTAATTCCCAAATAAATTGTTAAAAAAATCATACAATGTGATTTACGGATTTTTCTTTTTAGATTCTGTCTCTCACAGTGGAAATGCACCTATGCTGAAAATTGTAGACCCCTCCATGATTTCTAAGTAAGAGAACTTGCAAAATCACAGGGTGGTCAAATACTTATTTACCTCACTGTGTATATATATATATATATATATATATATATATAAAGCATCGAAATCATTTATTTTATTCAATAAACAGTAATAAATTAAATATTCTGTCCTGTAGTAGATGTGGGTAGTCCTTAAACTTGTGTTTAAACTGGTTTTAATTTTATGTAATACTTAAAAATAAATAAATAAATAAATTAGTTCAATAGTATAAAATATCATTTGAGAATGAGAGAATACAAATATTTCATGTGAAGAATATACAATATTGCAACAATAGATCTTTAAATCTAATAAATCATTTGTTTATTAGTAAATAAGTTAAAAATGTAATTTATTTATATTACATTATATTATATTATATTATATTATATATATATATATATATATATATGTGTGTGTGTGTGTGTGTGTGGCTACAATGACAGTGGCTGTCATTTAGTTGTAAGAAATGGTAACTGCTAAGTTAATTTACCAAGTAATCTTTCAAGGGAGTGAGAGGGGAGATATTCCTAATATAACTATGGTTTCATTAAAACAAATTACTGTATGAAGGTTGACTCCTGATGTGCTTCTTCACTTTTTATCCACCAGAGGGTAGAATTGGTCTCGGATTAGAATAAGCCTTTTTTTATTAGCTAGTTTAAATATGATTAAAAGTCAGGCAAAGATGAGTCACAGTGGTATCATCCACGAATATTTTTTTTAAATTAAATCATGATAGATAAGATCTGAGTTTTGTTGTTCTGGTTTCTAAAAACAAAACTTTGCTCAGAAGCCAGACACACTGAGTAATTTTTTTAAACACAGCCTATGTTTTACAGGATGCTCAACTTGCCAAAATATTATTTATAAACTTAATTTGTAATTTTGGGCAAGCTTGGTATTTAGAAAGAAAATCACAGATTTTGAAAAAGTAACAATTAGCCTACACTAAAACTAGATTTTCTTTGAAAAAAAAAAAAAAGATTAGTGTCAATTATGAAATATTTTTCACCATTAAAAATTGTTGTGCATTTATGTACCCTGTATGGGTACATCCCTATGATGTGATCTTGTATAGGTACAATATCAAACCTCTGAACTGAACCTGAGCTGCTGGTTATAGAAAAAAACATCAAAAAAGATGTTGTAACTGGTTCAGACATGAACACAAATGACTGCAAAATACCAGTCAACTTAAGCTTAGCACTTCAAAAAAGTTTTGGTGCTCACTGACTCTTGTCTAAAACAATGATAGGAATAACATTAATCCTAAAAGATGTTGTTTATTTCATGGCAGAAAATGTCTTACAATACAGTTGGTGCAGATCATATTAGTGCCATTTCTTAGTGCAAAAATGCTTGAAAAGAAAGCTAGCTAAAAGCTAAAAGGTGTGCAAAACCAGTTTAAAACCAGGCAACAGACTAGTTTTACTAGGCTGAGAGACCAGCAAACAAGTTTAAGCTGGTTTGAAATGTTGGTTACACTTTATTTTAAGGCATTTTTATAGTGTTATTACAAATTTAAGTACCGAGTAATATTAATTACATGTTCTTACTATATGAGGGTTAGGGTTAGGACTTGGCTTAGAGTTACTTGCATGCAATCCCACATAATTAGGCTATTTGTTATTATAATAGCAACTTAGCACGTGCATGTAACCTGTAACAAGAACAATGGTTACCTAGATGTTTTATTAGTGTTTCTCAACCATTTTCCCTGTTTTATTTGGTTTTCACAAATTTAGAACATGACCAAAGGGAAATGTGTTAAGTTTCAAAAGCTTGAATTTTAAAAAACATCACATTTCTTTCCATTTAACAAAAAAAATTAAAAATGCAGCACTGAAATGTAAAATATACAACTCCAAAACATTAAAAAAAAAAAAAAAATCAGATTGCATTTAAGTGTCCTAATATGACCTGCAATTTGTCAGAATGTTAACATTTATAGTGACAGCAAAATCTCAAAAGAAATTTCCCATGTTGTGTGAGGACAGATTCTTTCAGCTCATCGTTGAAAACACATTTTTGTTTGGGCATTTCTCCAGCTCAGCAAGCTAACTTGCTCACTTGAGACAATATTTGCACTGAATGGACGTCAGGGAGCAGCAGCAAACGTGTGAAGTTTTTTGCTATGGTAACCAGATACATTACAAACTAATATGATGAAAGACTATGAAAGTATCCGAACATTAGCTTGACAAAGCTTTCCTTTAAACATGCCAGAGATGAGAGCTTGAACAACATTGAGGATACTTAAAGGAACATATTTACAATGGAAATGAATGAATTGTTGGAAGACGCCTATTGAAACTGTCCCTGGACATCTAGTAACTCTATATGTGCCTCCTTCTCTCTCTGAATCCACACTCTGGCAAATGTTCAAGGTGAGGATCAAGGAGTAACAACAGGAAATGAACTGCTTTACAGGGCTCCTTTTGTTTGCAGAGGCCCTTTATTGCTTCTGAACTGAACCCCTGTCCAGTGGAACAGGTTCAGAGGGTTCAGTAGGCTGAGGGGTTTGTAGTGACTCTGTTTACTTGGTGCAACCCTCTTATATTAAATAAGAGCCGAACAAGCTCTTCTCCAGGCAAGTTTTTTTGTTTAGTAGAAATCAATCTTATAAAAAGGCAAAAAGAGTTTTTCTTTGTACCTTGGACAAGTTCCCTGGGAACACATTTCTGATTCATGTGTAGTTTATTTTATCTTCTTTTCTGACTGTGATTGAGGCAATTTTCCAACATTCAAACAACTATTTGTTTTAGTTTAAATAAATCAGTTTAAATATCATTCCCTTTGCTATGATGTGAATAATCTTGTGTACTGACATATTACATACTAGTATAACAATTCTAATCACTAAACACTAACCCCAATACATGCATGTCAAATCCAACTCTATAAAGTCACATAGTTAATTAATTTTACTCAATACTACAATGGTTTTAAGTTCCATTTACAGTTAAATACTGTAATTTCATTAACTGATATAATGTTACTATACCAAACTATTATTAAAGTACTGAAATCTGTTTTGTACCTTGATGAACCAAAGCCCATCACAAGTAGCTTTTAAATATCAACATATATAGAGAGTGCTCAGTGTGATTCATACAAACACTAAACACCATCATGTTGAGACTCATTAAACTGACATATTCAATAAACACTCATTTAACAACATTGCATGTAACATACAACCCTAATAAACATAATGATAAAAAAAATCTAAGAAGAAACAGTTATTTCAAATGCAATGCAGGGAATTCTGGGAATGTCAGTTTACCATTAACCATTTAACAGTTTTTTTTACCGCAGCATTTTCACATTTTTTACAGTCAGTGCATGGGAAGAAAATGAATATGAACTGGAGTGGACATTGGTGTTCTGTTAGAACTGGACTGAAAATGTACTCTTTTCGGTTTTATCATAGTGTGGAGGAGGCATCTGGCAAAGAATGAATCTTTCTGATTCAGACTCAATCTAACACACACACCCTGACTTGAAACTGTGACAACAATCCTGCATCATGCCTTACACCACCATTGCATTTTCAAGCTGATGGGGATGTTTAAAGGTCTGTGCATGTGAGAGTAGTTCAAGTTCAAATGAACATAACTGACATTTTTCAGAACAGCTCTCCTAAACTTCAAAGCACCTCATGTCTGATCTCGCTTAGTCACCGCAAAAAATGTGCTCCACCCTTCATGTACAATGCAATACAGTGACCACTACTGACAAAAGATGAATGTAAAACAGTGTCAGATTTGCCATTTTACAAAAGACATTTAAGTCAAAATTTAAAAATTGCTTTTCTATTGTATTCATTCATAATCCTCACACATTTATTTACTGAATTCATATTTAATGTTCACAAACTACATACCACTATAATTTAAGACTTAAGCACTCATACTATGTACAAAATTATAATGATAAATTCATGCAAACACCATAATAAAAATGTATTAAATGCACTTACTGTGAACATTGTAAGACCCACTTCTTGTCAGACTATTGAGAGAGATATCAATCTCCAGCTTTAAACCCCTTAATAAATTCAGCTTGAACTTGCACACTTTATTCTGTAAGATATCAATTTATATCAATTTGAACTTGAAAATGAATGAATGAAAGAATGTCATGACTGTCAATTTTCTTAAGGCAGAAAAACCATTGATTTGTAACACACTATAATGTACCATACTGTACAGATTCACCCATTACCTGTGTGCTAACTGGCATATATGAACCAACCAAACCAGTCGGTTGTATTTACCATGTGTGTTTCCTGTAATTACTTAAAGTGCGTGCATCAAAAGCAGCCAACTTCTGTGGATAAATGGGAGGCCTATTTATTTCATGGCCAGGAATGTAAAATAAAAGACAACAAATGCTGAGGCATCTTTTTGGAATAATTAACAAGATCTCTACATGTTCAAACAGCGTTCAGACAGCCCTTGAGTAAAGTCACGTTTGATTTGACAGAATCTGAGATTTTCCACTCTGACACGGTCAGAGCTGTTTGCTTTACTTTATCTCAGTCAATCAATTAGATAAGCCTGTGGACACATCCTAAAACAACAATCCAATTGCTGTTCAGACCGTGGCTGAAGGATTTGGTACCCTGGACATTCACAAACTGAGATGTCTGACACTCTTTAACCATCTAGTCAATATACACAAACATGACTAGACCATTTAAACAAGTTAATATTGATCTGTCAACCTCTGTTTGTGAAGGTGTGGAAAATGACGGTAATTTTTAAGTTTATTCATTTGTTTGTTTTTCCAGGGCTGACTTGCATCTTTGTTCTAGGCAGAACTGGAATGTCACATCACAGTCTCACGACCAATTCGTACGTATTCGAACAAGGTTCCAAATTTGTGCTAATTCGTATGACCTCACTCGTACAATTTTGTACGATCTGTCTAAAACCCCATGACGGGTAGGTTTAGGGGCGGGGTTAGGTTTACGTCATTCGTACAAACTCATATGAATTGCCAACTCGTAAAATACGTACGATTTAGAAGACATACTTTTTCCTCAATGAGTAATGATGGGTGAATAAACTGGTTCCGTTTACCTGCAAAAACATTCCTGTGTTCATTATGAATATTATCGCAAAATATTTAGTTAAATGCCAATGTTCACTTTTAAAAATTGGTTGTCAATTTAGTTTTAATTTTATCAAATCAGTCATTGTATTAGAGCATTAAATAAATGTTCTGATTAAAGTGAAATATAAGGTTCAGCAACTATATTAGCTTGTTACTAATCTCACTGTAAAGCACCAGTAATAATGTAACAATGTCATCCTCATTTCAGGGACCTGGCTCATAGTTTCACTTTCAACAAATAAAAGCAAAAGTCCCACTTTGTATTCGGTGTCCTTAACTTATATTTAAATGAATCATTTGGTACAATACACTTATTATGTACATACATGTTTTTACATTGTACTTCTATTTTTAAAGAAAACTAGTCACATCTGTAATTCATTTCTGTAAATACATTCATAATTACAGTGTTGACCCATACGTTACACCCTAACCCAATCTTTACCCTACTCATACCATCAAACCTGTCCCTAACCTTACCTGTATTCCACCACAATAGCAGCTAAAGTGTTTTCCAATACAATATGACCACAACATGTACATTGTACATTCTTACACTGTATACAACAAGACACACTTGATCAGTGATTGTCTCAAATCATAATTGGACACATAGAATAGTTAAATAATCTCCTCCATCCTAAACACATGATTTCTACACTTTTATATATTAGCTTTTTCATTTCTTAAAAGCTATACTTTAGTCTACAAAGAGATTCACCTCAGCCTAGGGAGTTACAACTGAAGCAAGCATGACTCAAACGGATGATTTTCTATGGATTGACATGTATATTCTTAGATTTGACATGTTACCACTGATCTGTGGTGACGCAGAGAACACTGCAGAAATTAGGCAACCCAGCTCTTCTCGTCTATACAGATGTCATACATTAGAAACCTGTCTGCCAAAGCAGAGACACTTAAACACACCCTGAAACGTCAAGACAGACAGGTAGTTTCTGATTCTATTTCAAATAAATGCTGTTCCTCTCCATTCAAGAATCCTGAAAAATACCACACAACTGTTTTCAACATTCATTTTTTTATCTTTTCTTGCGGACCAAATCAGCATAATTTCTAAAAGACTGGAATAATGATGCTAAAAAAATTACACTTGCCAAAACGAATGAATTACATTTTAAAATATATTTAAATAGAAAAATTTACATGAATTGTATTTATATAAATATTGTATTTATTGTAACACGAACACTGGCAGATTTAATTAAAAGGTCATAAAGCAATATATAAGAGTGATGGGGAAAATGTCAAAACCTTAACACCAGAAGGTCTTTTAGACCAACAGAGCTTTTACATGTGGTACTCACTTCAGACCCAGTGTAAAATGAGACATGTGAAGACAAGGCGAAAACTGCCTTAAGTGTGTCTAGGAGTTTGAAAGCAAATTGCTTTTAGGTTCTGAGTACGTCAACAGGATCCCACAAAAATTTTTGCTCTGAGTGCAAGCAGCTGTCCTGACTGATACAGTATATAATTGCTAAAGATAGTTCTCAGTTGTTTAACTGATTGCTTTGTCTCTAATGAATTTAAGATGCTATAAAGTTGGTAAAATCAATAAGGCCTGAGAGACAGTCTCTCCGTCTTCACGCATTAGCATCTTTTTATTTTAAAAGTCTGTTAACACTTCTCATGTTCTAACTTGTAACTACTCATGTTTAATCTTTCCTGTTTCACAGAATTAAAGTGGACACATCTGATCTTACAACATGATGAACAGATTCTTACTCAACTGCACAACGAGAAGCCAAGATCTGTAACAGTGCTTACGTAAGAATCCATCAAAACCTGTACAACCATGAACAGCTTCCATACCACGCTCTTCTAAAAGGAGACTGAGTGATCAGTGGCCAGATATAACTCTTGAATGCACTGTTTTTCTTTCTAAAAGAAATGTAGACCCAAAAATATAAGTAGCACCAGACTTCATCTTACTCAGGGTGGTGCCATATTTAAGTTTATTTAAGAGACTGTGAAGGATAGAAGTGCAGAGTTTGATGTATTGTTTTTTAACAACATACCAATTGTTCAGTTGATGAAACGCCTTTCCGGAAAATGTGAGCTGGCAAAAATTACAGGATTCCACCCCTTACAATGTGTGCCACTGTAAAGACTAAGTCTGTCCATTGAGTTGAAATATTGCATGTAACCTGACTAGAGTTATCGCCAATGAATCAGTTATAACCTATGAAAGTGATAAAAAACTGAATTTAATACACAAGTTTCACAATATGACATTCTAATTTATTGAGATGCACCTGTAAACAATGATGAAATAAACTAGTTTCATATTTCTATTAGCAGTATTTCAAACATACGCATACCTTCACTGTTCTAGTTTAAAATTAGTACTTTTCTTTCTTACAACAAAAATCACTTTCACTTTTCTGCCTCAATTACATCCCGAATAGCACATGACCCTGCCAGCATGCATTCACACTGTAGTGTGAACATTATGCCCAAAACAATTTAGCACGCATTCATGAATGGCATTTTCAGAATGCTAGTGGTGTTAACGTGCAGCTGTTACAATATTTATCTGTTAGGACAGTGACAAAACTGTTTGTCCTCTGGATGCCTGCTTTGTGTGATCCTTTGCAGATGTTGTCTGACTGGCGCAAAAGTTTCAAGGCCAAAGGGAAATGTTATTTAGTTTTTTGGTCTAAATTCAAGGAAAATGCTGATAAGGAACTATGAAGGAATATTTAGCTGTGGTGCAGGGTATGGTGGATTAGCACACAACCGAAGTTTCACGTGTTTAAGCGGATACAGGCCTATGCAGCTATTTATTCCTCCCACAGCTTTTACTGTCAGTCAAACAGCTGTAGACAAATGGGATAAATCCGAAGATGATGGTGTTTGATGCCTCCATTGCCAACAACCAAAAAACGTCCAACTCCCTTTAGTGAGTCAAAAGTCTAAGTGGTCTTGTTTGCAGAGGGTTTCTACAAGCCAAAATAAAAGTCTATTTGTCATTGTTTTATTGTGAATATTATTACTCAATGTAATACAATGGTATCAAATTGAGGCCATAAATTAGTCTGTGGTTTTTCCCTGAAGAGTGAGGAATCTTTTTCTTTAGTAAACTCCCCGCACTTTATTATGATAAAAGTATGCTATTTGGCTGAACATAGTGTTTCTGTTAAATCAAAATTTAAAGTAATCCCAAACTCAAAATAGACCCATTTACTTCCTTAATGCACGTTTAGGTTTATTTTGGACGATTCATTCTGCAGATTAGCTTCATAGATTTTCCTCAAAATGTAGTAAATCTTCCTCTGAAATAACTTTCTGCTGACATCACTTAAAGCATGATGTTAACCAACAGCTATGTAGGCATAGTTTTAGCAACTTGGTATGACTAGCAATTTTAGTTTGTAATGCCCACTTTTCACATTCCAATCAATTCTCAATGGACAATGGAAACAAAATACATCACATCAAGGAAGTTAAATTCAGTTGCAAATAGGAAATGTAAAATGTTTAAACAAATACCACTTGACAGATAAGAATGAATTCCTATACTTTTGTTTTGTCCTTCGGTTAACATTCTCCATTCAGCTTTTGAACAAAGAGTTGCTACACACCCTAAACATGCTAAAGTAAAACGCCACCATTTTTCCATATTCCACTATGTTCTTCCCTCAACTTAGATGAGTTGATACATATCTCTCCCTTTTCAGTGTGTGGACTTAATTGCTCTAGCATGCACCGCCACTATGTTAGCATTTAGCTTAGCTACATTAAAATCCAAACAAGGATGAATTAAGAAGCCACCAAACACTTCCATATTTTCCCTGTTTAAAGACGGTTACATGACTAGTTACATGAGGAAGTATATGGTGACAAAAAAAAATGTGGCTATTTTTAAGCGGATAAAAAAGATAACTATAATGTATGGCAGAAAAGCACTTCGACCTCTGCACAGTAATATCATCACTCCTTGGTTGTATTGATGGAAGGGAGAGAGGGAGGGAGTTTTCAGGAGTGATAATATTACTGAGGTTGAACTGCTGCAAAGTGCTTTTCCGCTATACATTATAGTTATCAGTTTTATCCACTTAATCGGCACATTTTATTTTGTGTCACCATACTTACTCGTGTAACTAGTCATGTAACCGTCTTTCAACAGGGAAAACATGGAAGTGTTTGGTGGTTTCTAAATTCATCCCTGTTTGGATCCTAATGAATGAATGGAGCTAAGGTAAACGCTAACATAGTGGCGGCACGCGCTAGAGCGATTAAGTGCACACACTGAGGAAGGAAAGATCTGTATCAACTCATCTAAGTTGAGGGAAGAACATAGTGGAATATGGAAAAACAATGGCATTTTCCTTTAAAGACGTTGGCTGACAAATAAGATCTTGGAGGCTAAAAAATATCCTTGACGATAAAGTTGATAGTGGTTGAATCACTATCAGTTTGCAATAAGCACCAAAAGGGAGAGAACTCTAAAAGAGGTCAATCCTTTCTGTTTCACTGAATTCACAACTGGAACTGGACTTGCTGAGAATCGTTTTTGGGGAAAGGTGTTTTGAAGATCTGGGCTTACCATTTGGCACCAGTGAGCTTGAAAAAGGTTAGAAATTGAAATAGAATCAATTATGCTTGGCTAGATACTTACCTCTTGCTTCCACGCTTGGCTACTTTCCTCTTGTCCAGCTCAGTTTCCTCCAGAGAAAGTAGACCTGGATGTAATCATACCTGGTTAGAATAATATCACCCACTGTGCACTCATACTGAGGAGCTCTTCAGGCAATCACTTTTTATTTTTTTACTCCCACTCCTGGTCTCCAGGCCATATCAGTTTTCATCAAGAAAGAATAGATTTGGCTAGGGTTGACTCCAATCTTTTTATCTGTTTAGTCTCCTGTGTCTTCAGCCAGCAGAGAAAACCCTTTTGAATAACATGCTCATCTACAAAACAAAAAAAGGGAAAGAAAAGTTAATCTAAAAGTTATATGTACAAGCCTTGGAGGCAGAGGATTTTGTTCTTATTGCTCATTTCATTGCCTTGTACCCGAACCATATCTAAAAAGGGATAGTTTGATCATTTATTCACCCTCACAGCTTTTCAAACTCATATGCTGTGATATTTTCTGTGCAACACAAAACGACGAACTTGGAAATCATGTGCTATGGACTATATGGTGCTTGTATGTGTTGTTACATCCTTATTGCAGCCTGACAGGCCCAATTCTCCGTCACTTTCATAAAATATAAAAGTATTAAATCACCTTCTCACATCACACGGAAGAAAGAAAGTAACACGTGCTTGACATGAAGATTAAATTATGTTAAAACAAATGTATTCCTGGGCAGATTATTTCTTGAAGATTCTTTGCACCAGTCTTTATGTCAGTTTCATTGACCTGGAACACAGTAATGAAGAAGAAAGAACAGGGTGGGTATTCTGTCAGCAGCATTGTTATGTTTTTGGTAATGTTTCAATGGCACAAGGTCAGTGGATGTGGATTTTACATCTTTACTTACCAGCCCTTAGATGAGACGCTTCAGGGAATTTTAGCTTACCTACGTCACCATTGTACCTACACAACAAAACCCTTAGAGAGCTGTATTGTCACTCATGGTAACTTCAGATCCATGACAAAGTGAATATGAGACCCTTGCATTGAACACTATTTATTCATCACTAGCCCTTGAAACCAGTAAAAGCTAGTTTTTTTTTCCCTCAAGCCTCAAGCTTTTGTTGTTTCCCTTGAGCAACTACTGTATTGCATCACCCTGTCAACTTATATTTGTGTTGATTAAAATTTAAACACCTATACAAATGGGCCCGACCTGTGAAAGCAGTCAAATGGGAAGTGTTTAAGCAGTGCCAGAGCAGTTTCACAACAGTCAAACTTTGCAGGATCTATAGCAGCAGTGTGTGTATACTTTAGAAATTCTGTCTATACAAAATTTAAGTACAAACTTCAAATGCTGATTTAATACTACTAATACTAATAATTAAAAGTCCAGACACAATTAACTGATTAAGCGTGACAGTGAAGGAATTATTGTAACAACTCTGGTTGTAAATAATATGCACCACAAGAAAGATGAAGGCAATCCAAAACAGTCTTTAATAAATCTGCAAGAAAATTCAGATAGACGTAAAAAGCAACAACCAAAGTTTAGATATCATACCAATACAAATATAAATACCAAACAAACTAAAGCAAACACAAGAACTTGAATACTAATGAAAACAAGTGCACATACATAAACAAAATGAGAAATTAATCAACCACAACAATAAACTCAACTAAGGGATGATTTGTATAGGGACGTCTTGCAAATCTAGTTTCGGGAGGAGCGTGAACGTAATCACCCACGGCTGGCACCGCATTATCTAATCAATCTCCTCATTCCACCAGCCAATCAGATCCATCCTGCTATAAATAAGCCCTTTTCCTTCCCTTCCGCTCTCGTCTTTTGCGCATCCCTCCACCGCCCCTTCTCTGCCGTTCTCGCACCTTCCTTCCCGGGGCGGGGCACGCAGGGTACGAACTGGACGCCGAGCTCTGCCCTCGCTAGGGTTCAAATCACTAGGGCTCGGAGTTCGCCGACCTCCCGGCTCGCCCCCGGACAGCACGCCAAATACACTTATATTATTATCGATTGAGGAAGCGCGAACTCGTGAAAGGAAACTAAAGTGTAATTCAGAAACATCAGAATATTCTTTTACTTGAGAGTATCTAGTTTACTTTCCTCCAAGCACCTAAAACAAGTTTTTCAAATATTTGATGTCATTTACAATGAAAACTGGCAAATCCAGTGACTATCTCTTCCTCAGAAACACTCACTGTACCACCCTGGCTTCTCGTAAACCAGGCAATTATATTCAAACTGCCATTTTTTGTGCAATATGCATTGAGCATTCAGCAAGCATTCACTGAAATGCAATCCATGAATCACCCCTTCCATGACTTGATTTTTTAACCCTGCAAACCTTTGGGATACAAACATAGAACTTTAACCACTACGTCACAGGTGGATCACAGGTGGATCACAGGTACCAATCGGTGGGTGTGTTCTGAAACTCCACGCTGGATTTATTATTTCTTTTTTCATTCAGCCAAAGTCAGGCAAGGGAGCAATATCTCCAAGACACTATATACATAGCTGAGCTGCCACAGGTATATCCGTACATGTACAATCGTTCGCGGAGAGACTCTAAAAGTTCAGCGAAATCAATTAATTCCTACAAAGACATTACAATGAAGCTTGTGTTAACAACCCGGAGTTATGCAAAAAGCAACGCAGGTTCAAGTTTTCCAAAACCATAAAAAGAATGAAAGGAAAGAGTAAAGATATAAAGGTAGTATGTATGAAATACATGCGTTTCAAATAAATATTACACCATACTGCTACTGTTGTTGTCCTTTCAAAGCGAATTTAAAAAGTATACAATAAATAAACCCGCCTCCAGCAGTATACCGTCACTCAGCTTTATCAAACTTCTTTTTGCCCTCAAACGAAGAACGAATAATAACTTTGTTTGAAGTATATCGGGGCCTTTAGTAGTAATTCACTTTACAGGGAGCATAACACAGTTTCACCCAATCATCTTGAGTACCTATAGAATAGTACTGCATCCTTCATATCCCCAAAAGATTGATCATATTTATGACAAAAACACAGCTTTATGATTCTCTTTTATAGCTGAGACCGCTCCATCTTTCAGTATCAGACAATGTGGAAATACAGCATCGAACTGGGCCTTGTATATAAAACGCTTGTAAACATACACCCAGAAAAACAAAGTGCATCCACAATTCACGTAATGCTGGGTTCTTTTGTAAAGCTTAACAAGGTTATCTTTCCCTCACAACCAAAAACTTACATGCCCATGTAAGGAGTTCCACTGTCATCTATACGTCATAAAGACCAATGATCAAAAAAAAACTCTCAGAAACTTGTACAAAAAAAAAAAAGTATTTTGGCGCATACAGTGGGTGCGGAAAGTATTCAGACCCCATAAATTTTTCACTCTTTGTTATATTCCAGCCATTTGCTAAAATCATTTAAGTTCATTTTTTAACTCATTAATGTACACACAGCACCGCATATTGACAGAAAAACTGATTTATTTATTTAATTTGCAGATTTATTGGTTTCACTTTATTTTGATGGTCCCTTTAACGTATTCTGTTGATTATAAGTAACATTGCACCTACATATCTAC
>JAUCMR010000169.1:18768697-18786561 GCA_032357425.1 Enteromius argenteus | reverse complement strand
CACCTGTCTGCACCACCTGATGAGAATCACTTCACCAATCAAGCACCCTTTAAATCCACACACCACTCCTCACACGATGTCCGAGCTCGTTTGGTCGTAAGTGGACTCTTCCTACATATTCTGCTACTGAATTACTTACCTCTGTGCTTACCTGTTCTCCTCCAGTGTGCTCTGTGATCTTCCGTGTCTCCGTCCAGTCTCTGTGATTCCTCTCCTCGTCCTGGTTCGTCAAGTGGTGTGTGGTTGTGGTCTTCAGTGTTGCATTCTCCTACTACTCGTCTACAAAGGAAAAGAAAAGACTTTCAGTTGATTTGCATTATTATTTGGATTGGATTCTTCATTTTGAGTTACCTTTATTTCTGCTTTGTGCAAAGACTTTCTGTTGAATAAACTTTGTTATATTTTTAATATTCTTAACAGTGAAGGGGTCAGATAATTTGCTAAAATTAAATCAAGCCAAAATATAAGCCAAAAACAGGCCATTAACATAAATATGCAAAGAAAACAAAAAGAACACCTCAAAATAATGCACCGTGATACACTGGCAATATTTTTTAAAGGAAATCTATAGAACCTATATTGTTTAAAATGATTCAGGTGTAGATAATATCAGGGTTTGACCCAAATTATTTGGGCGATATGAGGCTAAATAGTGAGTGAACACTGGTACACTGAAGCACTTTTCTAGCATAAACATAATTTAACAAAAAAATAAGGGAAGTGGACTACTTGTGAAACTACTTGTCACACTGTGAACACACCCCTTCTGTAATAATGCAGCATAAAAAAAACTTCAAAAAGATGATGGATAACTTAAGCATTAATTGCTAGTGGCCATTTACACAAAGAAAAAGGTAAATGATATTTACATTAAATGTAAATAGTGGTAGATACAGTTAGAGCCAAGAACATATATCCACAAATAACATCTTATTTACACGAATTATAATTGTAAATTCTATTCAGACAAAGTGTAAATACAAGTAATCCACTATTTGTACTAAAGTTAAAAAATAACTACGTAATGGTGGGCGGAGTTCAGGAAAATAACAAGGTTGACTATTTGCACAGCAAAAAGCTACTGGCTAAAGAGTTTGCTTGCTTGCTCACACTCTCTCTCTCTCTCATTTTTATTTGTTAAATGATCATATAGATTTAAATTAATGTACCAAATTTTTAAGAAATGCTGAAAAAATATATTTTAATTTCGCAGTTTCTTATCACCACAACATTTTTACTGACCAAAATCAGATGTCATTTAAAGATAATATAGATAATATAAAAAGCGTAAAAAGGAACACCAACTTTAGTTATGTGTAAAAAGAAAAAAAAGTAGGTGAAATCACTGTGTAGACTAAAGGCTGGTTTACTCTGCCCGAACATAAACATGAACAGGATTAATAAACTAATTCAACAAAACCTAACAACCATTGGAATTTGTTGAGACAGTGGGAACTTAAGCCTTAAGAACCTGAGAGTCTTTTAAGTAGATGGAAAGAAGACGACCTGTGGAGAGCATTAATCATCTCCCAAGATGCTTGGAGACTGGGCATTACACTTTACTACAAGAATCTTGAAAGGAAGTACAGCAGATTGGCTTTAGAGAGGCCCCAAACTTTAGACAATGCAAAGAATGCAATGAATGTAACTTTGTGTTAGCAGGGCTTCAGAATGACTAAAAAGATCACATTTGCAACCAAAAATATTGATTTGCAAGTTTTTGCTGAGGCTGGCAACTATCAGAAGGGTAAGCAGCCTCTTAGGGCCCATGGGAATCAGGGAGCGCCTTCTGATTTTGCAGAAACATTTGACGAGTTGAACAATGTAGCCAATTATAGACATATCTGTTAATTTTTGTTTTGAAAGAAGCGTTTAAGTTGGAATCCTCTCACTGCTCAATGCCAAGTTTGTGGAGTTCTGCAAGCTCAGAATCCTCTCATTATAACGAAGTGTAGATACAATATAAATAGGAACGCTTATTAATGGAACACTGTGAGATCACAATAAACTAAAGTGAGTGAGTGTTTAGTGATTATATGAGGGAGCAAACTTTGCATGCATTCTAGGCTGTATATTACTTTCTGAATGACTTAGAACCTCAGCAAAGAGTTTCAAGTCAATTTTATTTGTCTTCATGTTTCAAAATGACTCTCTTGTGCTTTTCCTAGGTGTGTCGGCATGAACAGCAGTGCGCTCTTATACATGCACGAATGCTATGACTGGATATTTTTGCTTAATAACAGACAAGCTTTTCTATTTGTTTCTCAGAAAACCCTACCATATGCCTTCAGAACACTTGAGCTATGGAATGAGTTGCATGGGATAATTTCATGTTTGTAAAAAGATCTATTAAAATGACAAGTGTAATATATTTTATTATCTTCTTCTACGATCCAAAAAAAAAGAGAGCCTAATATGGCTTTAGAACAGACTAAAAAAGTGTCTATTCTGAATAGACTACAACAGGTCAAGCCATCAGCTGTGCAGATATTGGCAATATCATTAACAATTCTTGTTTACATCTTTACTATGATATAAACTATGACTTCTTATAATTACTATGACTTCTTTTTATCAAGATCTTAGATTATATGTGGTGTTCTGTTAATGTGTGAACTTCATATTAGCCTTGCCATCCAGTAATGAATGTGTGAAAGATATGACAACATTTCTATAGGATGCACACTGTAATAAGCAAACCTTACTAAAAAAAAATTGAGGAAACCCGTTGCTTTAAATTTATATTAAATAAACTTCATGCAAGAAAGAAATGAGTTAAGTGAACTTGAAAATTTGGATTTCTGCTAACAAATAACACAATTTTTTCAATTGCAATTGAATAAATTGTGTTATTTGTACACTTGAGTACACTCAAGTATGCACTGAACTTCAACCTCTGTTACTTAAAATGGTAAAAGTTATAGAGTTGCTTGAAAAAAGTAATGCTCATGGTTTAAGACAAACAAAGATTAAATTAAAACCAAACAGTACTTGGTTTGTACAAATTTCTTCCGCCACAGACAATTTGCTTCCAGAGCTATTGTTACATGCTCCATTCTGGTGGTAAACTCTTAGGTATTTCTTTTCACGGTGCAAATTAAAAAGTTATGGAGCCACATGCTCTTTTAACACTCTGGAGGACGGATGAGGGTAGAAGTCTCAACCCACAATGACCTCTTCAACTGAACAGGGGTCCTTAACATTTGTCAGGATTCTTTGCGTTGTTAAAACGTCAGCCCTTCCTCCTCCATATTCAACTCACTGAAAAGCAGGTCATGACACTGAATGCTGCGCTAGCATTGTCCTTTTATGAGTTCAAGTTTGCAAAGTGTGGCATCTGCACCATGTGGCTTTCTGTTATGCGTATGTGATTGCACAGCCTTTCAACTGGGAAAACGTAAAACGGGGCCGTTGTTGGCCAAAGCAGGTGTGAACGATGAGCACTGAGGTGTGAATACTTTAACCACCTACGTGCTGTCCTCTATTATGGCTGCTCAGTTGGACAACATGAATGTTTTGGACGTCTCATTCAGCATCTTCTTGGCCAATATCTTGTAATAATATTTTTTTCGACTATTTAAATCAAAATGTCTTTGTGAATAAAAGATTAAGTTTAGGTTTGTTTCTCACAGTCACATATTTAGGAAAACTACTCATATCAAAAATGACTGACATTCAATTTCAAGCAACTTGACAAAACATCACAACCCCAAAACACACACCCACCCTCTCAGCACATTGTGTACCAGATGGAAGTCATCAACTTTTCCATTCGTGCATGCAGTCACTTTCTCTGTCCAAGTATTTTTGAGATGCATCATTTCAAACAAATAATGCTCTGCTACACTGTTGTCTTGTCGTCCATAAAGATGCATCCCTTACTCTAGAAATTCCAAATGCCTTAGTAAATTGAGACTTCTCTTTGTGCTAAAACAGAGGTGCTTTGTGTGCGTGAATGTTTTCCTTAGAATGTGCTGTCTCGGGGCAGAGCTGACCTATAAACCACGGTGTAACTAAAGGCTTCTGTGAGGCCCCTCGCTGCCCACTCACTGACACAATCCTGAACCTGACATAATCACGAAAGCATGACTTGGATAGTGCAGTTCTCTTGATACCAAAAATCAAGTTGATGCTATTTATATTTAGACTTGGTTTACATTAAACAACACTTAAAGTGATAAAATTCAGATTTGTTTTGGCGGAGGAAGACATTCAAAAGAATGTTGGTGTTCAAACCACATTGGACCCAATGAGTTTAACTGTATGGACAAAAAAAACATTTGTGGGTCTCAAAAATCTTGTATCAAGTTTCCCAGAAGAATGAAAGTCTTTAAGGTTTGGAATGATATGAGGGTGAGTAAATAATAAGAAAATCTGAATTATTTGGTGAACCATCCCATTTAATTAATTGCATTCTACACGTCATGATGTGAATTATTATTAACTTAAACCAAAACCACAATCTAAGAAAACTCCCACAAATAAATTAAATATGTTTTTGGCTTACTCTTGAAATTTGTATTGTTGGGAATACTGATGTTCATCATTTGATAATTGCTTTGAACAAAACTGTCTACTACATGACCAGTAAATTCATTACACACTTCTACTCTTCAACTCTTATAGCAATTGTGTTACTCTTCTAATGATATGTAAACAGCTAAACTATGAAGAATCGCCCTCATTATTGCAAGCTGCTTAATCACACTGGGCCGGGACACTCTAAAGAGCCCCTAACAATTTCAGGATTGTGACTGTGCTTAAATAATTTACTTACAGGTTAGAAAAAAACCTAACAGTCATTAGCGGATTATACCACAACATGCCCATGATGTGTGCAATTTGGGCAGGGTTGAGCATGAGAAAATTGCTAATATTGTTGTGTTTTGAATTATTACAATTGTTCCGTAATATGCCAGTTTCAGGTTTCAGGTTTAAAAACAGCAAAGATAACTGTCCGTGCACTATTAGGTGTTTTAGGTTAATATGGGTTAACTAAATTGGGCAAATTATGCAAAAAAATGGTTAAATTACTGTAGAGCAAACGTCCTGGTTTTGAAGTGCCTGCGTGACGTATTCATTTTGGTTTGTTCCTCCCTTTTTACAGGTAACTGTCAATGAAAGAAGAGCTGTGGAGGAAGGAAACTTTTAATGTTGATCTTTGAGAAAATGCTGGTTTAACCCACCCCCGAACGGCTCTACCTCCAACCATCTGTTACAATGTCGGGGGAGTTTGAGGCCAGATCTGTCTGTTTCTATAGCAACACCCTGCCCTTTTACTTAAAGGGGGGTTTCAAGTCCTGTATTTTTTCACCTTGTAGTGGTCAAGTACTTCTCTTCAAACACTATCCTCCCTTTACCCTTTACTTTTTTTGAAACAGGAGATTCACCACCACCCCCATCCGTCATCTTACACAAGGGTGAAACAGCACAAAGTGCCCAACCCCCATCTACCAGTTTGTACCCCAACCCCCAAATGGCTGAGCACTCACATTGAAAATCCCCGCCAGACAGAAGCATATTTGCCTAGTTAACCTTCTTATCTGTTTTACAGCTTAAAGAGTATATTGACACTCTTAAAGGAACAGTTTACTCAAAGAATACAATTATTTACTCACCTCCATTTCAAAATTGCTATTTTTCCATGAAACACAGCATCTTGTTCAGTGATCACAGTTCTAAAAAGGACAAAAACACCATAAAACATAATGAAAGTCCATACTATTAACACACATTTCAAGTATTTTGAAGTAATAGTACAGAAATGAAAGTTTTGACTGATAACTTCACCTTTGGTCTTTCACACATTGCGACCCAAAACAATGCATTGAACTTTACCAACCTTGATGCACCAATAATTTCTTAAACCTATAAAATTATGGCAAAAGGAATATTATTAGTGAATGAAAACATACATATTGGTCGGTTCCTCACACAAAGGGCTCTTCAAAATGTATCCACAACCACACTGTCAAAGTCAACAGCACTATGAAAACACAATACAAAAAACACCTTATTAATTCAGTGGATTATGTACATTCATTATCACGATCCTGATTTCCTGAATCAGAAAAATTTACAGGTGTGTAGTCTGAAAGACCTGTAAAAGTATTTATTACAGTAAAGTAAGTGTAGTAAGTACAGCACAAATTAGGCTTAACAACACAGGTGGTTAACATTATTACTGTTGGCACCTGATTCTACTTCCCTGCAGAACTATAAATTGAGCTCTAACAACTACGTGTAAGTTTATGGCATTAGTTAATTACTAGCATTGAATAGCACCATAACTAACTGAAGGTGTTTAGGCTGTTTGTGTTTATTAAACAATAACCAACCTCTGGAAAAACAAGTAGATGCAAGTGATTAGATCCGCACATGTTTTGAATATGGAAGTCTGTTTTCTTGTCAAAAGCGTTGTGGGTAGCAATAAAAATACCATGAAACAAACCACATTAGACAGTTGCATTTATCTGACTGGCAGGCTATCAGATACTTCTATAAACCGGCACTATAAGAGATTTATTTGAAATAGATTTCTAAATTACTCTGGCAAAAGAAAAAAGGTGCCAAAGTATCTTCTGTGAAATTACCGCTGCTCAATAGTTAACAGAAACGGATGCATAGCATAGAGAATATTATGACAAAGGCTAAATAAAAGCCTTGAAATTTTTAGGGTTGATTATATATTTAATGTTGTAGTTTGTGATGAAAAGTTAGCTCAGCCTCAGTTATTCTGTGGGTATGGCAATGGGATATAAAGTATGAAGTCTGTGTTTTCTCTGTTTTAAATAGATTTCAGTAGTTCAATATATTTAATCAAATAAATATTATCCCAAAGAAAACAGGTAAGCATGATCTCGTGAATGGACCATCCACCATGCTATCCACTCTTTTTAACTTTTCAACAACAAAGCACTTGAACAAACACATAATTACAACTTCAAAAGTTTCTAATATAACACATGTCAGCATTAACCCCTGACTTTAAATGTATGTTTACCACTCAACGATTGGCAGAATTACTGAATCCCAGAAATGGAATTCAAATAAGCCTGTCATGAATTCTGTCAAGACTTATCATTGCCACACTGCTGACTAATGCAATCTAGACATGGAAAAAGTATGCTGAAAACTACTTGTGGTCAAGCATTTCCACATCTTTTCACTGCTGCTGGCAACAGCGCTCACCCTTTGCATAAACATCCCCGCCTTGACAATTCAAAGCTACTAGCTTTCCTGCATCTTAAAGGAATAGTTTACCCAAAAGTGAAAATTCTGTCATCATTTACTCACCCTCAAGTAGTTCCAATCCTGTATGAATTTCTTTGTTCTGCCGAACACAAAGAAAGATGTTTTGGGTCAACATTGACTTCCATAGTATTTTTTTTCCTACTATGGAAGTCAATAGATCTCCAGCAGTCACATGACCCATTCCGGTTACTCCACCACGCTGGCAGGCAAGTACTGCCGGGAGTGTATATAGTCGCGTATATATATATATATATAGGCAAATGCATATTTTCAAATAAAGATATTGAATGGATTTGATATGGACTGCTTTTGATTGTTTGACACTTTTTTTATTATTTGGTGCTCAAAACATATTTGTGTGTTTTACAAATAAGATAATCTTACTTAAATATGAAATGTTTTTTCTGTATTTTGCGATGGTGAAAAAGGTTTCCCTTAATGATCATGTCATGGCTAGATTGCATTTCTTGCGCAGCTGCATGTTGGACACATAAAAAATAATCATATTGTTTGTAGTTGCCAAAGTAAAAATGTACGCTTATAGTGAAGTGAAAGCGACCAGCCGGCAGAGGATTCTGTAGCCTTCCTAAAGCAGTTTTACTTAAATACTGCATGAGGGAGTGAAAAACTGGCCAAGGGAGGTCCACCATGTTTAAATGGTGTAAGGTTGTAATGTCTAGATAGTCTGGTTTTAAATTATTGTTCTACAACTGTCGATACCAAGGCTACGGTCACTCTAGGACTCTCCTGATTGCCTGCCAAAATGCCGGAGTTTAGATGGTGTGACGTCAACTGCAGGAGCTCTATGGTGACCCAAAACAGCCTGGTTACAAACTTTCTTTAAAATATCTTCATTTGTGTTCGTCAGAACAAAGAAATTCATACAGGTTTGGAACTACTTGAGAGTGAGTAAATGATGACAGAATTTAAATTTTTGGTGAACCATTCCTTTAAGGGATGTACAGACATGGCTGAATACAGAATTTAAAAATGGCTGTAGCACAAACAATGCGGGATGTGTCCGATTTAACACTATAGAAGATTAAAAACAAAGTTTGAACCCTAAAAATATGAGCAATAGATGTTTGTTCAGTTGAACACCACTAATAATACTTAGAATTTTATTAATAGTAATGCATCATTCTGGAAAAGATCACACTCCAGAAGATACAAAGTGCTAATTCTGTCTACCAAATGAGCGGCACCTGGACTGCATTCCAAAAGAATGCCAGACAAAACGTGATAACATCTCTATGGAAGAATCAAATGCTAAATTCTTCGGTGCAAACTTGTGAACATCTCTCACATTGCCTTACCAATGTAAATTAAGTCTTTTCAATACCACTAAAGTTGTATGCGTTGACATTGCATTAAGTTTTAATTGAAGATTACAGGCGACTATCTTTCTGTTAAATCACACTTAGAAGTGTTGAATGTGTGTCGCTCTGTTAAAAACATACCCAGAAAGGGAAGCCCCCCTTAAAGCCTCATCCTGTAGAAAATGCAATGGAGGAAAGATCTTCAATAACAACAACTTCCGAGCACCATCCTCGGCAGGAAAAGGGAAAGCTGTTGGTTACATACAATGACATGTTACGTTCAAGCAGTGTTTAAATAGATATTTCTTTTCCTTCTTTCTTTTTTTCTAAACAGGTGTTCAGTGACCATTGAATATATATTTAATACATATATAAACATACTTTTTAAAATCAAGCAAGACATACTTAAATAGCCCTTAGAATTGGAATTTAATTCCTTTCCCAATCCAGTTGTTTGTGTGCTTCACAATAAATTTCTTGCTTGTACAAAACATGCGTTTAGAAAATTAATACTGCCATAATGAAGTTGTTGCCCTATAATCATTGTCATCACATGACAAGCTGACGTAAAAAAGTTTTGCAATTAAACACAAGTGATTCATTTCCTAGTATGGGTTTTTTTTTTAGTCTATTGTCTGGACCAAAGTGAAGAAGGAAAAAAAACTAAAAAGAAATCCATCAATACAACTTAAGAGGAAAAAGGAAGAACAACATAACAAATAGTTGCATTAGTATAAAAAACCCCACATTAACAATGGATTATTGAAATGAATGTGGCAACAGAAAACCAGTAAAACAAAATGATTTTCAAAGACTGGTTTTTAATAGTTGGTGATGTACTTTTACAGTCACCCTTGTAATGTGTTATGGTGCCAAATTATGCATTGCACTTGGAGTAGTTCCCCAAAAATCTTCATGTCATTTTAAACCAAAATGACTTTCTTCTATGGAGCACAAAGGAAGATATCTGCATGTAAAGAACTCAATCAAAGTAGTTCCTTATTTTGCATACTGCCAATAATCTGAATACTCAATACATTTTTATGAAACTATTTTACATTTTAACAAATTGGTGGCTGATAGAATGAATCTTCTGAATGCAACATGCATACTTCAGTATTGATGAATCCATCACTACGGACTTTGCAGTTACAAATAAAAGCCCCATTAACCAGACACTGAAAATCAATAATATGGGGTACATGCTGCCACTTAAACAAGTTGATTCGTGCTACTGTAAAATTAGACATTTTTATAATTTCTTTTTACATATCTTTTAAACATGTGATGGGATGCAAATCAAAGATGTAAAAAGTACACTATATAGAATAGACTATATCAAATTTCATAGTGAGGCCTGGAAGGGGGTGGGGTACGCAGGCGGGAGGAGCGCCAGTAGCCTCTTTGTTTCTGACGCTATATGAACCCCGCGACGGAGTGTGGTGGGCGCACATGCTGCAAGAGTCCGAATGGGTTAACAACGAGTGTGGTTTTCATCGTCAAAGATAGCTGAGAGATGTGGTGATATTTCAAGCGTTCGTACCAACTCTTACGAAGGACCGAGGAAAAGTGTGGAAATCGATTTAACGAGGTATGTGTGTTTTTTCCCCGCTCCTCAACTGATTGAAATTCGCCAACGGATTTTTTGGTGACAACTCGCGCGCACACACAACAAAATAGCCTCTTTTTTTTGCTAATTTATGCGTTATCGGTTGTTGGGTGAGAGGTTTATACTCGTATTTTCACCAACGGCACCACTCGAGTTGAATTAGCGTCTTCGAGTTGTTTTATAAGGGGCTGTCGCGTCTTTCTTGCGTCAGTCAGAGAACAATAGTAACTTAAACTTACGCACAGCTGGATGGGCATTTTCATGGAGGGATAACGGACAAACCGTTCGTAGCTGTGCGACACCGCTTGTAGCTTTCTGTAGTCGATATTAAAGAGTTATCATGTTCTTGTGAACGCTGCTGTTTTGGACCTACTTGGTGAGGAGCAAAAAAAGATTCACCTCAGGTAAAAGGCGCGCCACCCTTTGCGCGCGTCCACATCGACACGTTGCGATTGAGTAACGTTAGAGTTAAATATTTATTAAAATTTTTACTTTTTTGTTGAATCGTCAAAAACAGTATACTCCATGTTTACTATTTTGTCGCTTATTTCGGTTAAATAAATCCACAGATAAGATACAGATTTTCATATCTTGTCACTTATTTCTTGTCTCGTGACGATATAGCCTACTAAATAATCATTTAAATCCAGTTGTGTCTTTTACTATTGGGTTACAGCATAACAAATTAAACAACTGAGAGTAAAAGCTATCATTGCTTATTGTTATGCAAATATGTGTTCTACGTGGTCAAGTAACGTTATATTTACTTTTTTCCTACAGTTAAAGTTAGTTATTGTCGGCTGCTAATTTTTTATTTTTTTTATCTCTCGATGTTAAAGGTTCAAAAACAAGAAACAGGAGTATTGTTTATATTTAAAGTCATGTATAAATCCAACCGATTGTCTGTTTTGTTTTGTTTTTCATGTCACACCGGCCTCCAAGAAAACCTCTGCTAACCCTAGGATTTAAAAAAAAAAAGTTTTTAAACTAGTTACTTCATCAAGATTATTACAAAGAATAGTTTCAGTTGAAGCCCAGACTTTTATGTTTTAAACGCCAGAATTGTCTACCAGCCTGCCAGAGTAGTTCATAAACTCACTTTTTTTTTATATAGGGTAAGTGGCCACCACATTTTGTTTTGAAATATTAAAAAAGATGTACATCATAGACTTGCAGCAAATGCACATTAAATACGATGACCTTGCATTAAACCGCTCTCAAGTTTCTTAGAAACGTATGTGTTGTTTTGAGGTAAGCGCCAGTCTCCTGTCCTTTCCCCAGAGCTGAAGGAATCTTGACTGGAACGATAACTACTTTGTCAGATGTCTACACAAAACCCACTCTGTTCTCTCTCTCAAAGCTAACGTCTGACGTGGTAATGGTTCCTCTGTGTGGTGCTGCTTGACTTAGACAGTCAGGGGTTAGGTTTGAGGTATTGGTGAGGGACTCCCAGTCTGTTATTTCAAACCTGATGGTTGGTAATCAAACAATTGCTGGTAGCCGCTGACTTCATCATATTGAAGTCCTTCAATCTTATTCTGCTAGAACCTTTTTCCTCCTTAATGTGTTTCCATTCTGATTATGCCTTTAAATATAATATGAAGTCTTTGTCTAGTGCTACACCAGTGAATACTTGTCAGTCATTGACCAAAAAGTGTTCAAACCCAGTTGTAAGATCACACCTGTATAGGATTGTCAAGCTAGGTGTGTTGTTAGAGTAGAGACTGTTTGGGGCCCTGCTGATGTGTAATTTGAGGGCCAACTGGGCACCAGCTGTGGAATGTTGCAAACGACAACCACACAATTGTACTGCTGTCGGCAATCGGATATAGACCTTTGTACAGAGTACAAATTACACTGATTTGAAGCCTTTAAATGCCACTCTTAGTCTGTGTTCTCTACCACAACAGTGTGTCCCTCGCTTCATGCAACTGTCTCTAATAAACGCTTGGGCAGAAGTTGTGGCCATTGGCAGAACGTCACTACTAGTTCCCATGGATTTGATTTGAGTTTAGGCTTGGACTGGATTGAGAGTCAAAGTTCTCACGGTTGTGGAAACCGATAAATCAAGTAATTTAGAATGTTCTTTTTTCTTCCTTATTAATCGTTGGTTACAATTAACTACTATACTAATCAAGTAAAATGTCTCTATTAAATCTGTAGTCGGTTTCTCTAGCGCCGCTGTGAAAATACTCATCCACTAATCAAGAACAAAGTCATAGAAAGTCTGTGGTCAATAATAGAGGGAACCCTAGAGAGTCTTTACAGATGTTTTGATAAATTCACACACTGAACTTTGTGGAAAAATCAAGTCACAGCCATGCCTGAAGTGCCTTTTGTTTACTTGGAGTCGGTGTGGATTGCACAGTTTGATTAGACCGGCAGATGACCCCATCTTCTCTCTGCTCTTAAAGTAGCTGGACTCCAGCTTGTGACCAAACAGTTTTCAATTGGTTGCCTGTTTTGAATTTAGTTTGTTAGGGCTGCCAATTTCACAGTGACTTCTGGGCTTTTAGTTGACCAAAATGAGAGAATAAATTTCTTTCTGTGTCTCAAGTCTACATGAGACCAATGGTCTTATTTGCTTAACACTAGAGTAACTGAATGTTTTAATAAGTAAGTGTTACACACTAGAGGTCAGATAACACTAAGGTGGTAAATTCCTCATGCAGTGGGGTTTTTTTTTTGTTTGTTTTTCGTTTGGTTCTTCTGTCAACCTGTGTCTTATCCAAGTGTAATTAAGATTTTTTTTTTTTTTTTTATTAATTGAAAGACTAAGCAAAGTGAGGTAAATGTGTATAAATGTATATTTAGGATTTAGTCTTCACTGTTTCTGTAAGGGCAAAATAATGTTTTGTTTTTTGTTGTTGTTGTTTTTTGATTTTTATTATTATTATTATTATTATTATTCATTTAATTATAATTAAAATGGTTCGTATTAGAATTTTATTTTTTTCTGTAATTTTTTTTCTTCATTTTGCTTGGCTTACTTGTTTCTTTGAAAGAGCTTGATAGAAAAGTGACCTTTTAGCTCCATCTAGTGGAACTTTCAGGTTAATGAAGCCTTTTATTAAAGGCTCTTAGGAACTTTTCTTATTGAGTAAAGCACCTCATATATTGTTTGTTGTAATTTTGCTAAGATGCATAGAAAGCTGTAGATCTCTTGTTCTTAAAATTGAATCAGCACCTTTTTTTTTTTAGTTGGTCTAGGCAGGTAGACCATATTCACACCGTGTTTATTATTGTACGTAATGTATCTTTTTGATGCTGTTTTCAATGACTAATTGTTATTGTCTTGTTGGTGCAGGACTGAGACGGCGGTTCTTCCTGAAGCACCATGAGCTGGAGCTTTCTTACGCGGCTGTTGGATGAAATCTCCAACCACTCCACCTTCGTGGGCAAAATCTGGCTCACGTTATTTATCATCTTCCGCATTGTGTTGACTGTTGTTGGGGGGGAATCGATATACTATGATGAACAGAGCAAATTTGTGTGTAACACCCAGCAACCTGGTTGCGAAAATGTTTGCTATGATGCATTTGCACCACTCTCTCATGTAAGGTTTTGGGTTTTTCAGATCATTATGATCACGACCCCCACTATTATGTACCTGGGCTTTGCTATGCACAAGATCGCTCGCATGAATGATGATGAGTACAAGCCGAGTAACAGGAAACGCATGCCAATGATTAAACGTGGAGCCAACCGGGATTATGAGGAGGCAGAGGACAATGGTGAGGAAGATCCCATGATGATGGAGGAGATCCTGCCCGAGAAAGAGAAGGCTCCTGAGAAGCCCTCCCCTAAACACGACGGCCGGCGGAGGATAAAGCGGGACGGGCTCATGAAGGTGTACATCATGCAGCTTCTATCTCGGGTTGTTTTCGAGGTGGGCTTTCTCTTTGGCCAGTATATCCTGTATGGTTTCGAAGTCGCCCCCTCATACGTGTGCACTCGCAGCCCCTGTCCACACACGGTGGACTGTTTTGTGTCACGTCCCACGGAGAAAACCATCTTCTTGCTCATCATGTATTCTGTTAGCTGTCTCTGCTTGGCTCTCACTGTGCTGGAGATTCTTCATCTGGGCCTCAGTGGAATCCGTGATGCTTTTCGACGACGTGCACGCCATCAAAGTGTCGCGCGCCATCAAAGTGTCCCACGCCCCCGTGGCACCATATGCAGACAGGTGCCCACAGCCCCGCCAGGATACCATACTGCACTGAAAAAAGACAAGCTGTCCATGGGATTAAAACCGGAGTATAACTTGGACTCGGGTCGGGAGTCTTTTGGTGATGAGTCGTCATCACGAGATATTGACCGCCTACGTAGACACCTAAAACTGGCCCAGCAGCATCTAGATATGGCCTATCAGAATGGGGAGAGCAGTCCTTCACGCAGCAGCAGCCCAGAGTCCAACGGCACTGCTGTTGAGCAGAACAGACTCAACTTCGCACAGGAGAAGCAGGGAAGCACATGTGAAAAAGGTAAGACAAAAAAAGTGTTTCACACAAAAGGTTGTGTTGGATTTTTTTTTGGGGGGGGGGAATCTGGAAATAGTTTATTGTGTGTGTGTGTGTGTGTATCACTTCTTTAAAAATGTTTACTTATTTATAAAATGTAGTTTTATAGATTGAAGTATCTGTATCTAGAATGTATCTAATCTGTAATTAATGAAGTAGAAACACAGTATTTGATAAATGTAGATGTTTAAAAAATATCTTTTTATTATAACAAGTATAATTTCCATTACTCTGTGTGTGTATTATTTTATATGGGAGATATATATTTATTATTATTATTATTATTATTATTATTATTATTATTATTATATATATTATTAAAAAATAACAAATACATCTAATACTTATAAAATAAAATGTACATAAACCTTTTCTTTTTTTTCTTTGTGGAATGAAGTTCAAAACAGAGACTTATGTTACTTTCTCAGAATGAGGATATGTGAGTGTTAATTCTTTTTCTCTCTGTCTGTCTTTCATAGGGATCCGTGCTTGATTGAGACTAATAGACTATCATCTGCTTTCCTGTGCAACAAAGCGCCCCACCTGTGGTTGGCATTGCTCATCTTGAAAAGCGGGAAGTGTCTGTATGTGCGTGTTTTGTGTTTGGCTGCTGAACATTGTGGGAACGGAGTGGAGCATGTGTGTCCTCGTGCACACTGGTGAATCTGAGAATGTCGTGCAGTATTATGGCAAGTGAATGCTAAGTTAAAATCTCAGAAAGCGGCGTGTCACCAGCCAGATATACTTGACATCAGCCAGTCTGCCTGATACTCCAAAGTGCCCAAAAGCTATTTAGGAAGATGGTTGTTATACTCCTCAGTCACTAGGCGACTGTGCAATGTCTCATTTCTTGTTTTGTTTTTTTTTTGTTTTTTTTGTCTGTTTGTTTTGTTTTTTTTCTTCATAGGGAAAATAAATTGTGGTTCTTCCATTTGTTTACCACACTTCTTATGAAGTGCCAAGGGTTGCATCTCAAAAATGCCTTAAACTGGAGTTTACATATCTTTGCCATTCCAAAATGAGATGGACGAGCCAGTGCAAAACCACATCAGAAATGTAGTTTAGTGTGTTTAGAACAGTTCTGTGTTTTGAATAGTGGACCACAATTAGTGTATGTTTGTAATGAACAAAATGGAAACCTGGAAAATGCTTGAATACTTGTGAATCAAATATTGATCTACAAAGTAGCTTTTGATATTATATTTGCATATTGCGTACTTTACCTGTATATGAGAAGTATTTTTGGTTACTATCCTTATTTTGAAAAAGCTTCTCTGTAGGCTACTATTTCACTTATTTGTTTGCTTTTAAACAAGTTTGGCTTTCGTTTCATTTGACCAACTATATGAAAGGCAAACTCAGCATTTCAGAGAATGTCTTCACACAATTAAAAGCACTAGTGAACAAAAAAAAAAGTAAAAATGTAATTTGTTTTCCTCCCTTTTTTTTTTTTTTTTTTTTTTTTTTTGCGTTTCCTACTGGTGTATCATCTCTCTCCCCTTTATGCAAATACAAATAAGTTGGTCCAAATGCAGTTTATACTGAATAGCAATAAGGTCTCAGAATTGAAAGCCATAGAGCCTAATGTTTTATACATGGTACCAATGCAATCTGTCGTTTTGAAACCGTTTAATTCACTTGTCTGTTAAAAGCCAGGTTTTCCATCTTTTGATACATTTTTCCAAGATCATCTCAATTTTTTGATATTTTGTAATGCTTTTTGTAAGGTTTTGTAAACTATTTTGTAATCTTCAAATAAACCTTTGGTTTAAAAAACTGCAGTTATTCCTCATTGTTCATTTTTCTATGCTTTCAACAAAGATTAACTGGTCTTGAATAATGACAGACTGATATCTTTGAGGCTTATTTAAGGTTTCTAACCATTGCCTGATAAAAGGTCCTTTGTGTCAAAAATTGTCACACATTTACAGTGAGTTAAGTCCATGAATGAATCTTTTTTTTTTTTTTTTTTTTTTATGGTGTGTAAAAACACATATATAAATATGTGTGTTGATGTATTTTATTTTATTTATGCAAGTAATATTTGTTCACTCACTTTCTGATTGGAAGTGACATTTGCCTGTAATACCAACTTTATTGAGAGTGGTAGTTTAAGGTAGAGCTTCAAATACGCAGTTTATGGTGTTTCCCAAGACTTTTTCTTCTTTTTAATCTACTTTTGTTTAATTGTATACAGGTCTGTAACTTGATATCACATCTTGACTGAATACCTATCAGTATAAATGGGTCTCAAAAAGCTTTACTGATCAACCACTGATCTTTAATGTATACATTTCCCAAATGTAAGAATGGTTAATGAATTTTATTGAACAATTATAAGCGCTTCCATTCACCAGTGAAACCTCTTCATTTCACTCTAGTACAAAGTGCTTGAAATATAAATTTAGCTATGTAAGATTTAATTTCTTTGCACACATTGAATCTATTGTTGTCTTCTGTGATTTTCCTTGTGTTGTTGATAAGCCTAAATGGTGGATATCAGCTCAGGATGCTTCAGTACAAATTTCAAATGGAAAGGGAGGATTTCCTTTAAGGTGAATAAAAGTTAATGCTAAGGTGCACATTTTTTTGTCTTATTTAAAAATGTTTGTTTAACCTTAGCGTTTCTGGATATCCTTACAGTCAAACACACTTAAGAGTTTGTGTAATGAAAACAACGCCAAAAACTCTAGTACTTGTTAGATTAAAGTTAAGCTGCATGATCGTGTCACTGATATGTGTGCTTCGCCCTTAGATTAGCAGTAGTACTTACAAAGAGCTTTGAACACTCCTGCCTTTGTAGAACAGTCATGATGAAGGTCCTAGAGGGATTTTTTTTTGGAGCTCCAGTAATGCAGAGCAACAGGACTTCATGTTACTTGCTGGTCCTCTGAAAACCAGCCAGACTTCACCAACACATTTAACTGTGGAGGTCCACTGCCTCAGCAATCTAGAGTCTACTTCCTGTTACTTCAGAACACTTCCACTTCAAAGTCCCCCTGTCCTGGTCTCGCATCCTTCCCTCAGGTGATCCCAGCCAGCCACATGAAGACACTGTGAAGTGCTACAAGATACTCGTGCAGCAGAATCGGGCATCAAACCTCTGCTGGTTCTCCATCGTTCTGCTGTACCAGAACTCTTCAGAGACAGATTTGGAGGCTG
>JAUCMR010000169.1:18681681-18693794 GCA_032357425.1 Enteromius argenteus | reverse complement strand
CATTACTCAAAACCGCAATCATGGGTAAGACTGCCGACCTGACTGCTGTCCAGAAGGCCATCATTGACACCCTCAAGTAAGAGGGTAAGACACAGAAAGAAATTTCTGAACGAATAGGCTGGTCCCAGAGTGCTGTATCAAGGCACCTCAGGGGTTTTCATGAGCTATATGCCAAAATCATTAATATTAAAACAATAAAAGGCTTAAACTACTTCAGACTACTTGTAATGAATCTAAAATATATGAAAGTCTAATGTTTATCAGTGCATTACAGAAAATAATGAACTTTATCACCATATGCTAATTTTTTGAGAAGGACCTGTAGGTCTGCATGATTTAGGAAAAAGTCTAAATATGATTTTACTGACAACATGGACGATTTCAATCAATCAATCTGTCATCAATCAATAACAACAACAATAATAATAATAATCATTATTATTATTTATATAAAAAATACTAAATTGCTTTTGTAATATTTCTATAGTATTTTACTATAGTATTTAAGAAATATGATAAATTAAAAGTATTTAAATTACACTATTTTGTTTACATATATTTATAATAAATTTACAATAAATCACATTTCACACAAATCACATAAACAGCTATTTTTGCAAACATGTAGCTTTTGAAAAGGTACCACCCCAGTGACAACTTCTCTACCTTTTTTTTTGAGAGTGTATGAAAAATAATGCTAATCAAAAAGTGTATGCGTTCAGATTTTGTCTGGTAAAATGCTTAGACTTGTGATCTATCAGAGGTTCACCGGCTCGATTTTGCTCATATTTCTTTGTGTGCTATCATTTGTTTGTATCCCAGTTAAGCTCTGAATGGGCTTAAGTAAATGTCTCAGGCATTACACATTAGCATCGTTACACCAGTGTTTCTTTTCAGGTTTGGAGGGAGCACTATTAGCGCTGGCGTATGAAACAGATGGAGTCTGTGGCCTCACGTGTTTGATTGTAATGAAACGCTGTTATATCTGTCTCTCTCTGCTCTGTGAGTTTGCAGCTGGACAGTTTCACACGCACCCAGGCAGGATTATAAATAGCGTAAATCAATAATAAATGACACCGTATTTCACATATTTGGAGTTGGGCTTCAGTGCCCTAAGGGGAGTGGATGAAAATATCATTCTTGCAGCCTTTCTGGCTCTCTCTCTCTCCTCTGTATTTCAGGTCTGTCGTTTCCCCCTGAGTACAGCGAGGCTTCTTGTTTATACTGTAGCATCCATCTTTTATTTATTTCCCTCATCTGTTTGGCTGGCTGCAGATTTCTCCATTCAGAGCTGATCATTAGAGGAACTGCATTATTTACCATTCTGGCCCGCATCGCTGAGAGGAGGAGAGAAATGGGGAGAGAGAGGGTATCTTATATCCATAAGCCCATTTTTGCACATTAAAGTGGCGCAGAGGAGTAAGTGACAGTATCGCCAGCAGAGATCAACAGATGTAATTTTTTTTATGACCGATAATGATTCTTTTAATGTTTGAGTGTTCAATAACCCATGTGCAATACCCAGATTTTATTTTCTTTCACTTCTTGACACACTGATCACTAAGCAACCATTAGGCTATATTGTATATATACATTAATAACAGTAATAATAATAATAGTTTATATTTTTCCCCCCAAAATATTTATAGTATTTTTATAGTAAACATTTATAGTATTTTGTTTGTGTTACTGTAATTTATAAGTAAATAATTTACTAGTGAATAAAAGTAGTAGTGATATTATTATTATTATTATTAAGTAAATAAATAAATGAATTCTTTCAGCTTTTTGACACCATCATTACACTATAATGCAAAAGAAAAAAGTTTGTCATAAGTTATTTAATAATAAATATTAAAAAAAACATAATGTTGAGATCTACAAGCAAAAGTAGAGTTGTTTGTAAGTTAACCAATTGTTATATTATATTATTTTAGATTATATTATCTATTCTGTCAGAAAAATGATTAATTATTATGTTTTCTGATAAAAGTTTCCCAATTTGAACAGTTTTGCCAATAATGTGCAATTATCAACATGACAACAACAATGAGATAATAATAATGGTATTTATTTATTTAGTTATTTTTAATTATGTTAATGGTATTTATTTATTTATTTATTAGACTATTTATTTAATCTCTAAAGACTGTCGCGTGCTCTTTTTTTTAGGAACACCATTATAAGTAGTTTTTTTTATTTTTATGCAGAATAGGTTATTTAAGGCATCTTTAAATTGCCTTAAATATGACAATAATAATAATGGTATTTTTTTTATTATTATGCTAATGTTGTTTATTTATTTATTAGAGTATTTATTTAATCTCTAAAGACTGTCTCTTTTTTTTATTTATTTTTTTTAATAAATGTAGAATAGGTTATTTAAGGCATCTTTAAAATGCTGCGGTCCTCTAGGATTCTCTAATCATCTCCAATTGATGCTGTAAGTGTTTTGTTTTTTATTGTTATTTTTAAATGTCTTTCAATTCTTACGGTGTAGTGGAAATCCAGCAACATTTCCGCCCACCTCCACACATCCTGGTAAATTTTCCCCGTCTTCCACTGACTTTTAAGCTCTTTCTATTTCTGCCCGGTTTATCGGAGCAGATCTGTTGTTCAAACTGAAATAATCCAGGCAGGATGAAAGTTTGTATCCGGGAGCTTTCCAAGCCATCATGGGCAGTAACGCTGTCATGGAAAAGGCCTTCCCACTCACAACTTCATGATTCGGGGAGCGGGAGCTGCTTTGCATGAGCTCTGCCTCATTTTTTTGGCCGAGGTCCATGTGTATGAAGCCCAGGTGTTTTTTCAATGACCACTTTTGTTGTTGATCAAAGTAGCTTGCTGACATCACAGCTAGAACTCTTGACTCTCGCTCGTTTCCACCTGAGCTTTACACAGGTTATTTTTGTCCACGGCTGGGTGTTTACGTGCCTGTTATCTCTCCAGTCAGTTTGTAGCAGAGATGTGTTTGCGTCATGGCCTATCATGTTCTGATCATTCAGGTCCAACTAGATTTTGACATTTCCTGAAGAAAATGTGAGTTCTTGCATCTGCATTTTCTAAACTCACCAGTTCTGTTACCAGGTAGTTGCTTTGCTGTTACTAAGTTGTTAAGAGTTGTTTATTAGCACGTTGCTATGGAGTTGCTTTTTTTACCTTTTTCATAATTTTACTATAGAGGTTGCGTAAATGTAATGTAATATTTGGTCCAAAATGTGTACATGCTAAAGCGAAAAATAAATAATAACATTTGGTTCAGTAAGTGAATCTGATTCAAAAAGTATTTTTATTTTACTTAAAATATGCAGTTCATGCATTCATTCATTCAGTAATTGGACTACACTGGTCATACTGTATATTTAGATTCACTAAAAAGAATCAGTTTCTGGAATCAAACACTGGTGAAACTGTATGGTTTTTTTTTTGGTTTGTTCATTTTCTAAAAAGAATCAGTTTTTAAGAATCTTTTTTTCTGGATAGGTTTGTACAGTTTTATTTATTTTTTTTATTAATGTATTTTTGTTATTTATGTGTTATTTATTTATTTATTTTAGTCTTTTACTGATTGGGCTATATGTTTTTTTGTTGTTTTATTTAATGAAATCAAAATTCTTAAGAATATTTATTTCTGGAATAAAATTGCACTGGTTGGTCTGTATGTTTTTGCTTTTTGTTTTTCTTAAGAAATATTCATTCTAGAAACAAACAGTATTGGTTGGGCTGTACTGTATGTCAATATGTATATTTTTTTAATGCTAATTGCATTAGCAGGATTGTACAGTATGCTTTTGATTCACTAAAAAGCATCAGTTCTTAAGAATCATTCTGTTTAGAATCAGATTGCAGTGGTTTGCTTGTATGGTTTTGTTTAACAAAAAACAAATCAGTTCTTTTTGAGTCATTCTTTCTTGAATCGAACTAGACTATCTGGACTGTACGCTTTTACCTGAAAAGAATCAGTTTTTTTGGTCAAACTGCCTTGCTTAGGCTGTATGTTTTGTTCCACTAAAAAGAATCAGTGTTTAAGAATCAAACTAGACTATTTGGACTGTATGTTTTTGTTAACTGCACTGGTCAATGGCACAGCTCATATTTTCTGCAAATAAGCAGAAGTAAAATTAACTCACCAACAAAAAAATAACTATTTTGTGATATGTCCCGTTACTGTGCCATGAGCTATACTTGCAATCCCTGTCCCTTGCGCTAAAGTTCTCTGACTAATCTGAAGAAGAGGCAATGTTGATTACATTACATGTTTTGTAATGTGGAAAAGATTTATCTTAGTGCATGTTTGTTTATCTGAGTTGGGATAGTGTTCTCTCCCTATTTTGGGCCGAGTGCTGAGTTTTAATGCTCCAGGCTCTTTGTAAAGGATCCAGCAGCACTTCGTTTGGGTGTTGGCCGTGTGGTATTGTTTGCTTGGCGTCGCTGTATGAAAGGGATCTGTAGGATAAATATTTCAGCGCTCTCTTTCTCTCCCTGTCTCTTGGTCTTTCTGGGCCCGTATCTGTACACACTGCGTATTGATTAACATTGAGCCCAAGTAAATGTGCCATTGATTTTCTGCTTTGTTAAGCGCCAGGCTTTACCAACGTGACCTGTCAGGCAGGCTATCCCGTGAAGATGGACCTCCTCTTCACTTCTTCCGAACCTTTTGGAAACACGCAGTCTTCCAAAAAGATAGCGGCGTTCATGGACATGGGCGTCACATGATGGAGTCTGCCGCTCGAAATCACGACGACGCTTCATCCATCACGCCTCTAATGTTCTCATTCGTGATTTTTCTGAAGCACCTCGCTCTCCAGCTTTCTTATTACCTTCAATTATTCAAAGACGAAAGAGCTAATCATGCGTGGCTTTTTTCTTCCCAAAAATGGCGACCCAAGTCCTTCCAGATTAATTAGGTGACAAACCAACTAGGATGCTCGTGCCAAATATGTCATTACGTTATTATATTAGCTCTCTACTTGTGTTTGTTTTTGTCGTGGTTATAGCGATGGTGAAATAAATAGCTTAAGGTTTGAAGTGTTATGGGATTTCCCTGAACAATGTGCTGGAGAAGATCGATGGCCGTACACGGCGTTTGAGCTCATGATCATCAAGATATTCCTGTCCGATGAGTCAATCGATCAATAAAATGAAAGACTCAAGAGGAACTGCAAATGAGCTCTGAATAAAGCCTGCTGGGAATGGGAATGTTAAATGAGTAGTCAGATGAGACGTGTGTTCACACTGCTTTTTTCCATTCCTAGTCTCATAAATAGTTTTTTTAGAGATTTATTTTATAGGGATTAATTTTAGACCACTATGCTGTACGTTCAGACATTCTATAGAACACATCTGTAGAATTTAAAGAGTAAAAATCACACTCATTAAACATGTTTAACAGTAGGGCTGTGACAGTCGCCGTGACACGTGGTAGTGCACGTGATGTCACACGCTCGAATATTAATATACAAATTTCCATGGCGTTTCTGTTATAATCTAATTCATACATGCAACAACCTTATTTTGCACCGGACAGAACATAAGCTCTAAAACGTCTAAACAATGAGGAGTTACAGTATTAGTATGATCGTGAACACTGTGTGGCACATCTGCAGTCTTTTCTCTCTTGGTTCACAGGTACAGTGAATTCGACTTTGTGTCATACACACAACGTTTGTCTTTTGTTATGAAATTACAGTCGTTGACGTGGTAACACAGATGTTTACATATGATATGAGGTGTAAATACCACCACATGGAAGATCAGAAATTTATTTAAAGTGGAACCGTACCTGACAGTTCTTAGAACCGTTCGGCCCTAAGGTGGAAAAGTGGCTAATAGTAATCTGTTACAGATTATTTTAGGGCACCATTGAATGCTTCTGTCATGATCGATTTGATGTTACATTTTAGTGACAGCCACCTGTCTTTGTCCTCAACACTTTTCAAAGCAAAGTTACACCAATGGGTATATATATATATATATATATATATATATATATATACCCCATGACCACCACCACCGCAATAATTTATTTTGAAAATATGTTTCAACTTCACACTGAAAGCATTTATGACTGTAAAGCATGTCTGTGTGTGTGCCAAAATTGATCAAAAAAGTTAGAGAAACATTCAATCTCAAACATAATAAACACTTTCCAGTCACTTCTAACCCTAACCCTATATAATAAAACTATTGGAAAGAAAATTACTTTACAAATTACTTACAAAAACCTTTTCAATGTGAACTCTACAATATGTTTTTGAACATTTGGCTATGAACCTAAATCTTGATTTTAATTCTTAAAGTATATTTTAAACCTTTGAGGTTTTAAAACGAATTTTATTTTACTTTTTGACTAATATTCTAAAAGCGTACACGTCAATATATATATATATTTTTAATTATAGTATTATTTCTGCTTCCCTCATGTTTTCCACGTTGCTTTACATGTGGAGTAGTTCATTTACTCAATGAATTAATATATTAAACACCCCCTCCCCCAGATCAAATACCTTTCCCTTTGATCCACTTGAAATGATTCACCTCAGAGCTTGCTGGTTTGTTTTAGACCTCTTCATTTTTTATTTTTGTTTTAGAGAAAATGAATGGGAAAAATACTTCCTGAACTAAAGCCGCTAAAAAAGTGGGTGGTCACCGTTCCGCTCTATGTAAACAGCAGAGTAGTGTGCTAATGAGAGAGAGGGAGAGGGAGTCTTGAAGCTTCTGTGAATCTGCCCCGTGTTCCAGGAAACTACAGCAGTGCACATAAACACTCAGCATGCCTGCAACGGCTCTGTGATGTCACCAGCTGAGAGGAAGGGCGGGAGAGAGAGAGAGAGAGAGAGAGAGAAGGAGAGAGAGAGAGGGGAGGGGCAAAGGGTGACGGAGTGAGATACAGACACAGCCGGAGGGAAGAGAGTCAGTGAGAGCGAGACAGGGAATGTGAAAGACCAAGAGAGCCACACTCAGCGCTGTTAGAAGCATCGAGCGTGTTTCCCGAGAGTCGTAACCCCTCCGGCTCGCTGTCTGCTGTCTCCCTGCTCTGGACTTGAGGGGCTGATGGGTAAGCGCAGTTTCTGTATGGGCTGTTCTGAGTGAGTGAGTGAGTGGGCGGACGGACGGACGGGTGTGTAAAGACTATGGCTTTATTGTGTGGTGCTGAGATACGCTAACACTCTGGCGTGGGTGTGTGTGTGTACTCGCACGCTGCATCCTTGAACGCTCTTTAGTGAGTGATGAGAGCTTTTCAATGCACTTTATTGTCACTGTATTGTGTGTGTGAGAGGTGTTCCGCTTGGCTGTGTTTGTGGCGCAGGGTCTCTGTCCTGGACAATCTGTCTGGTGAGGATGGAAAGTAGGGCTGGGCGGTGTGACGATGGACGTATCGGCCGGTAGAGATCCTGCTGTACCGTTTATACCGCGGTAGATGCGTCCAGGACTGCGTTACGTTCTTTACGCGTGAGAGCAGAAAAGAAACATGGATTAATGCTAAATGCAGAACGGGACGTGTCCCGGACAAGTCAAGACCAGGAACTTGTTGTTAAAAGGTGCTTGGCATTACACAGCGCAGATTAGTTGTTTACAATTGCTGAGGAACATCGCAACTTGTAACAACATATCATGCTATATGGTCACATTGTATTTTGTGAGATTTGCTGTTTTGAAGTAATGAGGAGAGATTGTTTTGATATTTTAGTGCTTCACTGTCCTCATTGTGTAAATGTAAGAAAGTTGCCATGAATGTGTTGGCCAGTGTGTGCACAGCTCCTCACACACACACACACACACACACACACTCTTAGTCATCCAGGAGCCTGCAGTGTCCTACCTCAGTGCCATTCACATTTGAATGGGCATTGCTCACCCCTGCTCTCTCTCCTCTGCCTATTAAAAGCACATGTGACCATCGGCCAGTGGCTTCACAGAGCAGCTCAGCGTGCAGCACTGTTTTCATTCACATTCAGTATGTCCGTCTCATTTTTCTTTCCACTTTTCTGAAGTTTTAATGAGGAAAAGCTTTCATTCAGACCATCTGCTAAGAGGACTACCCTTCCATTAGTCTCTTGTAGACAGATTCTGATTATCAAAAGGTTTGCCAGCAATATTAGACCATAATTCACATGAAAATTGACCAATGAGAGTTTGTTTTGCTTCACGTGTCATGTAGGGGCAGGTTTATTTGTATTTGTTGATTTTAAATTGCGGTTTACTATTGACTATTGTTGTATTGATTCAGAGTTTTACCGTGCAGTCCTTTTTTATTTCAATTTAGAGTTAATACAGGCACATTGAGAGAATGAATATCAACAAAGTAACTTAAAGATGTTTAGATATGTGTTGTTTTGCTATTTCCACCTGCTCTAAGCAGGACATTCATATTATCCATGTCACGGACTGGAAGCACAAGTTAATCCAAATCCATCCGTGCCGAGTCAAGCCGCTGCTCTGCTAGGGGACCTGAGGATATAAATAGCTCCAGCTGCTGGTCGCTCCCACTATTGGAGGGAAATGCCTGGAGCGTCTTGTTAGAGGTGGAGTCTAAATGAGGGCGAGAGACCTTGACTCGCAGTGAGTGGGAGAGAGAAAGATCTGATAAAAGCTCTTCTCTGTATTTCTTATGAAGGGCTTGTTGCTTCCAGATATAGCTAAACAGTTGTGCTATCTGCCAACCACTTAATGAGAATTTCAGTTTTAGAAGTTTCATTATGAATATATATATATATATATATATATATATATATTTTGTTGATGGCATTTGATATGTAATTGCTCTCTAGCGACATAAAAGTGTGTGTGTGTGTTTTTTTTGTTTTGTACAAATATTCAAATACAAAAGGTTTAATGAAAACTGGAATATATACTGTATATATATATATATATATATATATATATATATATTTAATAAGACTATTAATAATATTTATAATACAAGAGATAATGGTATAATTTTAGAACATATAGTATAACTTAATATAATTAATGAGAATTAATTATATATTAATGAGAACTTTCATAAATCAAACTTTTAATCAATAATTTTTTTCATTAATAAATTGATTTGTGGGACATGTGTTTTACGAAAAAAATTAATGTTTATAATATAAAATATAATTATAGAACATTGTAATATTTTTTGTTATTAAATGCCTAACTTCTAAAAATATAATTAGTGTAATAAAATTAAATATTATTTCTTAATTACACTGACTCCATTAAAGTTTTTGGATCAAATTTGAATCAATTAATTGCAAAAAAATTTAAGTTAAGTGATTGCAATCTATTTATTTATTTAGTTGACACGTGTTTTAAAGCGCAAACTTTTTGTTGAAGTTTGTATATATAAAATATCTGCTGCAATAAATGAAAGAAACATCACAAGAAATTTAAGAAATTTTGTGTGTTCTTATTAAAATATTTTGCGATGTCACTCAGCTCTAGAATTCATTCAGGACTTAATTTAAAGGTACAGTGCGTAACTTTTGGAGCTCTAGTGATTAATAAACAGAACTGTGTGCATCTTGCTTTTGTCTGCTTTGTTAAAAATGAGCTATTCAGTGCATCATTAAAAATCCCACTCTTTTTACGTCAAGCTTTCCAGGAACTGCCATTGACCCTTTGACCTCACCATAATGAAGGTGAATGTTTGGTCAGGACTCATTGCATAATGGTACATTAGCATGTTTGGGTTGAGCCTATTTATACGGTGGTCTGTAGAATCGAGTAATTGGCGATGGCTGCAATACATTATCCTCTGTTTACAGTAAACATGTCATTTCTGAACAGCGACAGGGTTTTTGAGCAGACGCTCTCAGACATAGGACCGCTCTGTAAGATTATGTGTCTATACATATAGCTCGCTCTCTGTTTGTTTTGTCTTGCTGATAGCTGGGTTGGCGATACCGTCACTGGTGTGAGATTCGATGGATACGCCTCGATGATAGTGGCCGACACACATCTCTTTAAGCTGTGATTACAGCGCAGATCCAGTATGAGAGGCTGTAATTGCGCATTCATCGCAAGCCTCCAAGTAAAGCGTGACTGCCGTTGACCAAAGATTTTCACTGCACTTGAATTAATGGAATACATTTCAAGGCTTCTGGTGAAGCGCAGTTTTACTGCCCCATCCATGTTGGTGGACAAGTTAGCCAGGCTTTTTAGATAGCCCTCAGGGCTCGGGTTTAGGAACATTAAATTTTTTTGGGGGGGTTGGGCATCGTCTTCCAGTATTTGACTGGATGAAAAGATAATTGTCCAGTGTGATAGCATGATCCGGGGGAAGATAAGAGCATCGATTTATTTCACTAGTGCGCTAGTCTTATGAAGACTAAACATGTTGCAGTGAAGTTTAGTGGAAGCTGCATCCTGTTGGTTGAATTTTGATTTTCTGCACGCACACACACTTGCATTTCACTTTCTCTCTGCCATTCAAGGCCAGATACGTGGTTGGTGCCAAGTGGGGACGGCTGTATGGAAGAGTTGAGTGTGTAGGCCTTTTACTTAAGCGGCTGTTTAGACTGAAAGAGACTTTTTTTAAAGAATGCTCCTCTAGCTGCCGGCATTTGGCTTTTAGTCTGCACAGCCGAGCTGATGTTTAGGGGTCGTTAGAGCCACCCGGCTGGTAAACACACACGCCAATGCCACGGCAACCCGCTGATGTCATAATGACCTCATAAGAGACTGTGTCTCACTTATTTAAAGGCTGGAGGGTGGAGGAGTAGGGATGGAAAACTGAACAGGCCTGAAAGACCCCATCATTCTCTCATGTTATTAACCAGAGATCAAACTAAATGAATTCATTGCATTTTATATGAAGATAATCACAATTTTTGGAGCATAGAAATTTTTGATTTTGCATTATTTGCATGAGCCATGTTTTCCCTGTATAGCATCTCATATATATATATGTAGCCATTTTTAACAATACACTACTGTACAAAATGTGGGGTCAGCCTTTCCTTTTTTGAAGAAATGAATACTTCAGCATTGATGTGTTGAATGGATAAAAAGTGATAGTAAAGACTAGGGCTGGGCGTTGTGACCTACAATCAAAACCTCAATTAATTGAGCACTTTACCTCGATTAATTTTTTTTTTTTTTAACCCTCATATAGTAGTTCATTAATGGTTTGTACTGCAAATATACTCAAATACTCAAGATAGGATATGTACTCTAGGACCTAGAGTCAAGGTTTTTATGGCAATTTACACAGAACACGTATTTGTGTCTAAAACTGCAAATGCAGTGTTCTGTGTTTTTTTTTTTTATTATTATTATTTTAAAGCACAGTGCAGAATACCTACTCTGCCATGTTGCAGTCATATGCAAATCAGAAGCTCAAAACGCTTGCCCCGCCTCCATGGTCTTATGATTGGTCCACCCTGGGCTATTTATAGCAGCTTCTGTTTAGCTTTCTCTTTCTCCTTTTTCCTCTTTTCTGGCAGTGACTATGTTTACATGCATATGGAAAATGTATGTGCAATATCAAGATGCTAACCAGCTTGCCTTGATACAATATAAGGCAATATTCCGGTTTCTAGAATTAATCATTTGGAATTGGATGCATCTTATCTGGCATGTTTGTTCATTCATATCTGTGCATGTCCTGTTGTGTAATAGCCACCTCTTTTTCTTCTCCTCATTCTTAAGTTAATCCACAGTTTACAGTGTGTTCTGGACACTGGTCTGTGATCGTCAGTGTGGTTTGTCTCTCTATGTGATAGAACAAAAACTCCTCTATTCGTCTGAGCGTGGCCTGCGGAAAACCGGGGCTCCTCTGACGTAATCAGCACACAGCTCTGATGCTTCCCCAACACTTCATTATGCTTCACATCCCAGCAGAGGGTCAGAGGGTCAGTCAGGGACAGTGTTCAGAGGGAGGCGATGGGCCATGTGCCTGGAGCTGCACTGTGCTTCTCAGGAAAGGCTGCTGTGTGCTGTTTGGGGGAAAAGGCATGTAAAACGTTGACATTTGTAGATGTTGATATTAAAAAGGTTTGATTGAGTGTCATGATGATCTCACAGGATCTATCTTTTGTCCCAAATCAAACATAAAAAATCTTACATTTTAAAGAATTGTAACTTGACAAAGCTTAATGTGTAAGTGTAAATTCATTATATAT
>JAUCMR010000169.1:18667586-18679840 GCA_032357425.1 Enteromius argenteus | reverse complement strand
TCAGCGAATGCAAATAATAGTACATTTGTGACTATTAGCTTTTTGCATTTCTACAGTTTTTTTATAGTCCACTACAAGTCTTAACTAGCAAATCTGTTTTCAATCTTAATTTACTGTGGTTTTACTTTTGCATATATCATTTTATTATACTATATATATGTGGTTTTATATAGTTATTAGCAAAACATCAAATTAAAGAAGCGTTAAGTTTTTATCCGATTTATCTAAAAAATAATCGCCCAACTAATCGATTATCAAAGTAATCGGTAGTTGCACCCCTACTGTGGATGGATAGATGTAATGGATGAATGGATAGAAAGACAGATTGATGGGTAGATACTGTATAGATAGGTAGATGGATGGAAGGATGAATGAATGGATGGGAAGAAAGGCAAATGGGTAGATATTACGGATGGATGGACTCGAAATGTATTAGCTGTGTTAAATATCTTTGAATTACAATTCAGCAATTTCCTCTTCCTGTCATTCTAGCTCAACTTCCTGTGGCAAATGCAGTTCAAATTCACTCTCCAAAAGGGAACAACATGTGCACCATTTGGGTTTGTGCCAGTGCTTGTTCCCTTCTGAACTCTCATCCAAACTATTACATTTTCAGCAAACCAAAATTAGCCTTTTTGAATGAAAGATATTAAAGCAGTATTCATTAATTCAATTAGAGTTTTCTGTTTGCTTGTGCGCTGTGGTTTTCTTTGGCATTTTAATTACTGCTAATAGTTGTTTGTTTGTTTTTTTGGCCACTGGGCTTTGTTTGGACTGGGCGGTGAGTTTCAAATATGTTTTCATGTCTCTTGACAGCAAAGACATGGATAAACAACGCTCTTATCGCCGCTTATTGATGCAAAGTAAACGTAGAGGAAGTAGTTCACTAGTTGACGGCTTCCTGTCCAGCTGAGTGTGGACTGCAATAGAGCGTAGTGGTCAGTTTCAGGGGGCCGGGCATCAACGTCTCCTTTGTGACTGAGGATTTGCGTCATAAATATGATTTTCTGACATGATTGGGTCAGGATTAAAGGGCAGTTTTTATTCCGTTATATCAAATAGCCTTTGACGCTGGCCTTTGTGTGGCCTCTGGGCTTCCGCTGAGGGCTTTTGTTTGGTCTGTTGTGGGGTCAGAGGAGCATCCTTGAACTTTTGGCATTCGGGGCATTGTGACGTCCCATGAGTGGAGCTGACACTAGAAGCATGAATGTGTTCAGTGTTCCCCTGAAAACGTATTCCATTCACTAATGCTCAAATGGTCTCACGGCAGCGGTTTGGATGTACTGTAATATGGCCGTTTATTGAAGACCACATGTCTGCTTTGTTCACCTTAGCCTAGTTTTAGTTAGCTAGTATGTTACAGAGATTATAGAAATAATGTAAAGCAATGATAATAGTAAAAATCCTAGTTTATACGTAGGTTTGTGTTGGTGGATTCCTGGGCTGAGCTAGAATAAGCTAGATTTGACTTAGAAAATAATACCATTTAATGATGTCCTACTTATTCTCGTGTTGAATTTCTTTGCTCATTTTACCTACAAAACCTAGTTTTAAGGTTGTAAAGTCACTTATCAACACAAGCATCCTTGCTTTGGAATGTAATTGCTCAGTTCCTTAGTGTTCTTCAGATTTATCTGTTATGAGAGAGATGATTGAAGAAGATGGCTCAAGCCAGGCCGCTCCCTGATTCCAGTGACGCTGTTCGCTAGTAGGGAATCTAACCAAGATCTGTGGCAGGAACATGAGGTTTCTTTCCTCTGTTTATTTTGATGTCTGCTATGATGCTGACACAGTACTGTGTACTCTGCGTGCACGTTTTGAGGAATGTTGTTTTTTGGTACAAACATCATGTGGACTTGCTCTAGCACATTCTCATCTTCTAACAATTGCAACACTGTATTGTAAAATCCTTGATTCTTTTTATCTTTAAATATAGGGATGATTTTCCTTTTTTATATTTAAAATCATATGAATATGAATCAATTTCTAAACGCAATTACAATTACAGGTGCCACAATTATATACTCTTTCGATGTGGCAATTAATCGTTCAAAACTCACCTATGTTATTCTGTGTGCTTAAGATGTGTTCTTTTCTTTCTACAAGTTATCTTAAGGGTTCTTGCATTGTTTTAATTTTTGTTTTAGTATACTTGTTTATTTAAAGAAGAAACCAATCTGACTTATAGTTCAAATTTGAGGCTTAATACTATAGAAAAGCGATACGTTTTTAACTTGTTTATTTTCATTTAAAAATATGGCATTCGGTTGCTTCAAGCAATGGTATAAACATCATTTAATGTTAATTTTGGTGATCGTAATTAATAATCAATAATAATTTCAAGGGAATAATCGTGCAACCCTGCTCTAAGTATATAATTATAATTTACATTGATTAATTTACCATGCACTTTTAACCAAAACTACTTCAAAATAAGCAATTCATAGTTTATGAATAAATAAATTTTAATAAATAAATAAAGAATAAATTGTGTGTGTGTGTGAGAGAGTTTATTCATAAACTGTGAATGGCATTTATGATATTTAAATGAACATTAATGAATTATTTAAAAAAAAAAATACAAACTAGGAAACCTTTTTCATTTTGAAATTATAGTCATTAATTAATGACTATTGTATTTATACATTTAATAAAAAATATTCATTCTATAATTTAGTTAATAATGATGATTGTGCATATATTTTATTTTATAAGTTTATATATATATATATATATATGTGTGTGTGTGTGTGTGTGTGTGTGGGTACAGTACGTATGTATGAATGTGTGTGCGCATGCGTTTATTTGTCTATTGAAAAGTAGAAAGTATATCATTTTAGTATATAATATTTAGCAAAGAATGACAAATTTGTTTTATTTTGATTTGAAATGCTAATTTGTTTTGCGAATGATGCCTGTGGTGGTAAATGTACGGTATACGCAAATGTGTAGTATTTGTACACAACAGTATTTTCTCGCAAAATTGTGTAACCTCTGCGACTCGTTTTTGAAGCATAAATGTTACGTTTGTGTGAATGACATTTGAATGTTGACTTAGAAAAGCTTTTCCTAAAGGTTTAAAACAGCTTTAAAAGTACTGTACAGTTGGTTGTTTTCCTGATTTATTGAGTGTCTGTTCACTATTTCCTCAGTTGATGTGAGTGCGGTGCTGCCACTGCAAGTGCCACCTTCTGCCATCCCCATGGACCTGCGTGTGGACCACCAGTTCGCCCTGGCGCCGTCGGACCCGGCCCAGCGAGAGCAGCAGCTGCAGCAGGAGCTTCTGGCCCTCAAGCAGAAACAGCAGATACAGAGGCAGCTCCTGATCGCAGAGTTTCAGCGGCAGCACGAGCAGCTCTCGCGCCAGCATGAAGCACAGCTGCAGGAGCATGTGAAGGTGAGGCGAGAGCCGCTGACTCGGGGTGGGCGGCACAGAGCGCTGCAGGGAAGAGCTGTTTATGTACGTCTACCTGGAAGTTTGTATCACCTTAGATCCATGAAAAAACAATAGATTTTTTCTTTGGCTTTGAATTGTTGCAGAAAATAAGCTCTGTGACTGACAAAAGTTATTGATTCTTACATGAATTTTGTTTATCGTGATAATCTTCCCAAATATAAAAGCAAAGAAGTAAAATGCTAAAACTTCACCATGGTCGCACAACTTTAATGTCAACACCATTAAGCTTCTGACAACTCTGTTTGGATCCAACCCTAATCAAACACACCTGAGCATGTTAATCCGTGTCTTAAGGATCATTAGACAACACAGGTAGGTGAGTTTAATCAGGGTTGGAGCTGAACTGAAAAGTACATCAGACCTCCTGGGCAAGATTTGAGAAACCCTGGTCTAAACAGCTTTCGGGTTAAAAAATTCTTAGAGTAAAAACACAGTGCCCCTAACAACCTCTCTAGTCCAATTTATTCAGGACAAATCTCACAAAATCACAAGTTGGGTACTGTAATTTCTGTGTTTCTGTGACTTTTTTTCTTCTTATTATTATTTTTTTTTTTTACGATAAACATTTACTGCACTTTGTTTGCCTATTTTAAAAAAAAAAACATTTTTTTTACATTTTCATTTGATTACATTTAAACAATTATTAAGTTGTTAAAGCTTTGTCTTTATTTGATTATCATTGTAAATTCAGAAAGATTAAATTTTAAAAAGATTTTTTAGAATTTAATTAAAACATTAAAATAGAATACAGAAATACTGTATGTAAACAGGAAACATGGAATTTGAGAAAAATAAAGCTTAATTTGGTGAAAAACAAAAACGTATTTTAATGCGTCTCTAAAAATTTAGCTTTGATTAAATTAAATAAACTATATAAAAATCATATTTCATGATTTCAGTTATTTAGACATGCTTTTTATTTCTAAAATTAAAAATAAATACTTATTGAATAAATATTTTATATTTTTTTATGAATTCAAATGGAAAAAAATTAAATTCTGAATTTATTTATTTCATAAAGCCCTGCATATTTCTGATGTATTTTATGTTATAGAATAAAACTGAACAAATATCTTCAGCCTGCGTTCACCACAAACCTTATTTCAAGCCATTTAAGAAAGCTTTGGCATGATCAAAATGAGTTTTAGGATTTCTCAAAAACCAGTACAAAATATTCAACACTTGATGTTTTTTAAAAACCATCCATCAATGTTGAGCTTGGTACAGTGTGTCTACATTCAGTCACATATTTAAATTGAAAGCTGTGGCTTTGTTGGTTTCCTGAGATTTCCGTCTTGCTCCCACAGTGTTACTATATGGATAGAGAAGACATAAATAAAGCTCACAAGCCATATTGATTGCTGCTTATGATACTTTTATGGTGTTTTTTGAGCCTGGCAGTCGTAGTCACTGAGCTGTAGTTGAGTGCTACTTAAACATTAGGTGTTCCATGGATACAGTAACAGCGCATGGGTTTGGGAGAGTAAATAATGACAGCATTTTGATTCTGATCCTGTAAAGAACTCACAATGCTGATGTTTCCATCTCCGTTCCTCCCTTCCTTCGAGGCTTCCCACGCTCCTGTCTTTGATTTTCCATTTCTTTGTGTGGATAGTGAGGAATTGAGTTTGTTTAGGTATTGAACGTTTGTTGGCGGGTACGATCTGTCGTGTCTGTGGTTTCCCGAGGCAGCCACCAGACTGAGCTCTCATTGTGAGGCCGGACGGGAGACTGCAGTCGCTGTGGGAACTCTGTCCTTGGGAAACACCGGGAGCCTGTGAGCTCAGCAGACCTCCGGCTTTGCCGTGTTGCTACAGTGAGCTCTCTGGCCAATGGGAGCGAGGCAGGCCTCAGCAAGCTATAAATAGCCTCACGGGCTGCGGGCAGTGTCAGAGCTGATCTCACTGCTAAATGGACAAAGTGGAGTTTGAGCTGGAGTTTGATGCATGCCGCGCTTTTGCCGTGACACCTTGCTGATGATAGGGAGAGGAGAAGCGATTGGGTTTTTCTGCAGTTTCTCACTATAGCTGCAAACTGCAGAGATGTTTCCTGTGCTGTAAAAAGATTTTGTCTCACACATATTCATGATGTTGTCATAGATGTTGGATGCTCTATTCATGTAGGATCTCAGGGGCTTCATTGATATAGTTGTTATAGTTGTTTTTTTCTGATTATCAAGATATCTGTCAATTGTTTTTATATTTATATATATTTTTTATCGACTTAATTTTCTGAATTAATCAGATAGATAGATCTATTGGCTAATGTAAGATCACTAATTTTAAATGTTATTTTAATTTATTTAAATTTTTTTCATTTCAATTTTATTTTTTCCTTATATCTTTGTATTATATTCAACTGTAAAGTTAAGTCCAAGAAAAATGTATGTTCATATTATACATTGTTTCTTATGTAAATTAAGTGGCATATTCAATTTACATTGTTCTGAAGTAATCTCTCAAATGTAGTTATTTTTGTATTAATTTATGTGCTAATTATTTCTTTGAAGTAACCTAATTAACCAAGTAATATGCATATAATGTATTTTATATATACATTTAAACATGTGATTCTTATATATATATATTACGATTCAATTTTTTTTAAATGTATTTCTGTATTTCTAAAAATAATATATAGGAAATAAAATCTATTTAAATAATAATAATAAGCTGCATCTGACATGACTCGTATGTTTATTTATACAGACTCAGTGTGCTCAGGTGCATAATAGGCTATAAATAGTAAAAAAAATATTATAACAGGGATTATTAATGTTAATTAATACTTTTAATGTCATCTTTGAGATCGGTTTGTGTCATTGCTTATTTCTGGTCTTAGACAGCCCAGATGTGATATTAGGTTAGACTTGTGCATATTGATGAAGTGAGGTACGGTTTGAAAAGCTCCAGTTAGAAATGTCAGAGCTTTGCCTGATGAGGAAGACTCTTTGCGGTAGACATGCTCTCCGCTCGGCATCATCACAGCCTCCAGCCCCACTCTCTGCCAAGTGACAGACGCCCATGACTCATCGCCGGTGATCTCCCAGGATCTGCACAAAGAGATGTGGAAAGTGAGACGAAAGACTTATATAACGAGGAGTATCGAGGCTGTATAAAAGCATCTTCTTAAGTAACTGCTTGCTTACAGACTAGCCGTGAGCTTCATTAGACCCTGTGTCAGTGTTAATGTGATTTAACTGACCAGAATCACCGCTATACTCTCAGCATCCAAGCATCAGCTGTACACAGCTCTGATATTACCCATCATCACAAGCCAGTAATGGATGTGACTGCTGCTGAGCTGAATAACTGCAGAAGTGGAAATGCGGTTAAAGGGAAATGTTAGACGAAATGGCTGCATTTACAGAGCACAGTGTGAGAGAGATTACCAGCGTCTTTAAACGCTCATTTTAGCCAGGGAGCTGTTGAGGTAATTGCTTATGTTAGTTTCATTTGGAAAAAAAATTGGAATGTTGCTTTTATACTACATGAAAAGACGTCGATAAACACATTCAGGAACTGCTTTTTTGGTATTTCCAACAGTTGCATCTAGTTATTGGTGGTACGACTTTGGTGTAGTCGTGTATCTTCAGTACAGAGTCAGTGTGAAATACTGCTTTCATCAGATTTTACTACCGTAATCTGATTAGTAAAAAAGAAATATATATATATATATATATATATATATATATATATATATATAGTTCATGAGTCCCTTGTTTTCTCTGAACCATTAAACTGAGCACTGAGTTCTCAGTTTTCCAGCATCTTTTGCATATTTGAACCCTTTCCAACAGTGACTGTCTGATTTTGAGATCCATCTTTTCACACTGAGGACAGTTTAGGGACTCAAACACAACTATTAAAAAAGGTTCAAAGTATGCTATCATTCACAGATGCTCCAAAAGGGAACAAGATGAATTAAGAGCCGGGGGGTGAAAACTTTTGAAAAGAATAAATATGTTCAAAGTTTTCTTATTTTGTTGAAATTATTATTTTTTCCCCATATAGTACTACCATTTGGAAGCAACAGAAGTACTTTGGAAGCAAAGTACAATTTACCTTGATCTTCAAATTTAAAGTTTTCACTTTTCTTTTCAGTTAAAATATCAGTAACACTTTAGAATAGGTAACACTTGTTAACTATTAACTATGACTTTTAAATCCTTCATTTTCTGCTTATTAATAGTTATTAAGGTAGTTGTTAAGTTTAAGTAGGATTAGGAATGTAAAATAAGGTGTTAATATAAAATAGTGTTACCAAAAAAGTCTTACTGACCCTACACGTTTGAACAATAGTCTTCGTTTTATGTAATTACATTTTTTATTTAATGTTTATTTTTCATTAAATTCATGTTTTTTTATGTTTTATGTATATATTTGAAATAGCATGCAACAAAGAGTCTTACATAGAACAACAAAGTTGTGTTTAAAAAAATTAGTAAATTAAATATGTATTCAATGAATTTATGAGGACTTTAAAACAATTGAAATCAATGTCCACTGTTTTATTTGAGTAATGTTTGTGTGTGTTCTTTTTCTTCCGTTCAGCATCAGCAGGACCTCCTGGCCCTGAAACATCAGCAGGAGCTCCTGGAACACCAGCGGAAGTTGGAGCGCCATCGTCAGGAGCAGGAGCTGGAGAAACAGCAGCGGGAACAGAAGCTCCTGTTACTCAAAAACAAAGAACGCGGCCAAGAGAGTGAGTGAAAAACTAATTACTTGACTGAAACACATAAAGGTCTTTGATTTATTAGGCTAATCAGTGCTGTGGCTTGGATGTCTGTCTCAGCATTATAATTGCTTTCCATAACCAAAGTTAAAAAACTTGCCTGAAGTAGTCAAATGTCCATATTGTTAGACCTGGTTGGTTGTCGTATCGCTCATGTAGAGGATAAGGTTGAGTCTGACCTGTTTAACTTCAATCTAACCACCTGTTTTTCTTCTAAAAACTTGTTTTGCAAAGTATCTTTCCAGAGATAAACAAAAACATAGCTAACAGTATGACGATAACAGTAACGATAGATCACGGTAACGGTAAACGGTTATTGCAGTTTCGAGAGCGAGTTCTGTGCACACAAAACTGTAATTTGGGTTTATTTCCATATTCATATGCAGTTTTCACTTCTAAAAATCTGCAGTAGTCATGTTTTTAGTCAAAGTTGCGAATTTTAACAAAATCGGACTATCGCATTAAAACTTTTTTTGTGAAAGTGCATAAAAATAGGTTGATGAAAAACCAAGTGTGAGTCTTGAAAAGTGAAGCCGACGCGTCACAATCACCCCCAGGTGACTGGCTGCAGTATAAGTCATAAACCCCGCCCTCTCCATGTAATCTAATAGGACAAACTAAATAATCAAATTACTCTTTAAATAAATTTTTTACAAAGATGGTTTCCGTCATTTTAGGTAGTTGTTATCACGCTGATGTTCAAGTGTTTGTTTTTCTTACAAGTTTGCTTTTAACTAGTTATTAACTAGTTACGCATGGCCTGTTAAGTCTATGGTATTTCTGGCAAAATCAATATTCTAATATCTTACAAAATTGTTAGTCTGGTTATGCAATCCTATCACGCAAAGTCACATTACATTTTTGACGCACATTAATGAAATTTATTTGGTAAATGCGCTTCAATTGTTGTCATGAGTGTTTTCCTATTGGATAAAAATGTAATAGCATATTTTTTATTTATTCACAAAAATGGGTGGATGGGAAACATAGCTAGAATGTGTGTCCTATTAACTCTGTATTTTTGGCAAAATCAATCGTCTGATATCTTATAAGATTATTGTTCTAGTTATTTCATCCTATCACGCAAAGTCACATTACATAAATATGTTTCCATATGTACGTTTTTCTATTGGATAAAAAATGTTTCTTTTTAATGTGCATGGTAAAAATCTATTTGCATCTTGGTGTTTTCATTCGTTGTTTGAGCATTAAAATGTGCTATACTATTAAGTAATTTTGGCAAAATCAGTGATCTGATATTTTATTAATTTTTAAGTATATTGCACACAATTTAATTAGTGTTACAGGCATGAGCAACATTACCAGTGACACTTGCAGTAGCTGTGTACTTATCTAAGGTGCTCCCAACAGTACAGTACAGCCGGTCTATTTTTATCCGTCACTGTTGTTGTTGACACGGCGGTCACCTGTTGCCTGCGAGGAGCGTGTGTTGTCTGCCGTACACCAGTGAAGGCCTCTGGGGACATGTTTACAGACGATGGGAAAGGTGGTAATTGAAGGAAAAGCTGTGAGAATTCATCCGTCTGATGTGTTTCTTTGAGAGAGGGAACAATAGTGAGAAAAAAGACGTCTTTGTTTAACCGTGACGGTCTCAAGGGAATTGGAATAGAGAGTTTGCTCTCTATTTAAGACTGGATAAAGGGGCCGTTTCTCTCAGATGTGAAGAGATATCTGAACCGAGTCAACCTGCAGTGGAAGAGCTGTTTATCGACACCAGAAAACAAGTGCCAGCCTTTGTGGTCGTGATCAATTGGGTACTGTTCGATCTTCTCCGTCTCAAACTACTAAGAGTTTTTTAAGAGCATTTAGAAGACGAAATTACAGGGTTTAGAAATGGCAGAAAAATTGACAGTTTCAAATGCATAAAACCCTTTCCCGAGGCTTTTAGAGAAATCTAGCAGTATAGCATGGCTAGAGGCTGAGAAAATGGCATTAATGTCCCGCTTGGCTGTTTGTGATCTTCCTGAACTGTGGGCTCTGATCGACAGGTGCTGTGGCGAGCACTGAGGTGAAGATGAGGTTGCAGGAGTTCGTCCTCAACAAGAAGAAAGCGCTGGCCCAGAGGAGCCTCAACCACTGCCTGCCCAACGACCCACGCTACTGGTACGGGTGAGTATCGCAACCTGACCGGTGCTGATGTTTGAGAAAGGACTTTTATTACAGGTCCTGATCACATCTGCCTTTGACAAAGCTAAAGAAATATGATATATTTCTGTGTGTGTGTGTATTTATATATTATACACACACACACACATATATACACACAGTATAATAATTAAAAAAATAAATAATACTGAACAGGTTTGAACAAGTCAAGTGCCTCACTTGTGAAAAACTGAATTAAAAAGAGAAAAAATGAAAATAAGAGGGGGAAACAATCATTTAATCAATTAATTAAAAGCCCAGTGCAAATTAGAGAAATAAGTGCAATAGAATTCAATAAAAAAGCATATGCATTAATTCCATTAATTTTGCATATGCCTTTAATTTTTATTTTCATTTTATTTTATTTTCCCTTCAAGAAAGTGATAAATTTGTTGTGTGTTATGTTTTGTTTGTTTTTTGTTTTGTTTTGTTTGCATATTTGCAACAAACATATATTTGTCACAGTTTTTTGGGCTTTCATTTTGTTGACCTTTATTTTATTTATTTTTTTTTTTTTCCTGTAAGAAAGGAACTGCATTTATAAAATTAATTAATAAAATATAATTTTTATAAATACTTATTCATTTTTATTGATTTTTTTTTTATTATTATTGATTGATTTGCCTTTTATTTTGTTTTATTTTATTCTTTTTTTTTATTTTCTCTGAATGATGAGCACAGTGATGGATTGGAAAGTGAGTAGTTAGTGTTCACTGCTATCTGAGATGCATCAGGACAGATTAACATTTACACTATAAACACAGTGTCGTCGTGAGCGTTCTGCACGTGGTTTGAGCGATCGGATACTGATCCGTTTACACCTATATTACCTGCAGATCTTAAAAGCAGATCAAAATGAAGCCAAAGATCCACGTGCTACACAAAGCTGATGCCAAACTTCAGAGTGTAGTTTAGTTGTTGGCTTGCAGCTGTATGCCGAAGTAAAAAGCATGTTACGTAAGTTTCTACTTTGATTGATTGACAGTTTTGTTTCTCCCGTCACCACACAAAAGATGTAGCTAGCTGTCACCTCTGGGTTCTTGAAGTATTTGAGCAACTTTTGATTGGGGAGCTTGTCATGTGTGAAAGATAGCAGTGAAGAGGAGGCGTGTGTCAGTGTGTGAGGGTGTGGATGTGAATAGGGGTGTGTTTGTGTGAAAAACATCAAGCCCACCTTTCACACTCCTCATTTGTGAGGCTCGGAAAATGGAAAGAGAACATTCCTTTTAAAATAAATTTTCCAGTACATGAACTACTCTTCAAAAGTTTGAGGCCAGTATAACTTTTTTTCTTTTCTTTTCTTTTCTTTTTTTTTTTTCAGTGCATAAAATTAAATGTATTCCTGTGTTGACGCAGCTGAATTTTTCTTTGAATTGTTAAATATTTTTGTTTATATTAAATAATGTATATTGTTTTAATTTTATGTTTGCTTACTTCTTTATATTATATCTATTTGTAAACTGTATTTGTTTAATAGCTTTTTTTAGTTAAATCTGATTATGTATTCACATTCTGGTTAATTTTAATGGCTTTACCTAGAGTCTTAAAATTATGTATTTTATTTAATTTATTTTCATTAATGTCGTTTTTAATTTTATTAATTTTTATTTCTGTTTTTTTAATTCATTTACTTTTCTGCTAAATTATTTATTTATCTACTGTATATATATATAAAAAGAGATAATTTGCAAAAACATATAACTTGATTGGAATGCACAATGAAAAAACATATTTTTTAAATGGAATTATCCGTTTTTGCAAATTAACCCTTTATATACATACAAATTGCATCCAGATTAAAAGTTTTTGTTTACATAATATTTATGTGTATTGTAAATATTTATTATCTATATATAAATACACACACATACTTGCTTTGTATATATATATATATATA
>JAUCMR010000169.1:18651538-18667515 GCA_032357425.1 Enteromius argenteus | reverse complement strand
TGTTTGTATTTTATATATGCATAATAATTATTAATAATTGATAATGTATTATTTGGATGTGATTAATCACAATTAATCATTTGACAAACAATAATGTTTTATAGTCATTAATTAATGACTATTGTATTTGTACATGTAATAAAAATATTCATTCTGTAATTTAGTTAATGATGATTGTGCATATATTTGATTTATTTTATTTTATAACATATATATATATATATAATTTTTTTTTTTGTTTTTTTTTTGCATTTTTGATTTATTTATATCTTGAATTAAATTTAATAAAAACCTCAAACCTTTAAACGGTAGTATATGCTTCAGCCAATTGCTTCCTCATTTCAGTGAGTCATTTGTGTAGCTTCCGTGTGCTGTTAAGACAGATCTGAAGCTCCTGGCCTGTGTGAGATGGGTGTACAGTGAGCCAGATTAAATTCTTGGGTCTGTGGGGAAGCCAGCTGACCTCAGATGCCCCGCTGCAGTTGTCTTTCCTGTTTAGAAGGAGCAAATCCCTTTATTCTTGCAGCGCTTTGATGGGCTAGAGCTGATATTTTTGAGTCCGAAAGTGTGTCATACTCAAGCATGTTTATTTGTAAACAGAATGATGCCCCGTTGTCCCTCTTTTTTTTAACCGCACTGAGGCATTATGGGTGATCTGAGTTTGCATTCCCATTAGTTGGCAGAAAGCGTGCCGCTGCTGGGAATGGAGAGCAGCTGTATGTGGAAATGTCTAGAAATGCACATATTTGAGTACCTATGTGTGTGTTTGTGATTTGTTCCACAGGAAAACCCAGCACAGCTCCCTGGACCAGAGCTCACCACCTCAGACAGGGATTTCCACTTACAACCACCCGGTGCTGGGAATGTACGACCCCAAAGATGACTTCCCGCTCCGCAAGACGGGTAAAACTAAGCCCCTTCTTCTCAAAGCGTCCTGCCATGTCTTTGCACTTTTACTAGGGTTGCTTACCGGTTCAGGTTTACTTATTCAGAGCTGGTTCCAAAAAACATGGAACAAACTCTGTGACCTTTGCTTCCATTGACGCTCGTGGAAACGTTTTTTCCTTCTGTAGACGCAGAAGCCGCTTTCTCACACTCACACACAACTGTAAAAGATTGTGATGTTCAACGGCTGCAAAATATGGAGCAGCTTAAAATTAATTTGCAAATAATTTTTATAATCTATTTATATTTATGTAAACATGTTATTTTAGTATTATGTATATACATTAAAATATTTTTTTATTTTTTTATTTGTGAATTCTCTTGTATTTCTTACTGTTTAGCTTTATTTTATTTAAATTTATTTTGTAATTTTGTAATTTTAGGGAAATATGTTTTTTGTTTTGTTTCGATCAGAACAAGTTGACAATTTGTATTGACCTGGTACCACTGTCTAGATTACCTTGATGGCTTTAGAGACTTCCTCTTTTTTTCATTTGGAATGCTCTGGAAAGTTTTCTGCTTTTGAGGAAAAACGTGCATGAGGTTTTAGGAGGTTTAGGTAAAGACGTTCTCTCTGACATCTGCTGTGTGTTAAGAAGGGCTGGCATGGGTCCTGTGCCCTCTGCTTCAGCATCACAGTCTTCATCTGGGCTCCAGGCAGTGTGTTTTAAAGAAGTTGTCCCCCCCCTCTCTCTCTCTCTCTCCCTGCTGCAGGAGAGCACTCAAGGGCAATTCCTATGCAGACTCACTTTGGGCTGGTTTAGGTAGCGTAAGGCCTCTGTTCTCATTAATCACCCTGGAAATGGGCCTGTCAGGGACCCCGCAGTACAACCTGCCCTGGGCCTTCAGCACACACAGAGCCCCGGTGAGACCTGCGTAATTACAGTGCAGGGAGACGGGAGGGGGAGGAGTGGTGGAGTACACTACAGTCATGAATGCGGACAGAAGGTGAATGCAGCTCCTGCTGCCTAAATCAAAGAGTCCTACTATACAGCAACCTTTATGACCTCTAGGTCTGCACCAGGATGACTGAACATTCATCGCACTCAGTGAACGTTGTGATGCACCTGCCAAATTAGTTAATCTGAGAAAATTTACAGGCTATAAATTCCATACAGGCATTTTATTTATTCATTTATTTTTTACTTTTTACTTCACCTACAAAAAAGTGTGGTGTGTTTATTACATATTTTATTTTATATATGATTAATTAAGTTTTTTTATATATATATATATATATATATATATATATATAATATTTTTATCACATTTTATTTTATTTATTTTAAGAATGAGTTGAGAAAATCTACAGGCTATAAATATATTTTATTTATTTTATTTTGTATGTATATTATATTTGCCGTACAAGAAAGTGGTAGTTTGACTTTCTTATGATATTATTTAATATATATTATTGTATTATTTTACATATATTTATTCTATTTCATCTCTTTTTATCTCTTTTTTATTTTATTTATTTTAATAATGAGCTGAGAAAATCTACGTTTTAAATATATATATATATATATATATATATATATTTTTTTTTTTTTTTTCATTTTATTCTATTTTATTTCATTTTTTGTATTATTTTATATTGTATATTTATTTTATTATTTTATTTTATTTTTATTATTATTATTATTATTATTATATTTATTTTATTTTCCCTACAAGAAAGTGATAGTTTGGCTTTTTTCTGTATTATTTGTGCATGTTTTCTTTATCCCTAAAAGAAACAAAATCCATATTTGATTTGATTCAATTTTAAAGAGACTATTTACTTGCTTTTTATTAATTTGTTAAAATTTTTGCACATCACTTGCGCGTAATCTGAGATTCTTATAATCCTACCTATAATTTAGCTGATGACAAGTTACCAGTCATCATCTGCTCACATTTGGCTCTTGGCGGGTGTTAATCTTGGACCCACAGTTTGGTTTGATGCGATCTGTGTTCTCACAGTTCATTGTTTTCATTATCCACGAGTGGCACAACCTCTTTGACGTCCTTCCACGGTTATATTTCCCATGCGAGCTGTTAACCTGGGAAAGCAGCAGGAGCGTACAGGCGCTGGAGCTTCGGGAAAGAGGATCCGATGGTCTGAACTTCAAGCTGTGAAATGTTCTTTGTTTAGTTCTGATGATTGAGTTTGCGGTAAGGCTCGTTTGCGAGTCGATTCCAGTCGTCCCGCTGTAGATAAACCTCAGTTTGCTCTGGCTGGCAGAGTGCATTCCTGCAGCGGGGTTATGGAGAAGGAGGGTGGCCCGGCCTTAACCAGAACTGTTTGACGCTCACTTGCGCTCTCAGGACAGGCCCGAGTCTGTTTTCACACATCTCACCTAACCGTCGGACATCTGGAAGCTTGGCTGTTGGCAGCTGCAGGAAGCGTGATGTTGTTTTAGGACAGTGTCTGCTGGATGTCCAGTCCCATGAATGCTGCACAGACCGTTGCTCTCCTGTATTTCTGATTCGGGGGGTTGTACGTTATAAGTTGCGTTATCAAATTGCTGTTCTCAACAATGCAACTTCTGTAGTTATTTTATTTAAATAAGTACTGCTCATTAAATTTACACAGTAGCTTTTTCGAATATGTAATGTGATCAGATTCTTTTAATGCAAAGATACATTGCTTATTAAATTGACACAATGTCAGTAACTTGTTTAAATGATATTTTTACATAATCACATTTTTATGCAGCAATGCATTGTACATTACTGTTGTAATGTATACAGTATCACTGACTTATTTAAAATAATTATGTAATCAGATTTTTTACAGAGTCTATTTTTTTCATGCAATGAGTAACGATAGTTACTACATTTACATAACACAAGGTACTTTTTTAATTAAGTAAAATTTAATGTAATTAGATTAAAAAATAATAATTTAATGTTACTTTTTCAAATAATTATTGTATTATGTATTCAGATATTTTAAACATTGCTAATTTAAAGTTGAACAGTATAATTTTTTGGTGTATTTTTTCAAATAACATTTTATGAATTTATTTTTTCACATAATCAGATTTTTTCATGCAGGAATTGACACTTAAATTAGCATTTTATCAATTACTTGTTAAAATAATAAATGTATTAGGTAATCAGATGTTTTAGTATTTAGAGCTTTTTTTCGCTTTAGATTTGTTTTAATGGGCAGTTTACACAAGTTACTTTTTAAAAAGAAGTAGCATTTTATGTAATCAGTAATTTTTAAACAAGCAACAGATATGTTGTTTTTTTAACATGTAAAACATACAAAAATCATATTAGTTGTTAAATTTACTCTTTTTTTCTTCAGAAATTGTAATGTTACTTTGCATTTTTTAGTTCTTTGCTAACAAAAATAAGACTTTGCATACTGTAACTTTGCCATAAATGTGACCTTTGTTTTATTTGTGACACAAAAGTCTTCACATGATTTTGATGAAGTTTCTGATGATGTTTTCTGTAGATTTTGCAAGAGAATAAATAAAAAAGATATTTAGCTTTTTGTTAGAAATGTAACATTCAGATTTGTGAAACTTTACGTTGTTCCTTGTGAATGTAAAATTGTGTGAGGGCAGAAAAAGTAGTGAAAAACTAACATGATTTTACTTTCGATAAAAAGTAACAATATAGCATGATATTTACTTTTTATAATAACTACTGCAATATAGTAGCATACTACTTTTACAAGTAACCTTTTTTCAGCAGCGGTGTGGATCCTTTCCTTTCCACGCTACGTGTGAATGTGTGGTGTAAGTACTGTATGTGACTCAGCGAGAGCTCTTTTGTTTCATTCATGCGTTTCTCCTGCAGTGCTGCGAGGCTGTGCTCTTCTGAACGTGTTTGAGCAGGCGGGAAGGTCACAGAGCTGACGTTTTGCGCAGAGCGGGCTTGCAGCACCGTGACTCTTTTTCGGTGACTCATTCTGTTACATGTCATGCACAAAGTGTTTTTTTTTTTTCGTTTCTTATGAAATCTGGCTCAAAATTCATCGCAAACAATTATTTGCTGTTGACAGCCTTGGGGCAGCGAGAAAATGACTGTCTGTTATGCCTCACTTGAAACACAAGTTGCTCTCATTTGATCAGAAATAGGATGCTTTTACAGAAAATGAGTTTGAGACGTCGCAAGAGTCATTGCCGTTGCTCTTCTCATTTGTACACCATATGAACCGCCTCCAGGTTACACCGAAGTGATTTTCACAATCGTGTTGACACGTCAATTTTCGCTGGGGAGCCGAGGATAGTGAAATCTGGAAGGAATTGAGCTTGAGCTTTAAACACAATCACACTAATCAGCCTGGAGGTTGCAGTTTGTGACCTAATACCTCAGCAGCAGCAGTAACAGTAATAAGAGAACACAGGACTGCGCTTTCTTTCTTGGGCAATGTTTAGTGATCAGCTCTGGCAACCAAAAGCTGACAAATGCGTATGCAAATGGTAATGCGCTTGTACTTTATGTATATGTATATTTTTAGGGCATTTGAAAAAAAGTTAGGCTTTTGATGTACAATGCAATGTTTTCTATTGATACTTTAGATCAGTCGTGAGCACCGTGTCTCGTTGACAGCAACAGTGCTCAAAAAGTTTCCTTATGTATCATCAGCCTTATAGATTTCGAGTATTATTACATCAACTTAATATGTCTATTAGTGCTGTCAAACGATAAATCCAATTAATCGCATCCAAAAAAGTTTTTGTTTGCATAATATATGTGTGTGTGTGTGTGTATGTATACATGTATATATTTAAGAAAAAAAAATGATGTATTAAAATATTTATATATTATATAAATTATATGAATATTAATATATACAAGCAAATATTTTCGAAATACATGCTGTGTGTGTTTTTATTTTCATAGTAAATATACACAATGCACACACCTATAGTATGTAAACAATTTGTTTTATTTTGGATGAGATCATGATTAATCATTTGACAGCACTAATATGTATAGCTACTTTCCTGCTGTGTTTTATATTTACTACTTTATATTATACTTAATGTTAACCTGTTGACACTTTTTAATAGTATATTTATATTTGCAGTTAATATTACACTTAATTTTAATGTGTCCATGTAAGATGTTAGGTTAAATTTTAATATTTGCATTATTAATAATATATTTGGGCTTAAGATAAATCAATAATACTAATAATAGCTGTTGTTGCTATTATAAGATAAGTTAATAATACTAATAATTGTTGTTGTTGTTCATATTATTTTACGTGTTGTTGTTGTATGTATTATTATTATTATTTTTGTTAAACATTTATTTTGTACCTGCATTCAGGAAAATCTATCCCTTTTTTAAGAAGGGTATCATCATGTTTTGGGGTTCTTGGCATTAAAAAGTTCTTGGTTTGACAGCCCCTGTCTTAGACAACTGATGGCCATAAAATGGCTTTGACTGCAGCTAATGAGGAGCCGTGCCGCTCCCTGAACATGCTGTCCACTCAACACAGCTACTGTTTGCTTCCTAAGAGCTTCTTTCCCTTATCTGGATCTAAGTGCTTTTTTAATAGCTGCAGGGTGATGACTTCTGCTTGTCATTTCCCGTCGGCGCTGTTGACAACTTGTTTTCACTTTATCAGCTTGATAACTCCTCCAGATCTTTTCCTTTACAATCATCATCATCGTGAAATTATATCCTCACGATCTTCTCTTGTATTTCATTTTCTGAGAATTAATTCATCAGCTTGTGATGTGAGGTTCTTCTCAGTGCTCTGCAGGAGCTGATGTGTGAAAGATGCTGCATCGATTGTCAGCCAGATTTATTTATTGTAATTAGCTGATATTGGATGTATATCAGTCAATAATGCAAGGTACATTTCTCTATTTTTCCATTTACTGTGGGTAACATTTCTTAAAATCAAATTTTTTCATATACATTGCATATTACAATTTTGTGATGCCTAAATTCACTGCTAGAATTTGAAATAATATATTATAGGTTTTTATTTTCAGTTTAATTATAGAATTTTAATATCGGCCATTTATCGGTTATCAACTAAAAGAAAGACTGGTTTTAAAAATATGCAGTTGAAACTATTATTTTAGGCTTTATTTTTTAAATTAATCATTTATCAGTTATGAGCCATAAAATGAAAAGAAATATCGACTTGATGGTTTTAATCCCTAGTGCTTTTCTGCATTATGGTTAAACTAAAGCTAGAACCTTCATGACGATCCTTCACTTTATGAAGTGTTTTCATATTACTTAGTAATAATTACTGACTGTTTATTAATTGAACAAATCTTGTAGAATTTTAATATCAGCCATTTATTGGTTATTATCAGCCATGAAAAAATTGAAAAGAAGTATTGCTTTCGATATCGATTTTAATATCTGTGCATCCATAGTGCTTTTCTAAACTACACTTAAGCTGACTTGGAATAAGCTGAATAATGACGCTATTATTTACAGTAATATTGTCATTGTCTTGTTTGTTACTGTAAAGTTGCTTTGAGACTACTTGTATGAAGAGCTAAATAAATAAATATAACTTCATTTATCTACATTGTGGACTTTGACTTGGTGAAAATAGTTTGCCCAGACTGCCTAGTAGGGTCACCTTCACCCTTCAGGAGTTGGGTTTGGAGCAGACGTGTGTGAGTGTGTAACATCAGCAAATATCATGGGCCACTGCAGCGGACGTGTCAGAGAGTTCTGGAACAGCGCTGGCCCAAACGCACTAGCACACTTCTGCCATCTCAACAGTTTTTACAAGAGGCGGGTGTCCTGCCAGTGAGAGAGCTCATCCATTTCCTTTACAGCTGCCGACTATGGCCTGCATTTCCTGCTTAAACTATTAAAATTCTTCAGGTGAACAAACCAAAGGGTGTATAGCTTGAGAACTGCTGGATTTAGAATATCATTGTATAGGTGCAGTATGTAATATTGACAGTTAGTGGTTGAAATGGGTGGAAAGAGTTGTTTGTTCCGCCCCCTCCTCTTCAGACTCAATGCTTATGTGGGTTGCCAGATTGGTGACACGAGCAAGAAAAATTGCAAATTGATAAGTCGTTTATTTGCATTTTTTGTATTCCTCTGTTTCTGGCTTTTTAGGCAGGGTAGGGTGTGCGATATCTGACACTGTTTACTTCCATGACTATATGCACTTTTTTCCCATCAACTGGCAACCCTCTGGGTGTCGAAATTCTATTTATTCACACAGACCAAACCAAAAACAGACATTCCAACATGGAACTCACATTTCAAAGTAGAATATATAACAGTATATAACAGTGTTTTTCAGAGAAACAAGTATGTGAACTTGGCGTCTTTTCTAAATATCTGCAAACTTAATATGTTTTTTTTTTTTTATGCTTTAGTACAGTGAAAAAAAGAAAAAAAAATTACATTAACACATTAAAGTTAAATGTGCTTTGTGGTGATGCTAAGTTGCTCGCATGCAGCGGAAAGTTTTGTAAAAGTTTTGTAATAATAATACTACTTTTTATTAAATGGTAGATGGCGTAAAATGTGCTCATGTTAAATTTACTCCTGTCTTTATTACGGTTCATGGTTCCTCTGCCCTTGCTAATGCAGGCATTAATGGCAGGTTGCCCAGCTTTCTTTAACATAGATGTCTGGGAATGTTCCTACCACTTACAAGAAGTGCCGTCCTCATATCTACCTAGTTTGATAAGTATAACCACAAGATTGGCTTTTCAGAATAGAGTGCTCTAGAGAGGAGAACTGATGGAAACCTTGCTTCCTCAACATCTACCTATTAGAGCCAGCGGTGAAGTTTTTTTACATTGAAAATCTCTCCATGTCAACGTGTCATGACTCATTACAAACCATAGGATGTTGCATAGGAAGCATGTTTTTGTCAGTATTTAACACCAAAATGTGCAGAATATGTACTTTGAGTGACTAGTTTGTGGCCAGAAGTAGCACGATACTTATTAACATTGGCTTTGTATTATTGCTAGATTTTTTTATTCAGTATATGAGTCATTCCTTTTATACAGTGACTTTTTTGTCTTCTCTATGGTTTTTTGCAAACCTTTTAATTGATATATGCGTTCAATTTTATCATGTCCTCAGTGCGAAGTAATCAACTTCCACTAGAGATATAAACCATGAAATGATAATTTTTTAATTATGTTATGGACTAGACTAAACTTCACCTACTTATATGTACTGTATAAATCATGCGAAAGTATATTTATTTTGTATAATTAGATATCTAGTGTACCTAAACTAATTTTCCACCCTGTTGGGATGTACTTCCTCGCCTTCAAAATAGACTACAATTCCACTAAGATCATTTTAAGTAAGTGATATCGTTTTTATTTTTTACCTGCTGGAATTTAACTGTACGAATAGAGGTAAATGTCACCTCTCACTCATATGTTATGTTTTTGAAATGTTCTCCTGCTCGTCCCACTCTTAAAGTTCCACCCTGTTAGGCTGTATTATGGAGAATGTTTGTCCAATCAAACAGAAAATAAAAAAAACATATCTGACATAGTTATAAACGTTATGTTCATCTCTAGACGGTTAGAGAGCAATATATTGATCACTGATAAAAATTACAGCTAATTTAGCTCAAAATTTTCCACCCTGTTAGGTTTTTTAGAATGTGGAATGTGAAACTAATAGGGTGGAAATTCTAATAGAATACTGAGCTTGGCCAGTATGTGTTCCATGTCAATATTTTGGTAGAATGCTAAAAAAAAAAAGAAAAACATATAACTATTTTTAAAAAAATTATGAAGCCAAAATGTTTCCAGATACCAGGAATGATCCATATATTCAATTGTTTCAGAAACATTGTACTTGACCGCTATTGACTTCAGAACAGCATCTCATACTTCCATAAAAATAAATAAGTAAATAACAGTAATAATAAACCTTATTTAGTGTTTTTAAAACAAGATACATTTCAAAGGTATTATTATTATAGAATTTAATGTTGGTTAATGTTAATGTACTGACCGTAATTAATAAAAAGTTAATATAATTACTTACAATTACTAATTACCGATTGTATAACTTTAGAAATTGTTATTTATCAAAAAAGTATCACCTGAAAACATGTATGTACGTAAATATTCTTTTAATATGCATATTATTGTAATATTATTATATACCCTTTTGCTGAAACTACTGTTAACGTACAAGCTTACTAAAGAAAAAAATGGGTTAAGTATTCTTTTTAAAATATATATATATATATATATATATATGTACTAAATTGACGCATGACTGGGGAGAGGAAACACTTGTCCCTTAATGCTGTGTGTATGATTTGAGCACTTTGACCAGTTTATTCATGTTAAATGTCTGCCGATGGCAAAAGGTGCATGATGAAGATCATTCCAAATGACTACTGAGTGCACTTTACAGTGACCAGGCCTGCATTGCTTCTATTGAACTTTGCGTGCACTTCTCACTGGGCCATGGACATTTTGACACAAGGTCACAAATGAGGCAAGTATTAAGCGTTAGAACACAATTGGGGCAAGAGAGGGATTGAGGAGCCTTTGTTGGAGTATGTGAGCGGGTGAAAATGTCAAGAGCGGCTAATGGGCGAAACGTCCGTGCCTGGATGACAGCTTCAAATAGGCGTGACCCTCGCGGTGAACTTTGGTTTTGGTAATTGCTGGCCAGGCCTGTGCGCCTCCTCAGTGCCAGGCCTGTTCTGACACGCTACGTCACACTCTAAGAGCTTGTGTTTGCAAACTGTTTAACTGAAAGCCCTCTCGACCGAGGGTATTCATTTGCAGTGTTTACACTTAGATGGACTTGATTAAACTTTTGGGCAAGTTGCTGTGCCAAGCTGGAAGCTGTTCAGATGCTTTTTGCTCCATTGTTTCTCAACTGGAATCTGGATTCACAAGCATAATGAGGGACCTGAACTAGCCTCTTTTATAAGGATTAATTAGTTGCTTGGGACAGGTCAAGCTAGTGTCAAAAGTCTTGGTTATTTAACAGTTGGATTCTGCTGAATCCGTCAAAAATCATATCCGACCAGAAGTAATTTTCAGTGGAGAATCATATTTGTTTCAGATGGATTTTAATGTATATGTTATGTATTAATTATATGTGTACATGTTGATATTTAATGTTTTTCTTTTTTTATTAATGTTTATTTTTATTTTATTTTAAATATATTTCTTATATTTCAACATTTATTAATACTTTTAAATATTTTTGTTAAATATATTTGTGTGTATATATATATATATATATATATATATATATAATTTATTTTTATTTATATACATTTATTTGGATATTTATTATTTTTTAAATATTTATTTTTTTTATGATTTAATTGTTTATATTTATTTTTCTGTTTGTTTTCTAGTTAAATATAATTCATAACACATTCCAGAGTATATACTATTCTAATTAAGCTGTTATTCTTTTACCTAGTTTTTTTATGTATAAAATAGTTTATGCTTATTATCTCACTATATGTATGACACACACTGTTCTTGTTCAGATAGTATATATATAAAAACACACTCATGCATGTGTATATTGAAGAAAAAGCTTAATTTTTATATGTTAAATATATTTATATATAATCTAAATGATATGAATGTAAATATACACATATAAATGCATGAAAATATTTTAAAATATATACTGTATGTGCTGTAATATATAGTAACATATACTCAGGACACACAGATATATTATGCAAATAAAACTTTTATTTTGGTTGCAATTAATCACGATTAATCATTTGACAGCACTAATATAAAGTTATACTTAATTTAGGATGGTGTCTTAAAAAGCAGCTACCCAAGTAGGAGGTTGGCAGCAATGTGGTTTTGGAGCGAACCCTATTTGGTTTTAATGTCACACAGCTCTATCCTTCACACATCCTGCTGTTTGATGATGGTGTTGCAGTATGAACTATATTTCCTGTTCCATCTCTCATCAGCATCTGAGCCCAACCTGAAGCTGCGATCCAGGCTGAAGCAGAAAGTTACGGAGCGCAGGAGTAGCCCGCTGCTTCGGAGGAAGGATGGGCCGATCACCACTGCAAAGAAGCGCTCTCTGGACATGGCAGGTGAGAAGATTGTTCACTTTTTTTTTCAAAGTGAAAGTAGAAAATGTCAAGCATGATTGGCAGAATCTCCTGCATGCACTGGTAGGCCGTGACTCCAACATTCGTTCAAACTAATTAAGTCCATTTTCTCTCAGAATCAGCATGCAGCAGTGCTCCTGGTTCTGGTCCGAGTTCACCCAACAACAGTTCAAACAACATTACCAATGAGAACGGCATCGCTGGATCAATCTCCAGCAGTCCAGTGGAGGTACAGTGTACTGCTTATCAGTCTGAGACCAGACCTTTTTTCTTTTTTTTTGGGTGGGAAGGGGGCATTAACTGAAACATTATTCACAAATCATTTTTTAAAATAAGATGCAAAATCATCCTCACATTATGTCATATTATAATGTATGATATGTGTAATGTTTGACAATATTTGTCTAAATATTAGTGCTGTCAAACGATCAAGTTTTTGTTTACATAAGTGTATGTGTGTGTATGTACTGTGCATATTTACAGTATGGTATACATAAATACAAACACGTGTATGTACTTTTTGTCATCACTTTTTGTCTTCTGAGCTGGGCTTGGTTATTTATATATATATATATAAATAAATAAAACTGTTTGACAGACGAGACTTGAGCCTAGTCCTAGACTAAATGTAAATCTGAGCCGTTTCAACTGAAAGAAACTCACACTGATTGATCTTAAAAGATGTCAGTGCCTTTGTTTTGTCTTAAAATGCACACCAGTAATGTCTTTTCATGTTTATAAAAAAATCCTTAAATGTCCTAATTGAACTATGGCTTAATTCTGGCTCAGGCTAAACCCCGTCTATGAAACTGGGCACAAAAGTAATATTTTTGGCAACTACCAGTTAAAATGTATAAGCCTCTGTCTGAAGGAAGTGGCTTTCCTGATTTCTCTCACGAAAGGTGTCAGTGAATAAATGGGAAAACTTTCATTACTTATTTGAAAAAGTCATTCAGATATTTTTTTTCTGTAAATTTAAAAGTAATGCATTCCTTAACTAGTTACTTGAAAAAAGTTAACTGATTACATAACTTGTAATGATATGCCTCAAACGCTGCATACAAATTAACAGAGGAAGTTGCAAAGAAGCTTCACAAGCTAACGAATAACTACACTGGTCGACTTAAAACTGATTTGTTATGACTATTATTAACAATGAAATGTATTATTTATTAAACATCCATGTCTTCAGTAATATCTCATCTTTAATAAAAGCCAGTTGTAATGTTTTTAATTAGGCTTTTTGCATCACATCTCTCTGGAAGCTGAATCTCTGTGCATGCTTCATCTTTAGGACACATTTTAATAGTTAGACTCAGTTTTATTGGTGGCCACACTTGTCGCTTGTTGCTTTAGGAAGTGCTCTGTGATTTTCCTGGCCGTTTCCATGCATGTTTTTAAGCTGTGCACAGTCTCCTTCTGTAGACGGGTCCCACAGGGGTCCGGAGAGCGACCAGACAGAGCTGTTTGTTTTTATCGGTGGGGTTTATTTATCTGTGCATATGTTGATGTGTGTGTGTCGTTCCAGCCATCTTTGGCGCACAGACTCACGGGCAGAGAGGGTCCTGTTAGCCAGCTGTCTCTGTACACATCGCCCTCCCTTCCCAACATCACCCTGGGCCTGCCAGCCACCGGCCCCTCCAGCGTAAGTCCATCTTTCTTTCTCTCTGTCATAGAGAGGCCCCTGTCTGTACCGTCAGGGGGCCACATGTGGCTTTCAGCACCAGTGGCATTTCAGAAAGAGCCCTTTGAGAGACAATAACTGACTGCGGGTCTCTGACGTAAGCCAAACATAATTTATGAGGGAATGTCCTCTCTTCTTTGCCCTAGATTCTTTTGGAATTATCTTCTTTCGTTCTCTGTTCATTTAGGTGGCGTCTGGCCAACAGGATGGTGACAGAATGGCAGTGCCAGGCTTGCAGCCAGGAATACCCATAACCACTCCGTTCATGCCAGGAGCCCACCTGCCTTCGTACCTGGCCGCGTCCACCTTAGAGCGGGAGGGCGGCTCGGCACACAACACTCTCCTGCAGCATATGGTGCTCCTGGAGCAGTCGGCCGCACAGAACTCCCTGGTCGCAGGTCAGTCGCAGTCATAATAACCAATATTGATTTTACAGAGACACCTTAACCTGCACAGACGCATTTATTGAAGTTGTCCTCTGGTAAAACAGAAAGTGAGAAGAGAATGTCTATAACATCTATCCATAGAAGTCTGTATTCAAATTTACGTTTTGAAAAAAACGAAAAAAAAGTGTAATACTTAAGGGGTAAGATGCATCCTGTCAAGAGAAAATATAAATCAATGGGGACTAGGAGAAGAATTTTCTTTAAAATAAAATATTTTTAAAAAGCCTAGATTTTTATATTATATATATTTGTGTATGTGTGTGTGTGTATATATATATATATATATATATATATATATATATAATTATTCAATTAAATACTTAGATTTATTATTATGTTATTATATGTTTAATATTATATTACTATATAATATATTACATTGCATTTCATTACATTATATTATATTTGTATACAAAAGAAATAATTTATTACAATTTATTATAATTAATTAATTATTTTTTATTTATTTTGATGCATTGTAATATATATGTAGAAAATTACATTGTTTTATTTTACTAACCATTAGTCATTGTTCATAAACAAATCTGTAAACCATGTCTGCAAAGTGTAATATTAATTACGATTAATTTATATTTTATTAGATTTTTTTATATATTTTTTTAAATGAATACATTTCGATTTATTTCTGTTTTTTGAAGTTAAATTTTTATTCACATTTTCTTAAAGAAATCATAAAGCCTGACATGTAATATACTAAGTCTGCTATATGCATTAATGTTAATATAATAATTCTAAATTTTAGCCGTTGTTTTAGGTATAAATAATCATCAAATGTTGCAGTTCTCCAGACATATTTTATAATTCCTTATTTTCCTTGAGTGAAAGGAAAATTGGCCCCTGCTTGAAATGTTTCAGTCATTCAGCACAGCACAGCTTACCCAGAAGCATCTGATGCACTTTACCCCGCTGCTCCCCCTTTCAGTGTTTCATTTTCATAATTCACGTCTAATCTTTGCAACCGTTGTATTGCTTAAATGCATTATTCCCATGCTTTGTTAATTCTCATAATACACAAATATTTCTAATTTCTGTGACATAATTCCCCATTATTTGCACATTAAATTTCAAAATTGCACCAAAGGGGGCCACAGAAGAGCCAGGTGCCCCGGGGCCTCGCAGGATCATAATGCGTCTCGCTCTGCTTTCCCTGCGGATGTCATGCATTTATTGGTTGTAATTAGTCCAGCATAGGTTATGCAGCGCCCTTTATAAATTGGATTCAATTTCCTCCGATACGCACTAAAGAAGGCTCATTTTAATCAAATTAGTCATAGGCGGTGTTAATTAGCCTCCTGATGTGCCAGGAACAGCTTCAAGAGAGACGGGAGAGAGAGGCTGCCAATAAGAAGAGGTCAATACTTATCCTGAGGATGAGAGAGAGAGAGACGCCTCGCTGGCGCAGTCAATTCTGACTAATGATTTGTGCCATCATAGACCATCACGTTAAAGAGGAAACCTCTTCTCCGCCCACCGTTGTCAGGGAGACTAGCGAATTCACAGGAAGTGTACAAACAGGAAGTGTCAAGCCCCTGGGAGGAGTAGTGATAGAGAGTGTGTCTGGAGCAGAGTGGCGCAATAACGCTACATAAATAAATTAATAAATAATAGCGTTTTCTGACTGAGAACTGTAGCTTTTCTTTTGGTGATCCATCATTCAGTGTAGTGGAGGCAGAGATGCATGTTTCAGTTCATAATGCTCACATACTGGTTTTCAAAACACTGCTCTCTGCTGGATTCTGATTGGTCAGTTGTGGCATTCTGGGGTCAGCTTATCAAAAATGTTCTATATAGCTGTGCTTTTATAGTCTTTATATGTTCTGCATGAACAGTGACC
>JAUCMR010000169.1:18625757-18647496 GCA_032357425.1 Enteromius argenteus | reverse complement strand
GTATTATGTAATATGTATTTTAAAGAATGAAAAAAACAACAAAAAATAAAAAATATTTTATTTTTAATTATTTATATTGAATAATTTAGTTTATGTAAACATGAATTAGAAATGAATATGATTCTTTTTTATAATTCTATCAAATCACAATAAAATCTAAAATTATTTATGTTTTATGTTCAATGTATACATGTTTTAGTAATTTTGTAGAATATAATTAAATTAAATTGATATTTTTATGCATGTTATCTACATTTTCTGTAAAATTCATTCATATATATATATATATAACACTCTTTTTGGAGAATCTGATTTTATGTTATTTTATAGAACTATTATATATTATAATGTATTATTCTATGTTATCTGTATTTTAAAATGAATTTATATATATATATAAACATCTTTTGCTTTCTTGCATCTTTTTCTTTTACACTTTTTGCACCATTAGTTACATATTTAGGACAGCATGTTAAGTTTGAAATGGTTAAACTTTCAAGATCAGTGCTCTGCACTTTTTGGGAAGGATCTTGTCAGTTTTATGTTCGTTGTTTATTAGATGCTTCGTGAGTGATCCGTGGGCATGAGACAGAGATATGCTCAAATCTTCAGCCGTGTGTTCAGAAACGTAACCCCCCGAGAGCCAAAGCAGGCGAGGTGTTAATTAGTTCAGGGCCGAGTGCTAACTAGAATCTGCTGTGTAACCCAGAGCCCATGTGTTGTGTCCCCAGGCTTGGGGGGTGTGTCCCTACAGTCGCATCCCATCCACAAGCTCCGGCAGCACCGGCCCCTCGGACGCACGCAGTCGGCACCCCTGCCCCAGAACGCCCAGGCGCTGCAGCAGCTGGTGGTTCAGCAGCAACACCAGCAGTTCCTGGAAAAACACAAGCAACAGTTCCAGCAGCAGCAGCTTCACATCAGCAAGGTACAGCACTCTGTCTGTCTTTAGCTCCCTTAATCACCATGGCAACCAGCAGGATGTGCTTTCCTTATACGGGCAGACCAGAAACACTCTACTTGTTTGTGTGTGTGTGTGTGTGTGTGTGTGTGTGATTGCGTGGGACTGCAGTCATGAGCCAGACCCAGACTGAATCTTTGGATAGAATTGCAATTAAACAGGATGTAACAGATACAAATTTGTCTGCTTGTTGCATATCAAAAGACTGATCAGTTTTAATTTCATCTGTTTATATAATTTCTAATATGATGATTTAATAATGATATAATAATAATAATAATTATAATAATAATGTTGAAAATAGTTGTGCTTTGATGAATAGAAAGTTTCTTACTGCTTTTAAATAAATTTTAGAAAACATAATAAAAGTCTTTTGCATTCCATTTTACTGAATCCCAAACTTTTCAAACAGTAGTGTATATTTTTACAGTTTTTTTCATTCAAATGTTTTGCTGTAAAATGAATCCTGGTTAGCTCATCTTCCTATGTTTAAACTAAATAAAATATAAAATAAAACAAAATTAAAATTTTGTTGTACTTGCAATCAATAAGTATTTTTGTATTGTGCAATCATTTTTTATTTCATAGATGCCATTCACAGTGCTACATGGTATGAGCAATCTTTCATCCTTGTCTGTATTTTCATACTTATATTTCCACACATTTAATAGCTTCAGACTGACGTTTATAATTCATCTAAGAGCCAGCCCGATTTGCCTCATGAACATTTCATCGAAGAATTGTAAATCCCAATGGAGAAAGTGAATGAGAAAAGTACTTGCTGTACTGAGTGTGTGGTGAGGTCTGTGGAGATTACTTGTGTTGGGCCGTTATCCTACAGGGTTTTTGGTTCGTTTCTAATGCCTGTGCTCTCACCACCGCAGTTGTGCATTATAGATTAGTTATGGGGTTAATCCATGCCTGCACACAAACATGTCAGAATGAGCTCACCGGGTGTGGATCACCTCAGCGCTACACTCTGGGCTTCCGGGAATACTGCCTCTGCTCAGCAGATGTCAGAGGAATTTAATGCTTCCCAAGCATTTACACCGTTTAGATATGACTCCATTCCTGAGTTTTTAAAGTTCACGGGGGAGACATATGTTGTGAATCAGTGCATGTGGATTTCTGCATAAAAGTGGACTTAATTTGAGCTTTTTCTTCGATGTACTGTATCTAGGAAAAGTCCTGCAAAATGGATTTAAACATGGTGAAATGTTAAAGGGATAGTTCACGCAAAAATGATCATTCTTTCATTATTCTGTCACTTGTTCCAAATATGTACGGTAGATTTCCTTAGTATTTTTTCCACAACTCTTGGTTTGGAACAGGTGGTCTGTGCGTATATGATAGAATTTAATTTTTTGGGTGAAATAAGTGTTTCTTCTGTTGAACAGAATAGAGGATCTTTTGAAGAATGTTGGTAACCAGAACAGTTGCCAGTTACAGCAATTGGTTACCAGGATTCTTAGAAGTAAGAGTCAACACTGACTGCCTGTTTGCTCATTATATACATGTATTAAAATTTGGCATGTCAAAATGAGACATAAAAATAGAAATATTTGGCATAATTGATTATAAATCATGTGAACATACACAAAGTTGTTGGTGAATAATATCTTAATTTCTGTTTTCCTCATCTCCGTTTAAGCTCAAGTTTGACTACAGAAAAAAAATAGTACACAAGTGTGCTTTTATGACTTTATTTGATCTTTTTGTCCATTGCTTTTGGAGCTTGACAGCCTTTGCTTAACAGCGGACTGTCGTGAGTAAATGATGACAGAATTCGAATAACCTAATTAATATTCATGACACAAGTCACACCTGTCAGAGCAGAGCTCCTGACGCTGACAGAAAGTCTAACTTTGCGAACAACTGAAGATGTCTTAGGCTTAATTATTGAACCTTTCTGACAAAAAGACCAGGGTGACTGACGTTTTTGGGAAGTCTTTCTGCTTTCAAATGGTATCTGGTATCCAGTTTTGGATTATTCCTGTCATTCTGGATTTGACTGATTCATTTTACAAAGAAATTTAATGTGTAACTTACCTGGCATGAGCATCCGACACGTTCACTGCGCTGAAGGGAGAGATCTAGCTGAGCTGAGGAAGGGGGGGGGGGGAAACAAAGAGGAGAATCTGAAAAAAAGAAAAGCTTGTTTGGAATGAAGTACAGGGATGAGGCAATTGCAGAGCGCTCTGACGTCAATTATGTTCCCTCGGCTCATTGCCAGGGGGCTGTGTTTTTACCACACTCGTGTGTGTGTGTGTGTGTGCGTGCGGGGGGAAGGCGGGGCTAGAGCTGTCATTGCCACAGTGATGGGCTTAGACACAGCTGTCACAGCATGAACCTGCGCCAAGAGGACAGTTTCTTTTATTCCTGTTGTGCCAAGAGTATTATTTAATGCAACTGTAGCTTTGACTCTGTATTTTTTGACACAAGATCTGTGTGTGTTGCAGAGGCCTTTAGTTCTTTTCTCATGAAGACCTGTTTTGTTAGTCACCATTCACAATCACAACCAGTTTTTCTTTCATGAAGAGATGTAATTCTGAGTGAACAAGATATTAATTGTTTAAAAAAAAATGTGTATTTAATAAAGTAAATGGGGTCAGTTTTATTTTATGGTGGTTTTTAAGGGTTGGTTTGTGCTTATTAAATACACTACTAACAAAAACTAGCTAACAATTGTTTAACGATCTTATATATATATATATATATATATATATATATGTGTGTGTGTGTGTGTGTGTGTGTATATATATATATATATATAATATATTTATTTATTTATTTATTTTCATTTATTAAGAGTAAAGATTTCAGTTGGTATGATTTTGCAATTGTTTAAAGTCTCTTCTGCTCACCAAGGCTGAATTTGTTTGATCATGAATGCAGTACAACTTGCAGTAATATTGTGAAATATTACTATTTTAATATATTTTAATGTAATTTATTCTTGTGATGGCAAAGCTGAAACATTACCCACAGTTTCTTTGATGTATAGAAAGTTCAAAAGAGCAGCATTTACTTGATGTTTAATAGAAATGTATTGTTTAGTACAATGAATAGTTGTAGTAAGTTTTTTTATATTCTGTAAAAAAAAAAAAAAAAAAATATATATATATATATATATATATATATATATATATTAATTTTGTATCAGTAGAAGTCTGCTTCATCATTTAAATTTAATGTTATTTTGACGTGTTTCTCTCAGATGATGGCTAAGCCAAACGAGCCAGGCCGCCAGCATGAGAGCCACCCGGAGGAGACGGAGGAGGAGCTGCGGGAGCACCAGGGGCTGGGTGACTCCACAGAGTCTCTTCCTCACGGGGTCACTATCAAACAGGAACCTCCGGATGAGCAGGATGAAGAGTTCCAGCAGAGAGAGAGGCAAGCCGAGGAAGAGCTGCTCTTCAGACAGGTGAGGGTGTTAGAGCAGACAGACAGCTTCACATCTGTCACCGTTTCTGTGAATGGCACAGGACGAAGCCACAAAAACACTGAGCACCAGAAGGGGGCAGCAACAGGCTCCTATGAAGAGTCAGACACCCTGTTGGTGAAAAAAGGGGTTACTAACTCTCAAGAACGATCTGTCCCAACAAGATACTGCACATTTCTGGCACTTACTCAGCTGGAGACATGCATTTATTTTTTTTAAAGCTGCCATAAATCAATGATAGTGGTTTATGTCAAATACAAATAGACCAACTGTGCTAGCTAACATGCTTGTTTCATTGGAATTAATTTTTTAATTTAAACTTTTTGTTTATTTAAACAAACAAATATTTCAGAAACAGCACATCATGTACTTTTCTATTTTACACTTCAGAAAAATACACTACCATTGAGAAGTTTGGGGTCAGTAAGGATTTGAAAGAATTATTTGATTAATAAATACATTAAAAACAAGTAATATTATCAAATGCAATTGCAATTTTAAATAATTGCTTTTTATTTGAATATATTTTAAAATGTAATTTATTCCTGTGAAAACAGGGACTATATAAAACAGTATACACATGCTCAATACGAGTTTTTTTTATGCAATCTCTGAAACATCAGTGTATTTCTTTACTATTCAGAAGTGTTGCAACCACAGGACCTCAACACTTAATCGCTGCTTTTTCAAAACGAACAGGAGGTGGGCACTTGTGCTGGACGAGATCATTTAGGTCCAGCTCTTTTTCTTCTTAATGGGCAGCAGGGGTGCTGTTCCTGCAATCAAACTGAAATATTCATCAGCTAACGAACGCTGTGTCCTAAACTGAGGGTAGCTGCCAGTTAACAGGCAGTGTATGAAGAAACCTCTAAAGATTTCAGACCAGCTTCCAAGGCACCATGACATCACCTTCTAATGATCAAGAATAAATCAAGTCAACTTTAGACATAACCAAATAAATATTTAATGGATAAAATGCTAATTTTCTATTCAATTACTATTCAAAAGTCTCTATTAAGTATTTTTATACTTTTTCAGTCAATACTTTTATTCAAAAGTAAAATTAAATATAGTTTTACTGTCTTGAAGAGCTAAAAGCAAAGCTGTGGGATCATTAAGGTAACACTCTTACCTCAATAAGCATAATAAGTGAAGATTTTCAAAATGTAAAGCATTTTAAGCTCTTGCTTGTGATTTGCAATGTATTGAGTGCCACCTGCTGGTTGTTTGTGTGACTGCATGGTGCCTAAAAACACTCAGTGTTCTTCTTTGTAAAGTATGAAACTTCCATATAAAGATATGTGTGTTAATTTTCACACATTGACTTCTTCATTTATTCCAAGCTAAACTTCAGTTCTTGTCTCTGAGCAGCAAGCTCTCCTGTTGGAGCAACAGAGGATCCATCAGCTGAGGAACTATCAGGCATCTATGGAAGCAGCCGGTCTGTCTGTGACCTTCCCAGGCCATCGGCCCCTGTCCAGAGCACAATCATCCCCGGCCTCTGCGACCTTTCCCATTGTGGTGCAGGAACCTCCGGCCAAACCACGGTTTACCACCGGTCAGCTAAGCCTCAGGATATTACCTTAATAAAAGTGTATTTATATTAGTTTGCATCCCTCTTAAATGCGTATTTGTGCCCTTACAGGTCTGGTGTACGACACCCTGATGCAGAAACACCAGTGCATGTGTGGAAACAGTAACATCCACCCTGAACACGCCGGGCGCATCCAGAGCATCTGGTCACGACTGCAGGAGACGGGGCTGCGCGGACAGTGTGAGGTAACCTGTTCACCCACGTCTCTCTGTTTATGACATATCAGCACTTTTAGCAGTGGCATGATGTAATCTTTCAGCATAAAACATATTAAGGTGGTATTTAGCTTCAGCCCTTGCGGTTTCTGTGGCAGGGTGAAGGATATTTTACGGTCTCTAGAGGGTGCTGTTCAGCCATCACAAACACAGCCAACACACTGCTGTTGAGCAAACTTTATGAATAAACCAAAGAGTTTTACTCAAAGGAAAAGGGGGTGTGAGATTGTTTCGAGTGTGTTTAAGGATAAATTGAACCAGGAGAGACCTTCAACATAAGAACAGAGGAAGTGCTGGGGAATTACAGCATGGATCAGCAGGGGAATGCTTGTCTTTTTACATTTTTACAAGTTTTTCATTACAAATTGGGAAAAAAATCATCATAATGTGTTTGGTTTGTCCCAGTTTTCCATTAAAGACAGAAGCAGTTAAGCTACATGAACACCACAGGTTTGTTCAAAACCCGATTCTCATGTTCTCCATCATAATCTAAAAAAATCATCCAAAGAGCGTCTCATGCTTCAATGACCAACTTTTGTACTGAAGAGTAACATGATCAATTTTAAGTATAAAGACCTAAAAATAGTGGTAATTTAGGCCTAGTAATATTGTTTAAAATGTTTTGGAGTCTCTTATAATCACTTACAGTATTTATTTGATCAAAAATGTGAATTCTTATTTGCATATATTTTAAAATGTAGATTATTCCTGTAATGCAAAGCTGAAATTTCATCATGACACCGGTCTTCAGTGTCACATGATCTTTCAGAAATCATTCTAATATGCTGATTTGCTGCTCAAAAAACATTTCTTGGAAAACTAATTTTTTGGAACCATTATAAATGTTTTTAGTATACCTTCTGATCAATCATCACTGCTGAATAAAAAAAAAATCACTGCCTTTTATTCACTTAGTTTATTTACAAGCTTAAATAGCGTTTATAGACTCTAGAACCTGTACCTAGCACCACACAATGCATATCTGTTTGTTTGTGCAGCTATACACACACACACACACACACATAAATATGTTTGCAAAGGTATAACATTAACATTATTTTGCCCTATTTAAATTTTGCAATGCTTAAATCCATTTTCCCCCAAAATCAGCACAGAAAAGCAGTCTGTGCCTGCTTATCTCTGCCTCCACCTGCTGAGGGCAATTCCTGAGCTCTCTCATCATCTGGAGCTCTGATCGCTGGTGCCTAATGGCTCTCGCTGGATCTAATCTCTCCTGCCACGCTGGCTCCATTGCGTCAGGCCTGTTAGAGTTAGTCGCATAGCTGCAGTCTCTGTTTTCCTCCAAACAAACAAGTAAACAAGCACGACAATGGCACGACCGCGCACCCGCTCTCTCGCCTACGTTCGCTCCTTGGTGGGGATGTTTATTGTTCTGGGAGATGGAAACAGTGAATTGGGCCTCAATTAAAGGCAGTCATGACTCTAATACCCCCTAATCTACAGCAGGGGGGCCCTTAAAGAGTGCGGGTTGTTTTAAGCTGCCGCCAGCCAGCACCGGGCCCCCGAGGGCCCCTCTTTAACTGCCCCTGCTGTTAAATCTGAGAGGTAGTACGTCCTGTTGCAGGTGTCACCTCGGAGCGCTTCCACAGGTGGGCAGGTCGGCCTCCCTCTCGGATGGTTTGTGCCTCAGAGGCCAGAGCTATTAAAAAAGGGAAAATGACATTATTGCAAATCCAGCAGCTCCGGCACCTCCGAGGGCCGACGGCTTTGTTCTACAGGCATGTGGGGCCCAGTTTGGAGTGGGAGGTGGGCGGCGGGTCTGTTTTAGCTCTGCTTAGACAGCTAAAGAGTTCAGAGGGGGCAGGATGGCGGTGCATTCGATACGGCTGTCGATTTTGAAGTCAATGAAAAATGCCTTGCCAAAACATTCCAGTCAACAAACTAATAATAACAGGCGCTGTAAAAAATTAGACATGACCTAGACCCGTTCCTGGAGATGCCCAAGTCCAACACACTTCTTTGGAAGTTTGTAGAGAGTCTGAGGACCTTGATTAGTTGTTTCAGATTTGTTTAATTAGTGTTTGAGCTCAGCAGTGCAGGGTAGGTTTTTAAGGACACTTTTTTTTTTCCTTTTTTTTTTCATAGGTTGTTCAGAGAGGCTATATTTGTACATAAATGTTATCCGTGTATAAAAATCTACAAAGTGTGCTTTGCATACACAATTTAGTTTCGTAAAACGAAATATGTTTTTAAAACACATTTGGTGATATAATTTAAAATAATTTGCATTTGCAACTTGTTTAAATGTGATTTTATTTAATAAAATGTTAAAGTTTTAAGATTTTGACCAAGTAAACTGTGAATAAATGCTTATTTATGCATTAAACTGTCTTGGAGAAAGGTTTAGGATTTTGAAACATTTAAAAATTCAAAGAAATATAATACGAATGTTATAAGTAGCATAGCTATAAAGTTAGTAAATTTAACCATTTTATTCATTAAGGATGCATTAAACTGGTGAAAAGTGACAGTCAGGACTTCTACATTGCTACAAAAGCTATTTTAAATTGTAAACACTTTTCACAATATTATTTATTTATTTATTTATTAAAAAGACTCATTTCAAAACATAAAAAATAGATCTTACAGATGCCAAAGTTTTGAATATTAGTTCACGATTAAGAACAATAAATGAACAAGAATTTTACTATATATTTGAACAAAATGCACAAATCTTAAAATTAAGACTAAATTTCAGCCAATTAATATCAGTCTTTTGCTACGTAATAGTGTTGCAGAGTGAAACTCGCAGCCTCCACTCCATCCATCTCAAATTGAATATTGCATTTGAATTATCTCTCCTTTTTTTTGCAGTGTATTCGAGGCAGGAAAGCCACTCTTGAGGAGCTACAGACAATCCACACTGAGGCTCATGTGCTGCTTTATGGAACCAACCCCCTCAGACAGAAACTGGACAGTAAGAGCACACACACACACACACCTAACTACACCACGGGCTGAATCTGACTGAGTTTTGTGAATGAGCGCATTGTTGTATTTCCCTCTCTGCGACAGTTGGAGCCTGCGTTGTCCTTCTCAGTTATTAGCCCGTGAAGCTTCGCCTGGACCTCTGCAATTATCCACATTATTTACGCTTCTGCAGCCAGATCCGCCTTACAGCATGTTTCCAAAACGCTGCAAATTCGTTTCATTTCTTTTTTTGGCCCGTTGTCGTTCCCTCCCCATCTCAAACTCCCTGGCGTTCCCCTCCGTCAGCCCACTCTCTGCTTTCATCAGTCATGGCCTTGATCTGAGTTTGCCCCTGAGCTGTCCGTCAAGGCCGTCACCTCTCTGCCAATAACAACCACACATGCAGTTTTCCATGACTTCAGCTCCGGCCCCCTCATGCAGCGATCAAACACATGCTTAAACGACATCCCCGCTCACACACACACGTGCACACGCAGGGATATTTCACACTCGTCTTGCACGGAGACGACAAGTTTCCACCTTTCCTATCTGATTGGGTCGGTTTATTCAACAGGCTTTTTTGATCTTGCAACAATGTGTTGCTTCGTAAGCACGATTGATTTGAAAAATAGGGCAATTTTAATCAATAGATGCTGTGCCTCATTGAGAAACGTTGGATTATCGCATGCGTGTTTGTGCAGTAATATAGTAGGGGATGGTCATTGTGGTCATTTTGTTGAGTGTTCGGGGTTGGTGGTCCATCTGTGCTGATTTTTAATTGTTTGTCTATTTTCATATGCGTCTGATTGGCGTCTTTTGCCGTTGCGTTACATCTCTTTTTTTGTGTGTGTGTACTGATGCCATTTACTTGCACACCTTATTTTAAAGGCATTATGTTTTTGTTTAGTTATTTTAAGTTACAGTATCACAGCATGCAAAACAAAACTGTGTGCTTACAATGCTTCGAACATGCATTTATTTTTGCGCATGCCACAAGGTTAGTGCAAATACAGTACATCATTATTTTTGTGCAGCCGAGTTCATGTAGTGAAATATTTAGACTCATTCAAATTGATAGTTTATGAATCTTTTTGGGTGACGAAGAGGGTTCATGAATCATACTTAATGCTTGCACTTTTTGTTTCTTTAAAAAGTGTTCTGATTATAAGAGGTGTTTTTTGATCAAGCTGCACTGATATATTTTTGATTAATTCAAAAGAACCAGCTCTAAAGAGTAAATTAGTTGAATCAAATGAGACTGGTTGCATATTTTTGATTCACTCAAAATAGCTGGCTCATAAAAGTCATTGATTTTGTGAATCATACAGCACTGTCTATACTATATTTTTTGGATTCACTAAAAGGAATCGGCTCACAAGACTTATTTGTTGTTGAATCAGATGTCACTGTACTTTGTTTTTGATTTTATGAAAAGAGTTAAGAGCCATTAGTGTGTGAATCAAATGACACTAGTTGCACTATGCTTTTGATTTACTAAAAATGCCAGCTCAAAAGAATCATTGGTCCGTGAATCAAATAACATTGGGTTGCACTTAATTTACTTAATAGAGCCAACACATGAGTCTAAAAGAACTGGCTTGTAAGAGTCATTAGTTAATGAATCAGATGACACCAGCTCATAAAGCTTCATTAATAAGATTACACCTGTTTCACTGTTTGTTTTTTGATTCACTAAAAACTCATTAGTTTGTGAATCAAATGGTGCTGGTTATGTTTTACTAAAAAGGGTTGTTTCATAAGAGTCATTGGTTTTGAATCGATTGGCACAGGTTGCACTGTATGTTTTTAATTCACTTAAAAGAATCAGATCAGATGAGTCGTCGGTTTCTGAATCAGATTACGTTATATAAGTTGCACTATGTTGTTATATGCATATATGATTGTGCAGTCAGCATAGACAATGCAATAATAAACATTAGGTCACACTTTATTTTGATAGTCCATTGTAGAAATTCTACTAACTATAAGTAACTTTGTAACTACATGTCAACTAACCTTTAATTCACAACTACATGTCGACTAACTCTCAGAGTATACTCTTAGGGTAGGTTTAGGGTTAGTAAAATAAGTTGACATATACTTGTAAGGATTCTCATAGTCAGTATGTTGTGGACCTATCAAAATAAAGTGTGAGAAGTTATTAAGCAGACAGTCTACTAATACTCTAATGACTGCTAGTTTACATGTAGTTGCAAAGTTACTTGTCAGTGTTAGTAGAATGTCTAAAGTGGACCATCGAAATAAAGTGTTACCACATACTGTCTTAAAATCATTTAGCCACTTTTTTGCATCATCAAACTATACAACTATACAATTAGTTTCATCTTCAAATTCATCTTCTCCACTGAACAGTGCTGCAAAAACACTGCTAGCCTAAAGTGAATTTCTGACCTGACATGTAACAGACATGACTCTTGATATATCTCAGTGATGTTGATGATCTTTCTCTCTGTCTCTCATCAGGCTCAGTGACACCCATGTTCGTGAGACTGCCGTGTGGAGGAATCGGGGTGAGTTTCTCTTTCTTTCCCGTGTGTAAATAACGGTCCTGTTTGTTCTCCCACCCCCGAACTCCAGCGGCAACAAAAACTGTTGCTCTCCTCTCTGCCGAGCGGGTAATTGTGTCCAGATGTTTTCTATAAACAAGCTGTGTGTGTGTGTGTGTGTGTGTGTGTGTATTCTCTGATGATGATGAATGAATGGATAGACTTGTTCTTCAGTGCTGAGTGGACAGTGTCAGCCACACTCTTTCACGGCTCTGGAACAGGAAGTACTCATCCTCACTTCTCTCATTCTCCTCATGCCCTCCCCGTCTGGAGTAGGTGAATGATTCAGACAAACCATGAATGGTTTCCTGTAATGAATGGAGAGATGGTTCAGTCATTCATGTGAAAGAATATGGCGTAGTCTTGCTTTTGTGTTGCGCTGACACATTCTATCCATGCGTCAAATGGAAATTAGTTTTTTTCTGTGGCCTGTTGCAAATATTGCACAAAATCGTGACTATTTGGGATAATGTGAGCATTACATTAACATTACATTTTTGCATTTACATTCATTCATTTGGCAGATGCTTTTGTGCAAAGTGACTTATATTGCATTCAAATATTAATATATTGTATTTGTTTTAGCGATTTGAATCTATGTTTTTTTTTTTTGTCATTTTTGAGATTTATACATAGGCTGAAATAGGCTTTCCATTGATGCCTGGTTTGTTAGGATAGGACAATAAATGGCTGAGATGCAACTATTTGAAAAAAATGAAAATATTGACAAAACCGCCTTCAAAGTTATCAAAAATAAATTCTTAGCAATGCATGTAACTAATCAAAAATAAGCTTTTAATATATTTATGCCAGGAAATTTACTAAATATTGTCATGATACATAATCTTTGCTTAATATCCTAATAATTTTTTGGTATAAATTAAAAATCTATAATTTTGACCTATACAGTGTATTGTTGACTATTGCTACAAACATACCACAGCGACTTAAGACTGGTTTTCTGTGGGTCACAAGATTTACCATTCAAAAAATAAATGTAAAGATAATACCTGTATACAGACATTAAACTAGTTTTATGTATTCTTGGTGGTTACAAGTTCCTGAAGCAAAAAAGCTTAGAAGAAAAAATGCATATTGACTAAAAAAACCCTCTTCATTTAATCAGACCACCTTATTATATACTGTATTTATGTAACACTCTCACTTTCTCAATCTCTCCCTCTGTTCATAAATTATAAAGCAGTTCTTTTGAAATTTCTATTTGTGAAATAATTGTTAAAAAGACAAATTTTCACAAAAAATACTAAGCAACTGTTTAAACATTGATAATAATAATAATAAAAAAAGTTTCTTAAGCAGCAATCAGCATATTAGAATGATTTCTGAAGTATCATGTGACACTGGAGATTGTAGTAGTGAGGTTGAAAATTCAGCTTCGCATTACAGGAATGAATTGCATAAACTTAATTAAATATAAAAGTTAAAAATAATATTTTCCAATATTGATCATTTTACTGTAGTTTTAATCAAGCAAATAGTAAGCATCTTTAGCGAGCTTAAGAGAAACACCAAATTTCAATCGTTATGATGTGTATATAAAACAATATTTATGTTTTTGTGAACAATGTTTATTGAATGTATTGTTCAGGTGATCCCAAAAAAATCCACCATTCACAATTTATGACAGTTTACAAAACAAGTTTAATGCAGTTATCTGACTGACAATTTATAGCCAGACAAATTCCATAATTGTGATAGATTTGTTTTTATACTTCCAGATGTGTGAGGTGGATTTGTGTGTGTGTGTGTTTAATGGTGTGACCTCAGGCAGGGCTGTTGGAGGGGGACTGATAAATGGCAGGCGGTCCTGTCTGGCTGAAGTCACAGTCTTTGAGCTGAATGGTGAGAAACAGAAGGGCTCTGGACTCTTTTATGGAAATGGAACAAAATTGTTGTCTTCCTGCATCTCTACAGCGAAAATTAGCCTGTCAGGGTGAAGATAAACTGTGCTTGTTCATTCCAACACGCTCCCCAGCCCTGCCTGAGACCTGCGCCCCCAAACCTCAGCGTCTACATCACTCACTCACACAATACTTTCTACCGCTTTTACACCATAGGCCATGTTGGGGTGGGCTTTTGGGTTCATGCCCTAATGTTTTGATGTCTTTTGCCAAGTTTTTTTTTTTTTACGACATATACTATTAAATATGTGCCAGGGTTAGTGTAGTTTACTAAAACTAAAACCATAAAAAAGTTTTCATTACTTGAAATGAAATAAATGTTAACTGAAATAGAATTTAAAAATAAACCTATTTGATTTCAACTAGTTAAACCATCATTTTGTATTTTTATTTATTTTACATTATTAAAAACTATATAGATATATGATAATACTTTGATATAGGGAACGATTTTCTCTACTAACTAGTTGGCTGTTAATTAGTAATTATTAAGCACATTTTCTACATAAGTATATTTTACATCTAAAAGCCTATCTAATACCTAAACTTAACAACTACTTTACTAACTATTAAAAAGCAGCTAATTATGGTTTACCGAGGCAAAAATTGATGGTTTGTTAATATCGAGAATTGCACCTTAAAGTGACCTAAATTAAAAAAAGCAAGTAATAAAAATGACAAAACACAACAAAATTACTAAAACTTTGACTAAAAATTAACATGAAACAAAATATACAGTTCAATTCTAATTTTTTATAATTAATAAAAACTATAGAAGAATCCCAAATAAACTAAAATAACACTGATATTCACTAAAGCTTAAATTTTAACACCAATAATATTGAAAGATCCACTTTAAGAGTTTATTTTATAATTTTATTTGGCGGTTTTATAGTGGTTCTGTTCCAAAACTTAGTGAGCTGCCTATGTAGGCAGTATTTGAAGGCATCATAGTTTAACTCCAGATATCTCACATCTTTTAGCTCTCTCTCTCTCTTTTATTTCTACCCTAAATTCCTTCATCATGCACTCTCGCGCTCTTTCATTAGCTCACTCTCTCTCGTTTCCCTAGCTTTTCTCTTTCTCAGTTCCTCGATTCATATTTTTTTCTGTTTTAAAGTCACCACAGGCTCGTAATTCGTGACAAAGTCATTCTTGGCCAAGCTTGAAAAGACCAGAGGTTTTTTTTTTACGTTGCCCTTGAGTGCTCATGCCATTGAAAAGCTGAATTCATAAATGCATGGAGGATATGTATTCTGAGAGGGAGACCCAGGGTTGGTAAACCCCTTCGGAGCGCCCCAGCGGTTCTCCAGATTTCTCACTTCCCTCCCGCCGTCTTTCTTGTTGCCAGCTTGTTGTTTCATTAAGTGCTTATTTCACCCGCTTCCCCTCCACATGCATGTTGCAGAGACACAGGCTGTCCTTACAATCCTTCCTCTAAGATGTTTCGAGCACTTTAACAGAAATGAGTTCAATGTTTGTACGTGGTTTATTAGAAAACCGTTCTGTAAGTAGAGCGTGATGTTGTGGACGAGAAAGACATTTTATTGGCAGTCGCTTGATGGATATTGGATGTACAAGAGAAGACTTTTTGACATAGTCACTTATTTAAAACACCCTGCTTCCACTAGTTCAAATGTAGTATATGGATAAATATTTCAAACATATCAAATATTTTAATACTAAAAAAAAATTAAAAAATTTTGATCATTGCAAGTGTTGTCTGTTTTTCATATTTGATGCAGAGTTACAGAAGGTCAAAGTGTAAAAACTAAAAGTAAATAAATATAAATAAATAACAGCCTTTTTATTATTTTTAATCATTAATTAGGAAGAGTAAAAAATAATAAGAAAAGATAATAGATTGTGTTTTTTAGCAATCTTTAAAAACTTATTATTTTATTGATGTATTTATTTTAAGCAGTAATATATATATATATATATAAAGTGCATTATAGAATATATATGTGTGTGTGTGTATAGTAAAATTAAAATGATAATAAAATATTGTCATAATAAAATTCTCATTTTATTAATTAAAATATTGATTTTATATAATTGTAAATATATGTTTTTAAAAAAACAAAATATGTAATTGCTATGTTATGATGGTCTCAATATATGGCTCAGATTTTCTCTTGAATGTAATTCTATGAAAATGATGCTTTCTTATTGATGCTCATATTTGTCCCAAGTATGAGCAATAGTAACAGTGATGCTTGTCATAGCTCAATAAATAAAAAATAAATAAATGATATAACACGATTAATTAAAAATGGCACTTCATGTCAAACTTGAAATGTAAGTGTTGTTGTTCTACTCTTTGAGCACCTGTTGATCTATAAAGCCTGTAGTTTACGCCTCATGAATTATTCCCTATTTTACCCATGACCCCATTTAAGTGCTGAAGTATTAGTGTGTGTTCCTGTGTGTACGTGTGTGTTCATTTGTGCGGTAATTGCAGGCTGTAGGGCAGACGTGTGTGAGCATAATCAGCAATGCCTGATGAATGGCTGTTTTCTGTCTCATTCTGGGAATGCCCCCCCTTTCCGAGCCAGGTCTCTCCCGCCACTATTTGCCGTTCGTGTCACAGAATAAACACCCATTCTCATCCTGTCTGCATGCTTGTGTCCTTTTGGGTTGTGCATTAGGTGTCAACAGAGCCTCTGACCTCTTTGTGACCGTGCTGTTGGGTTGTGTGTTGTTTTCTCTTCCTGATTGCTCGGCAATCAAGCTCCTCTGAGAACGAGAAGGGCACAAAAGAGGATGTTTGGGAACGGCTTGGTGTGAAGGCTTCATGTACTGTGCCGTGTCTGTTTGCCGTCCGCTTGAGTAAACGTCTCACTTCTGTCAGCGTTGAGAAAACACCGGTACCAGAGACTTTCCCCTGTCCTCATAGACATGAGTTCATGAGGAGACCCTTCCTAAGAACCGCTAAATATTGTTTAGTGTTAGTTAACCTTAATTTGATAGAAATTGTGAGTTATCTTTGAGTACACTACAACAGGACTAATTACAATGTGACTAATGATTTGTGGGTAACAAAGAATCTGAAACGTCAAAGGGTTATCCCATCCCAAAATTAAAAATTTGGTCATTAATCACTTAATCAGCGACATGGGGGTAAGTGATTAATGACCAAAATTTTTATTTTGTGGTAGAATAGCCATTTAAATTTGTTAATAACATAATATGAACAACACAATTTACTCTTCTGTGTATTTCATTCATTTATAGTTTATTAGAGTTTTTTTTATATAAGTATTAATATTTTTTAAATAATTACAACATTTAATAGCATATTTTTTATTATGATTATTAGTTTTAAAATTATTTAATTGTATTAAATTGTTTTATTAATTTATGCTTATATATTTTAAGTATATCCAGTACAATAATGTATTGGTTTAAAGATACCTAATATATAAATCACATAAGCTAGTTCAACTAGCTTTATTCATAGCTACCTTAATAACAATTAATTAATTAATTATTATTATTCTGTTTTTGTTTTTTATCGTACTTGAAAGCATTTCCAGTATCATCTCCACCCTCAACTCAACAGAGCTGTGTTTGTGTGTGTTAACAGGTTGACAGTGACACTATCTGGAATGAAGTTCACTCGTCCAGTGCTGCTCGTCTGGCCGTGGGATCTGTCGTGGATCTGGTGTTTAAGGTGGCTTCAGGAGAGCTGAGGGTAAGACTGACACTCTCACGCACTCAGTGTCACAGATGGTGTGATTAACACTCATCCAATCAGAAACTCTGAATTATGTGTTTCACAGATGTGATTCCTATAGAAGCTTATTTCTGCCACAGAGTAATAATATAAAACAAATGTCATTGGGACTTATTTCATAATTCTTCCTTCTTTTTCTCACAATTCTGACTTTTTTGGTGAGATACGAATTCAGAACAGTGAGACATAATTCTAAATTATGAGGTGTAAACTCATAATTCCAAGAAAATTGTACAAAAATGAGATGCAAACAAACCGTTCTAAATAAATAAATTAATAAATAAATAAAAATTGTGCCACATAAGCTCAGAAAAAAAGGCGAAATTACAAGATGTAAACTCAGATTTCCAAGAATAAAAAGGCAAAAAACTGGGATGTAATTTATGAGAAAAAAACTTGTAAACTTGCAATTGCAAAATTTGAACATGCAATTATAAGATAAAAAGTAGCAATTTTATATTTTTATTCCATGGCAGAAATAAGCTTCAATAGATTTCCTCTCAGCCATGTTTGAATTGTTACGAGGTGAACTGTAGCCTCCCCAGTGTGTGTGTGTCTGGGGTCAGGTTGACCTGGGGCATCCTCAGAGCTCACAGGAAGTGACCCAAAAGACAATCTACTCACATAATGCAAACATTCCATAGCGTAACCTAACCCCGAGTGAGATGCCGCCCACCCCAATAACATAACACGCTGAAATACATCTATCATCGCATTCAGAAACCCTTGCTTCAGCCTCGAGCTTGCCCAGAAAAATACAATACACCTACATCATCCACTATCACCAGCTGCAATCCAGATACATTTCATTCTCTGCTTTGCACTCTTTCTCTGGATATAATAATATCCTCATGAGTGAGGAAGGATAATAATATCACGAAGCTGCAGGCGGCCCAGTGTGAACTGTGAGGAGCGCAGCATCATGCGTTAGCAGACTTAAAGTCCTCTTGCTAGCAGTAGCTATGGGACGGCATGTGGCAAGATGGTAGCATCCAGCTGGAAATTATATTTTTGCAAATAAACCCACATTTATCAGTGTACTGCTGTATCCAAACCTCCTCGATGCAACAAATTCCAGTGTTGTGCATTCTTACTGAAACTGAAATGTTGCATGAAACAACAAAATCACAGCTAATTAAAAAAAAAAAAAATCATATTTTATATATACAGTCAGACAAAATATATATAATGCAAAAAAAAAAAAAACCTGGGTTGATCATTGCTAAAACAGCTAATTAAATAAAATCATAATAATTAAAAATAAATAAATAAATGAAAAAAAAAAAAAAAAATATATATATATATATATATATATATATATATATATAAAGTCAGACAAAATATGTATAGTGCAAAAAATAAATGAATAAATAAAACTGGGGTGATCATTGCATAAACAACCACTTGAATAAAAATTGTTAAATTAAATATTACTGCATCAAACGTCTAATAAATTATGATTAAAAATGAGTAAGGAACAGTTATTGCAAATCAGTTTTTTAGGCTAATTTGTTGATCATATATTAACTTAATAAATTAGCTTGAAATACTGATTTGTTCTTTAATAATGAAATTGTATTGGTTTTGTAAAAAAAAAAAAAAAATGTAATTGCATAGAAGTAAATACGTTAGTGGAATGTTCCTAAACGTTCATAATCCTATGTAATCAACCTTCTGTCCCTATTTTTTTCTTTATTTTCTCTATTTCCCATTTTTTATGTTTTGTTACTTTTTAAATTCAATTTAAAATTTTGAATGTTTTTAATATCATTACATTTTTATTGGAGTGTACTGAATGTGTGTTTTAACTAATTAACATAATATTATTAATGTATTTATTTGTATTTTATTTATTTATTTTAAGGTCTCTGTGTGTGTGTTTGTGTTCACAGAACGGCTTTGCTGTGGTACGACCTCCAGGACATCACGCTGAGGAGAGCACTCCCATGTACGTCCTCACTGTCTCTCTGTTATCTCAAAATAAACTCCACAGCTGATATCAGCATCACTTTAAACACACACAGCAATCAGAAATCAGTGTGATACACACTATCCTCTCACATAAATGAGTTCCAGCGCTCCAGTGGACCGCCTGGCCAAGACAACAGAGCTTCCAGCGCTCGCTCTGGCTTCAGTACAGTCATGCAAATTATCGCTGAGGTGAATACAGCACAGTAGGCCAACGGTATCTCTACACTGACTCACGCCAGTTTTATTTGGAAGGACTAGCATGTTTTAGAAACTGGATTTTTTTTGAGTAAAGTAGAGTTTGGAGTGTGTTTTCTGTATCCAACAGTGATATGGCTCGACTTTATAATAAAAGAAAATAATAAAAATTATACATTTACATGTAAAATTATTATTAAATAAATTATATTATATTATATTATTATTATACACTTATAATTTATTTTTCAAAATATGTTGAGATTATATTTATTTAATTATATACTGTAAAATAAAAACAAATATGAAACTCTGGCACATTTTTGGTCACACAGTCTTGATACAACAAGATTTACTCTATTCCAAAGTAAAAAAATCTTTTAAATTGTTACTTTTAAAATAATTTGCTGAGGAACAAAGGCAAATTGCCCCATATTGTCTTCATTTTTCAACCACAGCCATTCAACATTGTTACTCAAATAATTAAAAAAAAATTATAAAAACAAACCTTGTTCCTGGATGAATATCAGTGCACTGAAAAAAAAATCATGAAAAGCAATTTTCACTCAGAAACTGCTTGAAAATGTAAGAAATTACAAGTTTTACTGACATAAACTATTACTGACATAGTATTATAAAGTGAAATATTATATTCAGATAGATAGATATTTAGTTTATATTACCAGAAAACAATAATATACTAGGTTTTTCTGTATTTTGTGGTAACAGATATGTAAAAATTGACCATTTTTTGACCTCAGTTTTATCAGTAAACATTTTCTGGTGGTTAAGAGCTTCTTTTTACTGTCCAAATACTGAGTCTGTTCTCATAATTGATTTAGTGAGAGTTTCAGGCCCCTTCTGTACTTGTTACTGATCTGAAGTATGTTCAGCTCCATGTGTTGGAGTTGTTTGGGTACACAGCGTCCTCAGTGCTCAGCTCGGCAACTTGGATGCAATTTTATTTATCTTAAAGCTTGATGGTTATCCAAATGAATGTCAGGTATCGTTAACGGGGGGCTAAATCCCTTCTAATTGGCGAGTTTTGCCGCTCTAAAAGGCTGGAGCGTCACAGGCGCTCCTCCCATCTTTATTCCCAGTGCGTCTCTCTCATTACGGAAAGGTTAAAGTAAACGAGTGTTCCTCAGTCTCTATGGTGAAAGGTTAAATAAAAGGATTGTTCCGTGGATGGCGTGTTTGGGGAGCAGACTGAGGTTTGGTGCCTCTGCCGTGGGCCGCGGGCCAGGGCTGTTCTTACGCTCTGATGTCAGGCCAGGACGCAGTGGGTGAATCATGTCGTTAGTGAAATGAGACAATCCATCAGACCAGGAGGTCCATGATCAGGCCCTCCACGATAGATCACACACCAACTGACTGTGTTCTCTCTCACGAGCTGTTTTCTGCTTTTGTTTTGACACAAATAACAGGGGATTTTGCTATTTCAACTCGGTCGCCATTGCAGCCAAACTCCTGCAGCAGAGACTCAACGTCAGTAAGATTCTCATTGTGGACTGGGTAAGTTCACACTCAGTCAGATCATATTTTCTCTATTAATAAATGTCCCCTTTCCTATTTCTGTGTCACTAGAGTCACCAAATAATCCAGTTTTCTAACTGATTCCCAAACAGTGACATCAGTGCATGTATAAACAGTGGAAAAGATTGCAAATATAACTTTTAACATGTTTACACTTTTATTATTTTATCACTGTTTCATATTTTTGTTTTCTGCTGTGTGAGTGGGGGAGGAAAAAAAAAAAATATATATATATATATATATATACATATATATATTTAGTTTATATTTATTTTAATGCTGTCAAATGCATGTGTGTGTGTGTATATATATATATATATATATATACATATACAGTGGGTACGGAAAGTATTCAGACCCCCTTAATTTTTTCACTCTTTGTTAAATTTCAGCCATTGCTAAAATCATTTGAGTTATTTTTTTTTCCTCAATGTACACACAGCACCCCATATTGACAGAAAAACATAGAATTGTTGACAGTTTTGCAGATTTATTAAAAAAGAAAAACTGAAATATCAGTATTTAGTAAAAGCACCCTTTTGATCGAATACAGTCATGAGTCTTTTTGGGAAAGATGCAACAAGTTTTTCACACCTGGATTTGGGGATCCTCTGCCATTCCTTCTTGCAGATCCTCTCCAGTTCTGTCAGGTTGGATGGTAAACGTTGG
>JAUCMR010000169.1:18614895-18625657 GCA_032357425.1 Enteromius argenteus | reverse complement strand
TTTAGCAAATGGCTGCAATATAACAAAGAGTGAAAAATTTAAGGGGGTCTGAATACTTTCCGTACCCACTGTATATGCATACTTGTATGTGTGTATATTTATGAATATACACAGTACCCACATATATTATGTATATTATGTAAACAAACTTTTATTTTGGATGTGATTAATCAATTGGACAGCACTACTTTATAGTAAAATATTAATGTTTAATAATAATCATAAATAAGTGATAATCATTCATCATTTCTCAAATATTTATAAAACACCAGGAGGATACATATGTTAAAATATTTTGCACTAGTTATATTAGCATTATTAATATATAATTTATATAAAAAATAAATAAATAAAAATGAATTAAATATTTTAAATATAATTAAATATTTATTGTTAAAAACCAATTATTGAAAATTAAACATATTTAATTTATAGTATTACTTGTATTTATACAAAACATTAATTGTTATACAATATTTGATATTAAACATTATTAAATTAAATTATTTTTAAAAGATGTACAAAATACATAAAATATAATTCTAAATTATTACACTAGTATTTGCATTGGTTATGTTAGTGTTATGTATTACATTTTAAAGTGCATCAATTTATTTTTACTAACTTACTAATTCTTTTTGTAAATGAAATATTAAAATCAAAATGTAAGCAATAAAATAGTTTATGGCATGTGGGATGGTATCCGTCTGATCCTGGGCCAGTGGTAGTCTGAAATGCGTCCACATGCGCAGGAAGACGTGTGGCGTCAGGGCAGGGCCCTGCTGGGGTCATTAGGCTTTCTGGATGCCTTTTAAAATGGCTTTCATTTCCTCCTGTCTGTCACACGGCTCTTCTGACAGACCTGCCGTATGCGAGGAAGCTGACCGTGACATGTAGTGGCAGACATGAAAAGAAATGAACAAAAGAATACAGCTCTCTTAAACGTCCCTCCTGCATCTCAGACGACTCAGAATAGATTTTTACACGCTTTTCATTCCAATGCGAGTGACGACATGTCTTTTTCACAGCATCTGACTTTTGCATTGTTTAACCAAATCTTATTGTTTTGTGCCGTTTTGACCAGATTAATGGTCACTAGAACAAACAGATGACATGAATTGTGTGTACTGTTGTGTTTTAGGATGTTCACCATGGAAATGGGACTCAACAGGCCTTCTACGGTGACCCTAATGTCCTGTATGTGTCTCTCCATCGCTACGATGACGGCAACTTCTTCCCTGGCAGCGGAGCCCCTGATGAGGTGGGTTTCATCAACATTTTGGCAGGATTTAATATACACTACTATTCGAAGGTTTAGGGGCGGTAGGGTTTTTGAAGGAAGACTCTTATTTTCACCAATGCTGCATTTATTTGATTAAAAATGCAGTCAAAACAGGAATAATTTAATACATTTAAACAATACAATAAAAATATAATAATTTAAGAATGCTATCATACAAGCAGTCATATATGTATAAATATTTGTACAATTTAAAGTAATCATTTTATATATATATATATATATATATATATATATATATATATATATAAAAGTGTAATTTATTCCTGTGATATAAAGCTGAATTTTCAGCATCATTAATCCAGATCCTCCAGAAATCATTCTTATATGCTGAATTAAAGCTCAGAAGTATTACTTATTATTATTAATGTGGAAAGCAAAGTAGTATTGTGCTGCGTAATGTTTTTATGCAAACTGTGATTTTTTTTTAATTTTATTTATTTATTTATTTTGTTCAGGATTCATTGATGAATACACAGAACATAATTTGTTAACTTAATTTGTTAATAATGTGCAGGAGAGGTTTTTACTGTCACTTTTGATCTATTTAATGATAGAGGAAATATTTTTTTTCAAAGAAAAGAAACTCCGTGATCTCAAATCAGTGGTAGTGTATTGCACACTATTTATGTATTTTCTTTGAAACGTCAGAAAATACTACTTTTTCCCTAATTTCTTTTGTTAATATTTTTTTTCCAGTGAGAGGAACCAAAATTTTAACAAACAAACAGCCATTTTTGTCTTTTAAATGAAAAATGCTAGAAATACAACAAACACAAAAGTATTTTGAAAAGCATTTGAAGCATCTGACATTCAAGATTTCAAAATAAAATAAACATAGTTTTGGGGTTTTAAAAAAATGTAAGAATTTTTTTTTTTTTTTTATTTATTTATATGATTTTTCCTGCCCTATTTCAATCGTTTGTTTGTTTTATTCCATTGACCATTATTCCAAATGTCCATTGGTTTTATACAAGATTTTTACTTGAATTGGTATGCTTGTGATTTTCTTTTAATTAAAAAGATTCAAACTAAAAGCATTTTGACTGGTGGTTCAAGACTTTTAGACCTCACTGCATATTCTGTATATCTCATATATCTCACATTAGCCATGAGCAAAAGACACTAGTGATCTTTTTTCCCTTTATTTAATCCCAATTTCTCTCAGTTATAATTAATGCTCATTATCATCAATCCGGTAAGTCAGCTCCTGCCTCTGCACTAATGAGGGGATTGAAATTTAGTTGACTCAGTTGTAGCCCTAGATTCTGGTATTAGAGAGTCCATTTGGCTTTCAAATAAAACCTCATTACAGTTTCACTTTGGTCATAATTGTTGGGATTTGTTCATTATTGGTTCTGTGATATCAGCCTTAATTTTCTCTGGGGAAGTTTGAATGTGTATGATTCATGATACCTGCTCATCTGCTCCAGTAAGAAAGAGTTAGAATTAGAGGGAGTTTAGTAAACCACACATTTAATTGAATTGTATTTGTGTCTGTAGGTGGGCATCGGTGCAGGCATGGGCTTTAACGTGAACATGGCCTTCACCGGAGGTCTGGAGCCACCCATGGGAGATGCAGACTATCTGGCAGCATTTAGGTAACACACACACATACGTTTTACACCTAAATGAGTGAAGGTCTATCATATTATGCTCTTTGTTTACATTTAGAATGCATCTAAGCATCTTTTTGAGCATCATAAGCTGCCAGCATTTGCCATCATGAGATTTTTTTTTAACAGAAATAGTAGTTTTTATCCCATTTGGATTCAAGTTGGGCAGTTACTGTACATCATATTGGTAAAAGAATTAGTAGACCCTTTAACTGACTCTAATCAGTAAATACTCTTTACTAACACAGAGTGATATGTGCCTTACAGTGTTTATGTATTTCTGTGAGTGTATAGTTATTTATTCCCTCGGCCTATTTATATTACCAGCAGCTGCACAGTCACGGATTTTATGTGGGCACATGTGGTACAGAGTGGCCTGTTTAGGGCTGAATTTATCGCAAGGCAATGTGCTTTTATTGGAGGGGCAACTCCAGTGAACTCACAGCCAGTAGAAGTACTGTATTTCACCGCAGTATGTGACTTAAAAAAGTCATGTGATGATTGAGAGCACAGGAGAATCCTAACTGACTCTTGAAAGCTGCAGGGAAAAGACTCCAGTTTGATGAGTTGGATCAGTAACTTTTTCTTTTTTGGCCTGACAAAAATTGATATTGATATTTTAAAAATCTTTCAAAGAGAAGCAAAAACTCTGTTTCAAAACCTAGCAACTGTTTCTAAGGAGAAACCTCTTAATTGACCCATTTAAAACGATCATGAAATGATTTGATGTTCACTGAATTTTATTTTGATTGATATATAGATATATCTCAGTGCTGTCAAACGATTATATGTGAGTACTGTGTATATTTATTATGTATATATAAATGCACACACATGTATGTGTATATATTTAAGAAAAAGATGTATATATATTTGATATATGATATAATTTAAATTAATATAAATATATGCGCGTAAATACATGTAAATATTTAATATATATATATATATATATATATGTGTGTGTGTGTGTGTGTTTTTATACAGTATATACATAATACACATACATAGAACACACACATATATTATGCAAACAAAAATGTAGTTAATTGTTTGACAGCACTTATGTATATATAAAGAGCTCTTTTCCAAAACGCTATAAATCTATTTTAATAGTTTTCAGGAAAATTACATTGTTTTACCAAGACCCATACATTTTGTTAATATTCAATTTATCCTGTTAAAATGGTCTGTGGGCTCAGTCTGAGCATGTTAAACAATGATTGTTAAATGAAACAACAATATTGCCCAGGGGCAGAGCCAGACATTATGAACATTCGGGGCTTAGCCCTCAAAATCAATATCGGATTGATCAATATTGCCTTTTTAAATAATCACGACTTGCCTAAGATAAGATCTATAGATACTAAAACAATTTACACATATAATAATGTTTTAACGTTAAACCTGTGCTATTATTATAAATGTGCGATGGTAGGCTATGATGGTATATCCAAGTTTGAGAATGTAAAGCGCGCTCTGCAGGACACGGAGGCACCAGCGCTAGCGCTTGTATTTTTTCAGTGGAAAAAAAAGCGCGTCTATGAGGAGATGGCGAGAATTTTTAGTTAAATATGGAGAAGCATAAAACAGGTCCGAGGCTCACACAATATTCAGCAAACCTACTTAAATTAGAATGTAGGGGTAACAATAACATAAAAATGTTTTGAGGTGAATGAGACGAGTGGCTTGCTGAGTGATTGACAGGAGGAACATCAAACAAATGAAACATTAATGGAGCAGTGAATAGGTTCAATACACAGCAAAATGGCTTGACAAACTTTTTTTTTTTTGGTGTTTATTGGGTTTTGGAAAAGAGCTATATATATATATATATATATATATATACACGCACAAGTCAACATTTGAAGTGGATCAAAACCTTTTATCGAAGTTGCCCTAAAACTTAAAACCAAAATCTGTTCTTGTTGACTACTCTGTATACTTACAGTATACTTATGTACTGTATAATGTATATACTGTAGATATAGTTTTAGTTTTTTCACTTTTTTGCTTTAATTGGTATAGGCCTAATACATTTGATACTTTTTGTTATTGATTGAATTATATTTATTTGTAACATTCAATTTAAAAATGTATATTTTTAATTAGATTTAACACATTTTAACTGCACTTTTTTATTCATTAAATTATATTTTATTACTGACATTGTTTAGCATTTTCTGGCGGCTTGGGTTGTGTTTTTACTAAGCTTGTCACTGTGCATTATGGTATTATCTCATCCGTTCAGAATGCACATGATGCTGCCTTAAAATGTGGTCAAAACAAGATATTTTTTTAATTGTGCTGCATACTTTTTCGCATTTGTGACAGTGTAATGATCTGTTAAAATGAAAACTACAGAGGCAGAACCAAATAGAGCCAAACCGGCTCACTGGTTTAATATTTCTTAACTAACACCCATATGACAGCCAAACAGTGTGAAAAGCCCCAGGCAAAGCTCCATTTTCACAGGGATTGTAGGCAGTTGTTAGGGAACTGGTTGGAGAAAGGGGTCTTGTAGCAATTTGTATAAGCACTGCTCATCCGTTGAACTGTCCCTTTTATCTGTAGCAGGGGCTGATGGGAGTCTTTGATGGTGAGCCAGTAAAGCTGAGCCCCATTAGCATTGGTGTTTGGGGCTATTAATAACCCCCTCCCTCACGGTGCGGGCGCACGGCCGATTCGAGACGCTCTTTGAAGAGGGGCCTCCATGCCCAACGCGTTCAGGCTGCTTCGGCAGGTACATGGCTAAAATATGGGTGATGATAAGACAGGATAGTCCTCGCTCATCCCTTTTTTCAAAAACCGACCACCTCCTTCTCTTTGACCCAATCGGCCGGCTCTCAGTCTGTCCGACTGCTGTCGTAAATCTCTCCCCAACACATCTTCGATAAATTCGCTTCACCTTCCTTCGGCGGCCTTTCCTCACGCAGGTTCTAAGCGATGCCAGCTGAGTCTTACCCGTCTGTGCATCTGACCTCAGATCTCCCCTGATCTCATCTGCATCAGCATCCGTATTAAGATGCTCCGGTTCGGCTATTGAGAATCAGTCAGTTGGAAAAGCTTTTAAGCTTTGTAGTTTGATGCACATCTTCCTTCGTAAAGACTGCAGGGACGTTTCCGTATGACTCACAGACATGCGCGTTGCCAGCCGCTGTACTCATACCCTGGCAAACACCTTTACTCTACCGGTCCATTCATACTGATTCATCCGAGGCTACCGTCCCACCCAGAATGCTCTCATCCCCCTGTAGAGATGTCTGCTGTTTCAGGGTAAACAAATCATTTTATAATTGCTGTGACAGATGTTGTCACTCACTTTAAGATAGCAAAGAGACAAACTGTGATGCACATGGTTTCTATTAAAAAACAGCGCTATGATTTGATGCCGTTATTTTCATTTTGAGAAATGTGCATGTCATACGTCTGAGACAATGATCTAGATCAGAGACTGGTATCTTTGACATTTGTAAGTATAGTAAAATGTCACATTTTTCAGATGTATTACATAAAAGCAGTTATCATATTAATATATTTTACAACAAATCTTTTGACTAAAAGTTAATTTCATTGAGAAGTTGCTCGTTTGGTCATTTATAATTATTATCGTAAAACAAATAACTAATAATAATTGTAAAACAATTGTTTGTTATTTTACAATTCTATGGTGTGACCTTGAAACAAAAATAATAAACAAGTTTATAAAAATATTGAATGTAGTGCAGGAAATTGGAGAATTGTTGAGTTTTGGATTGATTGAATGGATTCTGTTGGAAATGCTGTTGTAGTTGTGGAACGACTCGAACTGTCTTGGTGTCAGTGTTTGCCTCCTACAAAGGAGAAGCTGTTTAGCTCAGTATGTGTTTATGTGTGTTGCTCTACTGTTTGAGGTACAGGGGCACCTGAGCCATTATTTTAATCGAATTACATGCAGATCTGCTCATGATTCATTCTGAGTCAATGGAAACTCCATGTTAAGTGGCTCAGAGTTGTGTTGATGGGCAGCAGTTATCTGTGTGCTGTGATAGTTGATGCACCCTGCGTGATCCACCCATCTCTCTCTCTCACTCTCTCACTCTCTCTCATGTGTTCTGTCATCAGCTGCTCCACACAAACGTTTCTCAGTATTTGATTTAATGATCCCTTGAGACTGAGAAGGGAGAACACAACACTTCATATATTTCTGTCTACTGCCTTCCTGCTCATGCCTTTCTTTCTTTCTTTCTTTCTTCTTTTTCTTATATTTTCATGTTTTTTTATTTTTGACTTCGTTTTTTTTTTTCTTGTCTTCCTTTATTTTATTTGTTGATCTCTTCCTTCTTCGTTTCTTTCATTATTCAATTTGTTTGTCCTGTCTATCTTAATCTGTTTATTTAGGTTTTGTTTGTTCATTTGTTCTTTATTTATTATATGATTATTTATATTTGTTCATTCTGTATTTTGGTTTATTAATTGTTTTTGTCTATTGATTGTTTGTTCTTTTTGTTATTTGTTTTGTCTGTCTTTTGTTTGATTTTTTTTTGTATTTTTATTAATTTATTTGTTCTTTCTTTTGATGTTTTTTTTTTTCTCTTTTTGTTCCTTCATTTGTTTTTGTTGCTTCTATAATTCTCCCTTTCTATTGTTTGTTCTTTTTTGTGTGGTTGTCTTTATTTTGTTTATTTGTTCCTTCCATGACTTTTTTTTTAAGATTTGTTTGTTTGATCTTTATTTGTTCCTTATTTGTTTATTTTGTCTTCATTTTGTTTGTTCCTTGTGTATTTTTCTTTCAGACTTGTTTTCCGTCTTTCTTCTGACTTATCACTTTCCCTCTTAATGCATGCTTCTTTCTTGTTCACCCTCGTTTTTTCCTCCTCTCTCTCTCTCTCTTTCTTCCCCCCCTTCTCTCCCTCCTCTCTCAGCGATGTTTTGTGGGCCTCTCGAGACAATGCATGCCTTACGGGCAGCACCTTCTTATTTAGACCCAGCCAGTGCCACGTTGCATTTGCAGGGGATCAACCCTACGATGAAGAAAGGAGGGAGAAAAAAGATAAGAAAATTGGCTCTAATGAAAACCAGAAGCCCAGGCACTCTCACCATGAACTTGGAAACAGAAAGGAGAATTGAAGTTAATTCAAACCAGCCCTTTGCAATGCCAGATGACAAGTCTTTGAAGTGCCCCCCTCCCCGCCGCCTTTACTCTTTGCGTTCTCGCTTTTTTTTTTTTTTCATTGGACGGGGGAGCGATTGGAAAAGCCTTTGAGACTGATGGATAGCCATGTCTAGCATTAACCCTTCAGTGGCAATTTTTTTGGTTTTACAAGTGCAGGATCTTCTGCTCCAAACCGCTCTTGGCATGTTCCAGCTCTGGGATTTGGTGGACCCGTGAGGTGGGATCAGTTTTCGAGAGCCTCGTGGTTCCAGTCCATGTAATTTGTCTCAGTCCATTGCAAGGAAATTTGCGCAGGCTAATACTAATTACCAGTCATAAATCCTTGCCTCATCTTGCACGTCATGGTTGAGTCTTCCTCCTCTGTGGATCCTTTTTCTGGGTGCCCCCCCTGGCAAACATGACAGAAAGTTTCCCTGAATAAGTTTTTGGACGAGGATTCAGAGTTTGGGGTGGAGCGGATGAGCATCTAGAGAGATGGAGGTCGCTGTTTGTCTCGTTCGTGCCATGAGAGGAAGACGTTTGTCTTTGAAGTGTTTGTGTGAGAGACAGAAAGAAAAAGCATTTACAACATTGTATATCCCAGACACGCTCTCATGCCAAGCTCCGCTGTCTTGCCACCGACCCCACAGCGAGGCAGATGGGCTGCCACTGGGGAGAAGAGGAGGAGGAGGACGATGAAGGGCTTCTCACGCTCTGGAGCCTTGTGTTCCTGAGACTCCGAGCCTGTTTTCACACTTGCTTTGATTGTTAGGTCCGAACCACAGTTTGACATTGTGAACTGTCTTGGAGTTCACATGAATCTGACTTTAAATGTTTGTTTATGTCTGTCTGTCTTTTGCTTGTTTGTTTGTCCTTTCTTCTTCCTTTCTTTTTTTGTTCTTACTTCCATCCGTTATTCCTTCCTTTGTTTCATGTCTCTTTGTTTACTCATTTTGTTTTTTGTTTGTAGTTTTTCATCTTTCTTTCTTTCTTTCTTCCTTCTGCAAGTTTTTCTTGAATACTCTCACACAAATTGCGGATTCATATGAACCAATCTTTCAAACCATACTCAGGTGCAGTTCCTTGTTGCACATCATAGTTAAAAAATGAATTTACATCGACCTAACACACTGACATCAACTAGAGGACAAAACCTCTTTTGTGAAAGTGCCAAGAAACACGAGCACAGTGTCTTCTGGGACAGTGTTCAGGCCTAATGTTACAACACAAAAGTAGCAGTAAGCATATAAACACCACTAAATGAATGTGAGAATGAATGTAATTTGTAGCTATTATTATATTTGTTTCATTGAAACAAGTACATAAATATTTAAACATCTCATTTAGAATTTGCAAACCGTCTATATACTGTATATATATTGTGAGCTCATGATGTTTAGATTTTTAGTTTAGAACTCAAAATTTTGACTTTTCCTCACAGTTGTGAATACATAGGCTTTTCTCACAATTTTGTGCTTATAAATATCAAGATTTCAGCTGTGTTTATATGTTGAATATAAGTTACAATTCTAAGAAAAAAAGTCAGAATTATGAGATGGTACATCACAATTGCAAATTTATATGTTTTAAAAAAAGATTTAAAAAAAATTCTTATATTTTTATAGTCCTTGAAACAGACTTCCATGATATACTGTATATATCAAAAACAAAATGATTACTTTCTGAAATTATCAAACATCTTTTTACACAATATGTGCTCAATTCACTAAAACGGTGTGAACAGAAATGGTTTATTTTACGTGGACAAGGTTGGTAGATTTTTGAAATTGATACAATGGGAAACCAACATTTTTGTGAATCGTCCAAGTTGCCATGATTAGCAACCAATGCTGATAATCTCAAATTGACTAAGAAAATTGACCTGGCCAATATTTAGTCGTGTCTGTTTTGAATTACTTGTCATATCTGCTTGCCAGTTTCGAAAAAAAATATATGTTAGAGCATAACTTTGAGTATTTGTCCTCCTGTTTCGCCCTTGAATTTCAGCTGCAGTGATAGTGAGAGAATCCAGATATTTGCTTTCTTTCAATTATGTCATTAGTGAATGTAGAGCCCAAACCGCAGTCTGCAGAGATCCTCTCTGTGAGTTGTCTTTTACTAAACTGACTGTCAGGCGGATGGTCCGCTGGATCTGAAGGGGCCCCTGCATGCGAGTTCTGGGGGAATGTGATACTGTGTTCAGGTGCAGCGTGTGAGGCCATGAACATTTCCCAGCGGCCCTCTCTGTGCAGAGTGAGCTCATGACTGATGAGGGCTGCAGTGTATGATGCATGCTCAGTGTTTGTGAAGGACTCCACTCGCTGTCTTTACAGACTGGCTTTCATCGGTCAAATATTAGGGGGTTTTAAAGTGGTGTTTTTAAGGCCTGGAATAGTGTGTGAAGTCCCTATTGGTTTTGTTTATCTTTTTTTTTTTTCCTCTTTTCCATGGAAGACCATAGAACTGTTTGAGGTAGAGTTAACTTTCTGACCCTTTAGTAGAGGAAAAACAACTCCTCTTATTTTTACATCTCAGCACATGTTGAATGAACATGGCATTTTTCACCATTTTTATTGTTTAAAGTCGTATGTATATTTACTTACACAAATCTGTTTTTCACAGAAATAGTCTCCTCAAATCATATTCAGCAAGCGTTCAGGGAGGGATTTTTAGGGGGAAAACAGTCTCAGTGTATATATATATTCTAAAATT
>JAUCMR010000169.1:18573909-18614795 GCA_032357425.1 Enteromius argenteus | reverse complement strand
GTATTCTTTGTTTTCAGTAGATCTAAACTGTAAATTTTTGTATATATCCAGCTTTTGGAAAACAAGTGACTTTGGCAAATTAAAATAAATAAATAAAACAAAGGATAAATAAATAAATAAATAAAATGAGAACTGTTCCTAAATAAATATTTCATTAAGTTTATGTACATTGTATGTATTTATTTATATTTTATATATGTGTTTTTAACATTGTAAATATATGCACTTTTTTGGGAAAACAGATGACCTTTTTTCTTATTATTTTTTCTTATTATTGACAACTTCATTTAATCTCATCTGCTCTGTACTTCTGTGAGCAATTTTAAACTGCAGCATTGCTCATGTCTCCTGGGATTCGTTGCTTTTCTTATTTGTAAGTCACTTTGGATAAAAGCACCTGCTAAATGAGTAAATTTAAATGTGTAAATGAAACCTATTTCAGTGGCTGAAAAACAGAGTGTCTCCATGGCATTAAAAATCATTTATACTGCACCTTTACAGTGGCAAATTTCCAAATGAATAGAATTGACTCTTGCTGAGCACCTTAAAAATGACCTAGATTAGTTTAGTGAGCCAGTCAGGACTCAGTTAATATTTTAATTTTGGTCACTAGAGGTCAGTGTAAACCATTCGAGTCGTACCTGGCTATATTTGATCTAGATATTCCACGCGTGATGAAAGTTTACTTTCGAGGCACGATATCTTACATAAGTCTTCTGTTGAGCGTAATTTATGCTTTGTGAAGGTTTAACAGTAAAACTGTTAAATCAGAAACAATTCACAGTTTATTAAAAGATAAAGATTTTCTCTGAAAGAAAAAAGCACTCGGGCCCCATCTACCATGAAGTTTTATTCCGAGGTTATAAATGAAATCACACTTGCAGAAAAAGAGTTTCTGACACGACAGCACTACATTGGTAATACAGGTCACAGTTACAAGGCTGATGGTTTCAAACAAAGACAAACAAGGAAAGCTACGAGATGTGTTATCCAATTCACAGAACACTAATATTACTCTTGCTGACTTTTACTTTGCTTTTGTGTCACAGCTCTTTTACCAGGTGAGGGGCGACATGGTTTTGAAAGTGATAGAAAATGGCAAGCATAAAGACATACACATTCGAGAAGGAGAGGTGAGAATCATCTGGATTTGTGTGATAGGCTGTATTCATGTCAAGCCATTTTAGTCTATAAAGACATTTTGTATGTTGCTGCTATTCTCAGATGTTCCTGCTTCCAGCACGGATTCCCCATTCTCCTCAGAGATATGCAAACACAGTAGGGCTGGTGGTGGAGAGGAGAAGGCTTCGCTCAGAGACAGATGGCCTCAGGTGCCATGGGATACTTCTCCTAGACACATCCATCCTACATTTTGTCTGCCTTTCCGCTAACCATACTCTCAAGTCAACTCCAACACGCACTGGGATCAATTATTTGTGACCTCAAGACTTGCCTGTTGATGTTACTGTACATGTACCCAGAACACAATACTATAAGATGCTAAAATTGTGGAATAAAATATAGAAGTTTGATAGTGACAAAAGATGTTTAATTTATCTTTTGCTAGGTACTTTGTGGATAATAGTACAGATGTCTTGTTTGAACGTTGGTTCTACTGTGAGAACCTGGGAACCCAACTTGTTCCCGTCATTAAAGAGTAAGTAGTATTTGCTTTTAACCCAAATGTTCTGTTAAGATTCACTCTTTTATGTTTAATCAAAGATACAGTAAAAACATTATATTGTTAATTATTCTTGCAACTATTTTATTAGTTTTAAAAATGAGTCCCACTTCACATCAAATTAATCATTTGGTACAATGAACTTATTGTGTACATACAAGTTTTAACATTGCACTTTTACTTATAGAAATACCTATATATAATTAGATATGCAATTAATTTCTGTAAATTACACTGTTGACCCATCCCTTAAATCTACCCATACCACCAAACCAGTCCCTAACCTTACCCATATCCCACCTTAATAGCAGCAAAACTGTTTTGCAATACAATATGAACACAGTAAGTACATTGTACTTATTTTTTGGTGCAAGTACATAGTAGTTAATGCCTCCTAACATAAAGATTTTCCTAAAAAATGTAATTGAATAAAATAGATTTATATATTTTAAAACTAATTCTGAATTTTCAGCAGCCATTACTCTAGTGTCACATGGCCCGAAATCTAATATACATATATACATCTGTATTAGGATAAAACCAAATGTGGTAAATGTAATTTGCATGTAATTCTGTTGCCTTCGTAGTTTACATATAGCAAACATGCACCTTTATAGGGGTGTGCCTGAAGATAATGAATTTAAAATGTGTAACAAATTCTAACGAACAATAATAAGCAGTCACTATAATTATGCATTAAAATGCATATACAGCATAAGCCCTAAGGTATCTCTGTCTTTTCAGTTTTGTGTCCATATGCATGTGCATATAAATAATGAGCTACATTTGTATATGTCAGGTTTATGGATTCCAAACAGAATAAAACAGGAAAGCCTGATCCAGGTAAATGCAATTGTTCACTTTACTGTTGCATGATGAAACAAGGTGAAATACCCTTATATTAAGCATGCCATTACTGTATAGTGCTGTTGTTCAGGGGTCTTAATGATGTAAACGATTTGTTCTTCTCTATAGCTGAACAAATAAAAGGTTTTGTGTAATAATAAGGAATGTTAGTATCAGGCCTCACTCACGTGATACTGTTAAGGCACAGTTTACCCAAATTGAACACTTTTAATGCTTACTTGCACATAGTTCTTATATATTCTTATATAGTTCTGTTCATTCAGTAACTGTTTAATTTTTGCAGCTGAACCCATTAAGCCAACCCCATACCCACTCAACGCAGTGGAGGTGATGGCACCGTTCTGCTTCAGAGAGTGGGTGGAAAAGCAGAAGCCTGCCCTGGCCAGTGGTCAGCCGGTGGATATGTTCAGAGCACAGTTTGAGACTGAGGTGAGGAGAAGAAGCCTAGCTAAACCAATCAGTCCTACTTCCTGCAGGAGTCAGTCAGATGAGATCCTGGTCATTAATCAGAGGTCTGACTGTGAACAGTTCTCATCAGCAAAGTATTGACGTATGCATAAGGGAAACCGAGCCTGTCTGTCAAATGGACTCAACCATCACAAGAACAAGAAACAGAACTTCTGCAACTTGAACCTCAGTACTTTCTAACTAGGTTTACACATTTGTGTCCTGTAAAATTTAGTTTAACTCATGCAAGAGTAGCAAGAAAGCAAGCTACTGATTTACAGCTGTGCTATGTTTTGAGAAATGTGACTTTGTAGATGGATAGATGGATGCAGCTTTGGCAATAATGCACTTGCTGACTTAAACTTTCTGCCTGTTAGACGTTTCTCTTTGGTCCTGGGACATCTGGGACATCTAGGAGAAAAACTGATGGATGGATCTGGCAACTGGTAACACATTACACCATTCTTCATTCAGTAATCATTTTAATGTTCCCTCTGTCCTTCATGTTTATTCTTAAACTTTGCTTTCCCTACTTTTTGTTGTATTTTATTTAGGAGGGGTCCTCCAGCATCTTCATGAATGGCAAGGAGTATAATCTGTCTACAGGGGATTGTCTTCTTATTTTTGGAGAGACAGAGTGAGTGTGCTGTTCATATGTGCATTTGTGTTAATAGTCTAATAACTAAGTGACTGAACTGTTTGTGAGGGATGAGAAATCTCAGTGACAGAAAAACAATTGAGCAAGTATTTATCTTAGTGTGTGTGAATGACAGTATTTTTTGTTAACACCACTGTGTTTGTGTGTGGCCTTCTTTAGATATCAGTGGAAACGATCACAAGATTGTGTCGCTTTGTATGTTGCCCAAGACCCAGAACGGAAGAGACCCCACTGAAACACATAAACTCATGAGAATTTTTTTAGGACCAAATGTATGGATGGTTTTAATAAGGACACTCAACGACATTCAAATGCAGTTTTTATCATGTACCAGCACAGTATCATGTTTACAATAATCACAATATTCACACATTATTAGACAAAACATGTTTTCCTTGTTTTAGGCCTTAAATAAGAAATTAAGCTGTTTAATCTCTTTAAACACTCTGTACATGACAAAGCCCTAGTCAATTAAAAAAAATAAAAAACTCTTAAAAAGGTTTTTAAATACAATTAATGTAATGGTAAGTCCACATCATGATTTATTGTTTAAATATCTAATGCACGATATATTTCGTACTCCTTCAGTCCTAAATGAATTTCATAAAACTGTAATGCATAATTGACTGGCTACAGTGTTGGTACTCTATGGTGCTGTCTAATTTCGGTACCTGACAAAAATGTGCTGCTACTCAGCAGTTTAAGTATAAAAGCTAAGGTAGTGTTAGGTAATGTGTGGTTAAAGCTAGCTAGTACATTTGGCAGCTATCCAGTACACATGGCCGCATTGTGATAGAAATGGAGGTAAACATTTGAGATGCGGTTCACTGCCCTCGATTCATTGAAAAGCAGGGCTGTAGAAGTGAAACATGGCATAACAAAGAGAGCAAACGGAAAAAGTGAACCTGTAGACCTGACAGTTTTATTCCAACACTTGTGTAAGGCTGGTAATTTGCTGCCTAAGGTAACATTGCTTTTATCCCAAAGCCAGAATTTTGGTATTGCGCCAACCATTCTTGCCTGTAGTGCCAGTTATGTTTTTCTGTTATTGTTATGCGAGATCTACCGAAATGCTTTCCTGACATTCAAACTGAGTTTTATCTTCACTTTTGCAGAATAGAGCAACGGTGCTGTTTACTTTTTCGTCAGCCTTGGTTTTGAAAATACATTTTCCATTCATTTTTCCGTTAGGGATTTTTAAAACATCTAAAATATTTGCAAGCCAAAGCAACCAGCTACAAGGTGAATCACAACATCACAAGAGAGAGAAATAATTAAATGAAAAATGACAGATAAATATAACTATTACAGTAAGAATGTCTATTCTGTATTGTTTAGTTTGCTGTTTGAAAAACATTTCTGTGCAGAATCATGGTTAAAGTAGTTTTTGCCAAGAATTTTGCATTCAAATATGAATATTAAAACAAGCAAACAAACAAATAAATAAATGAGGACTGATGGCTTTAATAAAAGAATGTACCACTGATTAACAACCTTGTCGCTCCCTGTGAGTAAGTTAGCATTAATAATAATTTTTTCCTATGGAGAAAATGAATGTGTTTTTTATTTCTAAAACCTAACTGTTTTATTATCCTTGTAGCATTTATCAGGCCTACTTACTTGGGGTTGCTCCGCCCCAAAATGAAAATGTTGTCATTAATTACTTATTCCCCCGTCATTCCAAACCCATTAAAGCTTAATTTAAATTCAATTTAAGATATTTTGGATGAAAACCAGGAGGCTTGTGACTGTCCCATTGACTGCTAAGTAATACAGACTGTCAAGTCCTAGAAAAGTATGAAAGACATTGGCAGAATAGTCCATATGCCATCAGTGGTTCAACCATAACGTTACGCTACGCTACGTCTCAAGCCTCTTGGTTTTCACCCAAAATATCTTAAATTGTGTTCTAAAGACGAACAAAGATTTTACAGATTTGGAACAATATTGGGGTAAGTGATTAATGATCAAATTTTCATTTTAGGGTGAAGTAACCCTTTAACATTTTACCCCAGTATCAAGGCATACATTTTAATCATGTTCTTTTAAACAGTTCACATGTGCAAGTAAGTTATTATCTGTTTATAATGACTGATTATCTAGCCGTATCTTCAAAGTGTTCCTGATAACGTGTTTTTCAGCTATAAGTGCCGCCAACGCCCATGGAATGGCATATTCGAGCGTCACCAGCCCTATTAAGTTATACCTGAATTCTGAATAGTCCCAAGGACATGCCCCGAACAGCCTGAGCAGAAATCCCCAGCTAAACTCCCACAGATAGATGAAGAGAGTGTAGACAGTCAGCCTGACTGGTAGGGGGTAGTGTTTCTGCTGCAGCCTCGCACTTAGCCCCTCCATGAAGAAAATGGCAGAGCTGTAAATAAGAAGTGCCCATAGGCTTGTGTGGCCTGTGAGTTTGTGGTCATGGGTGTAATACCAATCCCAGGCTGCGGTGAACGCCACCTCACAGAGACATCCATGCAGTGCGTAAATGTACAGTCGAGCGAGAGGTGAGAGGGGTGTGGGTGTGATTGGCCCAGAGACGTCAGTGTCTGGAACAACAGAAGGTTTTGTTAGCACAAGTGTAAATACTTGCCTTTGTTGATTATACTTTATATGATTAACTAGCAAGTAAATGTTTGATGTGATAAAGGTTTGGAGGATGTGAAAACAATCCAGACAGCAATGGAAAGACGATGTGTTACTTGGCTTCATTATCTGGATGTTAAAGACATATTAGTGAAACACACTTCAGTAATCAATTTGAACCGGTGCTTTTCACTGCCTAAGTGCAACGCCGTATCACGTGAGCTACCGAGTAAATCTACGGAAATAGAAAACTCATATAAAGCTGTATCTGTGACGACAACGGTCAAAAGTAGCAGTATTCAAATCAAGCAGGATGTTAAAACTTTTTTGAAGTCATAACATTCTGCAACTAATTGTGTGGAAATTTAGCCTTTATTAATCAATTATTATTTTGTAAAAAACACACCATTTAGAAATAAATCATAAATCATAGTTCTGAATAAAAAAATGACTTGTAATTGCATGTTACCAGTTTAGAATTGTGAGAAACAAACTTTTAGTTTGAGTTTAGTAAGAAAAAATTAACAATTGTGAAATAAAATCTCAATTACATTTTTATTTATTTATTTATTTTATCACAAGGCTGAAATGAGCTTCCATATTTAATTAATTGGTTAATTTGATTATCATTATTATTCTTTTTATATTTTGTTGGTTTATTTTCACTTTTGCAAGTACAGCAATTTGCTTAATGTCTCATGGTTGAAGCAGAATGAAAGGACATTCGTGGTTTTATTGTACAGGATACGAGCGATGAGAAAAGCTTAGCTTGACAATGTGCGGTTGCATCTGCCAGTATTGCAGTTTTTTTCTTTCCAAATGCTCTACAAGACATAATTTGTGACCCATTTGGAATGCTGTATAATTTGACACACCACATTTATTTACCTTCCACTGCTATGACATCATCAGTAATAAACAAAGAGCAATACTGCTGAGAAAAAGAGAAAAACCCTGCCCCTGGAAAACTCTACAAGTACAATATTGTTGTCTCTAGCTAAGCTCAGAATGAATTCTGAAATTGTTTGATCAGTTTAGATTTGTTGAAGTGAGAATCTTCTTCTATTTTCTCAGACCCCTTTTGGCCATATTATAAAGCAACACTGCATTTATACTGTATATTTGCAGTGAGGAAAATCCCAGAATTCTATAATAATAATAATAATAATAATAAAAGATTTCAGTCTAATTTAAACTATTATACCTAATGCTTGTTTATGCCATACATTTCTATATTATGTTTAGTGACATTCTAATGTCAAAATGTGTCATTCAGAGTTTGTGAACTAATTTATTTAACATATTTTAAATATTCGGCTACTTACAGCTTCCTTGGTTAGTTACTGTTACTCCCTTAGAAGTCAACTGCCTATATACATTTTTAATAACAAGACAACAAATTATATTTGATTCCATTTACTTCAATAACCTTACAAATGGAAAAATTGCCTTGATGTACTTTTGTTTTCAGTTGTTTTTAATGCTATTTCTTTAAAAAAAAAAATCATCCCTGGATATATTGAATACATGGATCACCTGCAGTGTTCATTGTAGTTGCGGTGTAAACGTGTTCAGAGGAAAGCCTTTCTGATATGAAATAAACTTGTAGTTGAACCGTAGTACAGATAATGCCTGAGATAAGATGCACAAAAATAGGTCACTGAGTTACAGGCACTTCTACTCATCGAAATCACACATGAAAGGAAATTAAAGATCTTTCAGCTTTCATTCTGAGCGTGACGCATGAGAGCACTTCAAACAAGTAGTTTATGTGTCAGCGTGCCTTCTGACGTTATGTTATAGGTTTACCTCAAAAAACAAAAAATCTTTAGCTGGCTTTAACTGATTGAAACTGACTTCCTAGATGAACTTTTTTGACCGACTGAAAAAAGCCCCCAAACTCTTATGAAATCGTAAAAACAGATCAACCAAAGGAACTACATTAAGGCCTAACTTAAAAGGTTCATGCTGGAGAATTCATGATATTTTGGTTTTTTTATATATATTATGATTTTAGCTTGTTTTAATTTCTTTTGCTTTAGGATTTGACTCATGCTCAAACATTTATGGACGTATGGCAGTGCTTGCCATCTTGTATAACAAAACACATGCTGTGCTGTAAAGAAGGCCATGGATACAGGGCGCTGAAGTTAGCCAATCACGTGAAGTGGGTGTTTACTTCTGTTTCTGCGAGAGGTAACACCCCTTGATACTGAGCTTTTGATACTTTGTGAAAATGAAGAGGGGAAATTATTAAATTACTTTTGTAAATGCTGAACTTTACAAACTGTACAAACTAGCCTCAAGAAAGATAATAAAGAAAACCTGAAATCATTTCATGACTGCTTTAATATTTTTTGCATATAGTAGAAACAATAGATTTAAACCTGTCAGTTCAATCAGCAATTATATTGAATAATACTTACAGAAATATATACATGATATAATATAAATGATAAAATAGAAGTAATAACCCTTTTTACTTTTTAATGATACACCAAAGCATTATGGCCAAAGATATGGCCATCTCATAATAGTCTTACAGAAGTATGTATTTTAGGGGTTATGCCATTGGGTTGTTGGATAACTGATGAATCATTTGTTACTTTTTTGTAAGTCTCTTTGGATAAAAGCATCTGCTAAATGCATAAATGTAAATGCGCTAAGATAAACGGTGTATCTATCATCTGTTGCATCCAAGAAAAATCAGTTTGTCAATGTTGCCACTACAGTAATTGTATAGAAGTATTTGTTTTTCATACCGTTTCCATCTTTCTGAATAGTTTTCTTGTGATATTTGTTGAAATTCCATTTCACATTTGGTGTGAATAGAGCCTCAGGCTATCCAGTGGTATTTTACTTTCAACTAACCCAGTGATTTTTCTAGACGGGTCCAACCGTAATGAAATGTGTCTAATTTCTTGTTTGGATGTCTTGTTTCTGAGCCATGCCCAGTTAAATACAGATGCTTACTCCGCCATTAGAAATCATTACAAAAGAAGCGCTATCATCCATTCAGATATCAGCCATGCATGCATGATTACCACTATACTAAAATCAGTTGTTTACTCCAAACAATAAACCACCTACAACTCACCATCACTCTTAGGGCCCTGCCTTCTCATCAGTAATGTTCTGCACTCCATCTCCAGTTTGTCCAACTCAACAGCACAGAGCAGCTTCTAAATCTATAGCATTTCCTGTTAATGCCTAAGTTCTCTAGTCCTGAGAGCACAATGGCTAAATATTAAGCCGACGCTATCAGTGACATCCCCACTCGGGCTGTACAGAAATAAAGAGTCTAAAGGGCGGGGACCCTAGGTATACTATGGGATCAAGAGATGTAAACAGATAGGCTGGCATAAGGCTTTCTGGGGAAGCGGAGAAAGGCCTCATCAGTGTTCATATTAGCAGAAGTTCTGGATGTGTTATGGAAAAGAGGTTTTATAACTTTAAGCAGTTAAAACCATACAACTTTTGCATGCACAGTGAAAAGTGAAGACTGTGGTCAACCTAAAGCCATCTCACAAGTCTCCAAGATTTCTCTTAACAATTGCGAGAATTAAGTGAAGTTTTGCCTTGTAATGTGCATTTTTGATGCAAAATATTCTCCAAATTGTTCCAAAATCTGTTCGTCTATGTTCCAAGACAAACCCAGAATGCAACAAAGTGAGAGAAATGTCAATTATAAACATGCGTATTATAAAATGAAATATAATACATTTAATTCATATATGCATCTAAAAATAAACATAAAAATGAACATATGCATATAATAAACAGTTTGGCATTGCAACTTGCCAAAATGTTATTGAAATTAATTTTAGTCTGCTCTACTGTAGGCTTCACACTGGCTACGCACACTTCACAGTGTGTACTGCTTTGCTTAAATTCAGTGATAATGCTTTAAACCGCAGCTTCCTATACAGACCAGAAGGCAGCTCACCGTGTTTTGGACAGAGCTGTAGATATAAGGTGATATTTCGGGTAAATATCGCATTATGCAGCTGACCAAAACACTCATTATACAAAATATGACAATGATACATTAGCAATTAAAATTTGTTCTCTGCTTTATGTCATATCCATTTTCTGTTTCCCATAGAAAGTCAAGATAAACAATTCTGTGAGCTGGGCTAATGACACAAGAGGCTTTAACCTACTGTAAAATAAGAGGAAGTCAAGCACATCGCTATAAATAATAGCTCTAGTTCATGCAAAGGAAGAAGCTTCCACCAGGACATACAAAAGGTGCCATGGCACCATTATTATATCTCTCATGTTTGCTTTTCTCTGCTGTATAATAAAAAAGTCAAATGACTGATTAGTGGGGAACAGAGTCCAATGCAAATGTGCACACACAAAAAAATGAGAGATTGTGGTCTTAAAGTAATTATTTTCAATTATTTGACAAGACTGAAGCACAAACATCTCTGTATGTGCATTATGACCTCCACAACAAAACAACATTGGCTCAAGCAATGCTATGAATGTGGGGGTGTTCATGAACATTTTCTAGTTATTGAAACTAATGTTTGTCATTTCCTGTGTGTATCACGATAAACATGATAAAACATCAAGTTTTGATACAGCCATTTTGTTATTCGAGTTAAAGAGTTTAGCCTGTCTTTTTTTTTTTCTTTCTTTCTTGCCAGTTAGAGTTAGGGTTAGGGTTTATGTAACCATTGTTAGTTTAGAATTGTTGCTTATGCACTGAACGGCAATAATATTATCTCTGCAGACATCATACAGTTGAAGTTTCAGAAAGAAAGAAGCATTAGTATTGGCTACAACTTCTCTTTTCATTTTGATCTCATTATGACATATACAGCTCTGAGCAGTCAGACAAGAACCCTACATTTCAGCTAAAACAGCTTAATCTGTTTAGTAAGATTTTCTCAGAAAACTAGTCAACTCTGGTAAGTCAAAACAAAAAATTTTATAACAGATGCGCTTACAGTATAATGTCTAAAAATAGCACTCGGAAACCTGCTATTCAGCAGAGTGTTGCTTTTTGGATGGAAGTAGAGTTGGACTAAAACAGATGAATCTCATCATTAGGACATACTAAAACGGCTTTTGAGTTAATGCCAACTTGCATATTTGCATGCAAACAGTTTGTTCAACAGTGTTGCTGTGCAGCAACAGCACTTCCTTATACTTTAAACATTATTTCGTTCTATATATTGTATTACTGAAAGAAACCAAACTTGTTAAAACAGGGCAACGTATAGAAAAAGTTGAAAATGCGCCAGAATTGAGTAAGACGCGTTCCCTGCGCGTCATTCTGACTCAGAAAGAGGAAACTTGCTTTGACACAACTACTGAGCGGTCGCTTCGCTCAGACCAGACCTTGTTTCACACTCTTTGAAGATACAATCAGCATAACAGTCAGTTGTCAACTCTGGTAAGTCATGAGAAACATTTCTTACAGAAATATTCATGAATTTTGAAATTAAATTAAGAACTCCTCTCTAAGTTGGGACATATTTAATGGTGAAATGTAGTTTATGTGAACAGGGCTGTATTTGCAAATAATAAATTAACACTGTGAAGTTGGTCTTGTATATTGATGTTACAGGTTGGGTGACTTTGAGAAAGTTATGTTAAACAACAAAATCACTCCAAAATTGCATAGATTTTCTAAGATCTAACCAAGAATATTATATATACCTGAAGAGAGTGTACATTACCATTTCCATTCTTCTTTTCTACATAGAACTCTATGATCTGTCAACCAAATGCGTATCTGTACTGTAAACCAACCAACCATCTATCAGTAAAATCTCCTGTTACACTGTTCTCTGCAAAGAGGAACAACCCTGACCTTGTTTAGCCCCCAAAATAATTTCATTTTTTTAAGTTGAGAATGATAAAAGGAATTATGTATTTGTGACCAAAAATATTTGTATTACAAGTCCTAATTTCAGATCAATTTATTTTAGTGTAGAGAGGTCAATGCAGTTGACTGTTTTAACAGTATGTAAACCAACACTGAATAAACACCACTACCCCTTTACACAGAAATATTTCAAAATTCTCTGTAGAAATAAAATTGTGTTGGTTTCATGATCGAAACCGGTCCGCTGTGCAGATATTTGCATGCTATACTTGGGTATACACATTTTCAGTTTCTTTCTGTATTCTTATCCTTAGTATGTCTACACATTTTAACACTTTGATATACATATATAACTACATAGGGGGTACTTAATGTAACACAAACAGTTGGTCAATGAGAATAGTTCACCCAAAAATGTAAAGTTATAATTTACCAAAGTTGATCCAAATCTGTATATTTTTCTTTTTTCAGTTAAATACAAAAGTAAATTCTTCAAAATATCTTTGGTGTTGAACAGTAGAAAGAAACGTATACAGGTTTGTAACAGCATGGGGAAGTGTAAATGATGACAAAATGTTCATTTTTGGGTTTACTATCCCTTTAAAGAAATCATGCATGGTGGTTTAGTCATCCGTTCCTGAATGGTTAGAAATGCCTTTTGAGAACTTTAATGGATGGCATAAACCATTCAGAGTTAAAATGCCTGCTTGTTTTGGTGACAAATTATTTCCACTCATAGATACCGATGCAACAAAACTTTAGCGTCTGCCAGTTTATGAAACTGCTGTTACTTTAAAATAGTTGCTTCAGCATTTTACACTACACAGGAAGGCACACTTCCTTGTACACCGCAAACATTGTTGCAACAAGTTTATACTTCTTCCCACTTCTAGTGGAAAGTGGAGGGTGTTAAAACATGAGTTTGTTTTACTTTAGTTAATTAGAAATCTGTGGCCAAAGTGAAAGCCCTGCCAGGACGACCACGTTCCTGCAGTGACATCACAAGGTTGTTGTTAATGTGAAACTCTGAACTCTACTTTCAGAAACGACACAGCACTTCTGCAACTACCATGGCATCCAATAACAGTTCGTCAAGCATACATCACTGCGGTGCTACACCTCAGAACCTGGTGGCATCCATCCTTCCTCCTGTACTCATCATTGAGCTGCTGCTAGGTCTTCCTGGCAATTTTATGGCACTGTTTGTCTTCAGCAGAACCTTTAGGACTTGGAGGGCCAACGTCATGTTCCTCTTCAACCTGGTTTTGTCCGACTTTCTGCTTCTCATCAGCCTGCCCTTCCGCATCGACAACTTCATGCGTGGCGAGAATTGGATATTTGGAGAGGCCTGGTGTCGGATCAACCTGTTCATGCTGTCAGTCAACCGTTCGGCTAGCATCGCCTTCATGACCGCTGTAGCTGTTGACCGCTACTTTAAAGTGGCCCATCCGCATCACAAAATCAATTACATGAGCACAAAACAAGCAGCCGGGATTGCCTGCTTCATCTGGACTGTTGTGATATTCCTGAGGATCCCTTTGCTGACCAACACACTTCTGCACAAGAAAAACAACAGCTCTTTTTGCAGGAGCTTTAGCAACTATGAGAAACCATCGCTAGGTATCCAACTGCATTACGGCGTGTTTATCTTAGAGTTCTTTTTGCCTTTATTACTCCTGATCTTCTGCTCCGTGAGTATTGCATGTATCCTACGTACACGCCAGATGAACAAGGACAAGAAAGGGAAAAGAGCTATTCGGACTGTCCTGGTGATTGTTGGGGTTTTTGTCCTATGCTTCTTTCCCAGCATCGGCACAGGATTGACGGCACTCTATTTAAAAAGCCTTGGATCTAGGTACTGTGATGCTTACACATTCACCAGTCAGCTGTTTGCTGCATCCATAGCCTTCACCTACCTAAACAGTGCTCTGGATCCGGTCATCTACTGCTTCTCCAGCTCTATCTTCCGCAATTATTTGAGAAGAATTGTCAACCGAACTGGACTCATGGAGCTACAGATGAGCCGACGGGGCAGTATGCCCAGTGGAAGTGACTGAGAGTGGACTGGGGATTGATGAGCACTGAACAGTGTACATACAGCTTTAATATACTTTTTTCTGTTACAGTTTTATTTGTCAAGTGTTCTTTTTGATACATATTCGTACTATTGTACATATTTTTATACTGATGCATGTAGAAGTTTGTGATAAATCATTAAGAAATCATCATTTTAAGTGTACAGTAAAAACTGATATATTTTAATATTATTAGTGCAAGAGGACCAGAATGTACCAGCTTTTTGGACATGACATTTCTAATTTCTCATTAAAGAGTCTTCATTGACATCCATCATGTATTGCAGTAACACCTTTCTGGAGCTCTAGAAGTGAAATGATCAATCAATTCATCCATCTATCAATCTGCAGAACAGCTGTTAACTAAAATTCTGGCTGAACAAACTCACACATGTTGAATAGCTGACTGAATACTGGAGAAGCTCAAGGTGTAAGAACAAACTTCCTGGCTTGCTTCCTCATAATTAAGTCCCTTGAGCTTTGCCAGCTAAACAAAAGCAGCCTTTTACCTTGCCATTAATGAAACTAATTAGAAATATCAATATCTAGTTGACATTTTCTTGTTGTTTATGCTTAATTCAAATTGCATTTACTAATGGTCACATAGCAGCTGGAGCTGTAATGGCAATAATCAGCTGTCGATACCTGTGATGCTGCATTCACACAAATGCAGGTGCACATATATACAGGTTGTTAGAAATGCAGACACACATGAAATTTGGCTCCAATCATGTTGTCATAACTGGAACAGAAGGCTAGAGTGGAAGCAGAAGAGGGTCTCTTAACTGCCAGTGGGGAAGATTGCACTTCAAAGGCTCCCACACACTCTCAAGCAGGCAGGATGTACTTCTATCCTCAGTTATAACCCTGAAAAGCTAATTGTGTCTATGAAAACCACAGGGGTTGATGTATTTTTGGAAAATATCAGTAACATCAATGCTCTCTCTCAACGTTGGATCAATATAAATATGTTGTTATATGTTTTCGAAACTATAAATTAAATTGAATTTTTGCAGTTAAGAGCCTTCAAGTCAGAGTTAAATTAAAACAAAAATGAATCGTATTAAACTGCTGTGGAGACCATTGATGTCCAAATATATATAAATATATATTAGAGGTTAAGACAGGTTTGAGTTCACTCTTTTAACGATTTCCTCTCAGTTAGCCAAGACTCTTGTTTGTGGTTTGGCTGTAATTGCAAAGGCAAGAGATCTAACTCATGTTGTGATAACATCTTTCTCAAGAGGAATATATTTAACTTCCTGCCTATGTTCCTCAAAGAAAGTTCCTCAAAGGTGACTGTACTTTCTCGGTTTACGCTGCTGCCAAATAGCTTTTCCTTAAACATCTGATGTAAAGCTAAGTTGACCACAACCCGTCCTGAAGGATTTCCACTTAACACCACACTGGACCTCTAGTATTATTTAAATCAGCTGACACTCCAGCCATATTCAATTTAATTCTCAAGACATGTTTGCAATATTTATTTCTAATGCTAATTAAATTTCAAAGCAATTTCCTGTCAATCTAGTGGGATACGTTCTGTTAATGTCATCTTGACGTCATTGAATTGCTGTCAGAGTCGTATGACAACAATGTGTCCTTATTTCTACAGTAACTTCCTGCTCATACGCAGCATTAGAAGTACACTATATTTGCACTTGTAGTTGGTTTTCTCTTTTGGATTTGAGATGTACTTACCTGTATATGTGTGACTGCCATTTGTGATTTATGCATTTGTAAGCACATGGCACAAACAACACCAATGTCATGGTATAAATCGACGCATTACAATGTAAACTTTTAATGCAATGTACTGCAAGTCGTTTTGAATAAATGTATCTGTCCTATGCATAAATGTAAGTCTCCCTTAACTAATTACACTTTGCTTTATCGGTTTCAGATGACTAATAACCAAAAACTCATCCAAGCATTCAAATAACCAATTTTTTAATGACCTTTCCACTGACACAGAACGTTTTAGGGTCAACAAACCACATTAAGATTTAATTTGCATTAAGCGGACTAGTTTCAGTGCATAAACTAGTTCCATCCAGTTCCCTTTTAGACCTTTGAGGATTATTAAGCTAATTTAACGAGTGTGTGAGCAGGAGTATGACCTGAATCACATAATTCATCTGACAGACACTTTGGATGAGTCATATTTTTGTGTACACTAACACAAATCATCTTCTTTAGCCACATGTAAAAAACTGAGCTGTCAATTTGTCAAATAATTCTCATAAATCAATATGTGTTGTACATGTCTGTCTTAAACATGGGGTACTGGGGTGATGGCTTACCATGCAAGACTTTCTTTGTTATCTAGCTTCACTAACTAAGAGTTGTTACTGAAAGGCAAGACCATTCTGAATATGAGATTCTGGTCCACCAGCACCAAACCAGCACTGACCAGCATCATCCTGGACCATAATTTATTTAATTTTGGAATTTATAAATAGGAAGAAGATGAAAGTAAGATGAAAATAAAAAAATGACTCAAGGTGGCTTAACAGTATTTAGTTTTTTGTTTTTTCCAGTATTTTTTTAAAGCACATTTTACCAACTTAAAACCCTGATGGCTTTAAAAATTAATATTTACATTTTATCTTGTATTACCATCTATTATTTAGAGATTTAAAACACTAAAAAGTAAGTAAATAAATAAAGAATTTCCCATCAGAGGGATGCAATACTATAGACATTTCTAAATTAAGGCATGACCATTGGACAATAATTTTTCATTCAAGTATAAAAAAAAAGAATAAAACAAAATTCACCAAGAATTAAACCGACAGAAACCTCCAGTGCCACAGTTTTCCAGAACTGCAACCCACCGGGAGACTTCAGAAGTACAATGTGTCAGGTTTCAGCAAGAAATCTTTTTTTTTTAAGTAATTTTCATGGGCTTTTATACATTTTTTGGACAGGACATTACATAAGTAACAGGAAGCTATCAGGCAGAGGGGAGAAGGATTGGCAAAGGTCCTCGAGATGGGACTTGACCTCAAGCACAACTGTGCTACATGCCGGCACACTCACCACTAGGCTATTGGCGCCTACAAGGCAAGAAATTGTGAAATATAACCCACCACTTAAGAATCACAAGCGGAAGTGTTGTGAAAAACATGAAAACTGATTTTTTTTTTAAGGCTTTAGAGAGATAGATAGAGAGTTTTCAGTGTATTGACTCACCTAATAATTTTGCACACACTGTAAACTCTAGTTGCCTATATAATCAGCAACCTGTCAGAGCATGTGCACTCTTCGAATAACCGGTTTAAATAAACGTTTTAAGGCTAGTCAGGTACATTACACAATGATTTCACTGTCCTAAAATGGTTCTGGGCATAGATTTAGACACCATTTCATCTCACAAGGGCTTATGTAAATGCATCCAGACAGAACCTCACGCCTGTCTCTTTAGCATATGTCTGATTTAATAATAAAAGCTGACAGAGAAGTCAGGCTCATACTAGGTCAGACTAATAAATGCTAGTATGTGCATGTGAATTTTCAGATCTCTGTTAATAGGCTAATGAAGTGAGGTTTTAATAACTATAAAGGTTGTATTGTTAAGTTCTTTGCCATTTTCAGTGTGACTGTGTGAATGTGAACATGCCAGAAACAGCCAATGTTGTTTTTCAGTCGTCACCACAGTGTCACTGTTTGCTTGTTATTAACTGATATTTTGACTCTCTAATTGGTTGTGCTCTCCCAGACAGTTTGGGAAGTGGTAATTGGAAATGAGGTGCATGTATGCAGTTTTTCATTGAGGTGTGCAAACATAGATTTGCCTAGGGGCGACTTCTTACCTCTGCTCAGGACACAGCGGATTAATAAGATCTGCCACACTCAATTATCTCCTTCGGTTTATGCCACAGCACCAGCGTAAAAATAACCTCAAGATCAGATCTACACATTCTCCATCATGTGATGCATTGTCCCACTATCAGACTCAGACAGTGGAAGTGGAAACAAGTGGAAACAAAAGCCCTGAAGCATATGAAACTGTCAGAGCAGCTCTGAACCTGAACACCAGGGCCATGATACAGTGTCTGTTTACGGTTTGTCAAGTTAAGAGAAAGAAACAGAGATAGAATCCTCGAAATAGAGACTTATTATTTTAAAGCATGCATCTCAGAACAATAAAGTAAATCATCTGTTGCACACACACACCTGTCAGCGCTGTTTCCAAACTCTTGTGTATATTGGCAACCTGCATTAACTAGACAAAGCATGAATGTCGCCCAGCTTTCTGCTTTCCTTTTCTTCAGGACGCCATCTCCAGCTAATGTGATGAGAAGTGCGAGCTGTGAAAGACCTTTTGTTACCTGTTCTTGGCGAGGAATCGCACTGATGTCTCCTGACAGGAACAGCATTGGGAGGCCTAGCTAATGGCCCTGGGTTCAGAAATCATCCGCTCCTGAGAGAAAGAAGTGGCAGTATGAGCTCTTTAGCAAACCTGCTCTAGCAGCCGTTAAAAATCAATACAAGCAATTCTAAACAAACCCACACATTCTAATTTATTTAAATTCACCAACTCACACAAATAAAAAAAGAAAAGAAAAGAGAAAGGCAGACAGGAAAATGGTTTTGACTTGACTTGAGGCCAGCGAGAAAAAGCTTAGCTTATATACACCATTATGTAGAAAGCATAAATGGTCTTAAAAACATAGTTCAGACAACATATATCAGTGAGTGACTGTGTAGGATTTTTAATCAGAGTACACATTAAAAGACCACTTGAATCACTTTGGTAGACTCAATTCAATAGACATTCTATTCTTGGCTGTTGCTCATGATCACGCCACAATGTTGGAGTGTTGTAATGTGGTTGCTAGTGTGAGCTGAATGATTGTAAGTGGATTGCTTTGTGGTTGCTAGGATGTTTTGGGTGGTTGTTAGTGTGTCTCTGTAGTTACCACAGTATTTTGGGTGGTTGACAGGTGGTTGGTAATATATTTGGTAACACTTTTTTACTTTAGTACGTGTACTTCCCTGGTACATGCATGGTACTCACAGGTAAATGAGTGGTAATGCAAGGTAATTACCTGAAGTGTATGTACATGGTAACAAATAAGAAACCAGGCTGTAACAGTCGTACATGCGTGGTAATTAGTTTGTACATACAAACAAGTGTTGGTAAAAATGGTCACCTTCAGCTAATGCCCGTATCATTTATGCTTGCCTTAGCAACCACACCTTGCAGCATTAACTAATAAAATGTACAAATAACAAGGGTTATTGTTTTTTTAAGACGTGAGAACACCATGCTATTGTATGAGGTAATTTGGGGAATGATGTAAATAACATGAATCAGGGGACAATTCTAAGGGCCCGATGATGGAGGGGGGCCACAGGAATGCGATTTGTACAGCCGCGGACCACGATCAGCATTTCTACCAAGGGGGTAGCACCCAACCTGTGTAGCGGTGCCCCTGCCATGAATAAGAGTAAGAATATGGTAGTCATTTGATACCATGGTATTACTATCTAAGGCCCAATTTACACTAATGCGTTTTCGTTTTAAGACACATAAACTTTTGCTAAGGCTACACCTGTCGTTTGCACTAATTCTGCAATTTTGGGGTCATAGAAAACTTATGTCCACCTATAAAATAGTGAATCTATGCATTTCTATAGTTGTACGTGCATGAACGGTCATGTGATATGCGTTTTAGGTTGTGTAGTGTAAACGGAGATCGTTTCTGAAACGCAATAGAAACAGCAGTGTAAAAAAAGGTCTGTTTTGAAATGAAAACACACTAGTGTAAATGGGGCCTAAAACATCTCTGTGGTATCACCGCTGTGAGGATCCATCTCGATGATGTCTCACAGTGACCCAAAAAATATATATGAGATGGCATGACAATCCAGGTTTAAAACCTTTAACACAGATATGGACTGATGATTAAATATGAAAATAGAACAGCCGGAAGGAGGTTTCATTCAGATTTGTATTACATTTCCTTTTGGATCTGTGGAGCGGAGAGAAAGAGAGAAAAAGGAGCATTAGTGTGCAGCTGAGGTCAGACACTCTCTTCTATCATACTGTCTCTCTGACTCCTGATCACATGCAGACCTCCAGGCAGGTGAAGGTGGGTTGAGTGGAAGTCTGACCCCCCCTAAATGCAAGAAAATAGAGCAGGCAGGAAATTATACCTCATGCGCTCACTTTATAGCAGTACATTTGTAACCTCTGTGGCACAGATGATATAGTTACTTGTGCATATTTCAAAAAAGCAAAAACAGAGAAGATGTATGTATGCTTTTTGTGTTCTTTTTAGTTTTGCGTGACATACATAAACACTAAGGAACCAGTTACATTTTTATTAGTATGTAAATGATGTAAATGAACTCAAGGGGAATAGCAAACCAGCCTCTCCTTAGATTTTTGCAAAACAAATACTGTACATATTGATGTTTACATGACATAATCAGCTCCATATGTTTGACTTTTCTGACGTGGTAAACTTGCTTGTTAGCTCACCTGGTACAGCACTAAACCTGCATTGAATCAATCAATTAATCAATCAATGACTTTTATTTACATAGCGCTTTTAACAATACAGATTGTAGCAAAGCACTGAGCATTATCAAACAGGAGAATAGAGTGATGGTAATGTATAATGACGAGATTAAACTATTTATTTATTAAATGCAGAGATGGTCTCTGTAATCAAAACGATGATAATCACTAAAAATTAGGTGCCCCCAACGAGGCGACAGCGGCAAGGAACCAAAACCCCATTCGTGAGAGAATGGAGAATGATGAAGAGCACTCAGGTACGAATCCCATGAAACAAAAGTCACAGTAAAAGAGCTGAATGACTTGTAGAAGCAAGCTAAAATAGCATGGTTGCTTCTACAATGTTTAATTGCTTTTGTTAACACTATTGGTTAGGTTTAGTGTAAGTGGTATGTTATTTTCAAACACAAAGCATCAACCTTTCAGTGTCACTCACCCAATATTTTATTTTCAAACTGCTGTAATACAATAACCAACAAACTAAAACAATGCCAGATTCACAGTCATCTGTTTGGGATAAAACTAGGTAAAACATGATTTTAGCACCACTGAATATTTCGCTTTGCAATGTTTTTGTGAAATGCGCAAGTGGCAATGCAATATCATATTGAAGCAATGTTGCCACGGTTTGATGAGTGTATTCTGACGCAGCTTCAGATAATATTGTGCATACTTTCAGGTGTTACATCATCCTGAATAGTGAGAAAACCACTGGATTTCAAAACACATTGTATTGCATGAACTTAATGTGGGGATTTTTTATAACTGTTTATAATCCCAGGACAGTCTGATTACTTAATAATGATAAACCCTAACCTCAATTACACTTAAATACACTTTAGCTGTTACCAATAATACACAGGTAGGGGGGGGAATCCTTGCAATTCTGTGGATGAGCAACATTTACAAAATCACCCTGTTATGTCAAGCAGTCACTCACTGTAACAGACATTTGCAGACTTCTCTCTGTTACTGTTCGTTTTTAAGGCTTCTTTCCTATTTGAAACCACATAAGATTGTGGTGACAATTTTAGTGGTAACACTTTTGAAGCTGAGTGCAGAGTTATATGTGTGTTTGCTTCCTTGCAGCTTCTTGATATCTTTTCAATAAAAGGCAAGGCAACAGCTGTGATGAACTTCACAGCTGAAGAAGCATGTGTTATTAAAGGGGAATGGCTGCACTGGCTTCCATTAAATATTTCAAGCAATACCAAATACCTTCAGATGATTTAAAGATATGCAATTTTTTGAATTTACTTTCTTTTATCTCATCAAGAGACATCAAGAACACTCACATAATAATAACTCTATTCTGAGCTCAGCTTCAGAATGGTTAGCACTACTATTGTTATTCACCATGATCTAACATGTTCTTAGAAAACATACACAGGCAGAAATACAGAAAAGAAAATGTTATTCTGTGACCACCACATAAACAGTTGGTTGTCATTTTTTTCAAATAAATGCTGCTCATATACAATATTGCACTGAAAGATATGTCCCTGCTGTATATTAGTGCTGGATCTCAGCCTGTCTGACAGACATCTAGACATGAATGAAAGAACACTACTTTTGTCTTAACCTACTAAATCCCTTATATACTACACAATATTCAAGAAACAGCTAGAATATTATTTGTGAGCACTTAGTTGTCAAGTTGGAATGGAGATAGCAGCACATTTTGATGCTTACATCCAAGTGAAGCAGATTATCAAAAAAGATGCTGGTCATCAAACAATTGCCCTTACCAAAAATTTACGTCAAGTTAATTTTATCAAGTATTCATACATGTACTACTTCAATACTCCTTAGGGCTTAATTGTCCCACTTTCTAGTCCATAAAAGTATACTTTTAAGTATACTTTAAATATAACAGAGGTTATGTCCCCACCAATGTCAAAAGCAAAGCCCTGCCCTTTTCCTGGAGTAAAATGCATCGTCTGCATCAATATATTATGATTGGCCCAGACGTCTTATGTCAGCACGTTCTGAACTCGTACATGCTCATACTGGTAATTTTGTACACTGATACTGGCAATGTTACAACTTTTCATAACAACTTCTCATAATTGTCTGAACAAATTTACTAGTGTTTTCGAAAAGGTCCTGTTCACATATGATTTCTACAGACTGTATGTGTTCTGCTTTTCTTTATCTCTGTATATCTGTCCTGTCACATCACAACACCACCCCCCCACCCCCCCAAAAATACAAATCTAAATCATATTTACACAATTTACACAAGTCATCCTACCGAGGTCAGAAAATGCAGAAATCTGTAATTTACACAAAAAAAAAAAAAAAAAAAAAAACACATCTGTAAAATCACATCCCCTCGAAGTTCCTTTGGGTGCCACTGGTGCTATAGAAATTAGACACATCAGCTTAAACAACTGTCAATGTGAAGCAGCACTGCTCATTACTGCTCATCCCTAGTTGCCAAGGACACTGTTTGCAAAAAAATGTGACTGTATCCTTTTGTTGTCTGTCAGTGTTTACTGGCCTTGTCTGCAGAAACACAAAGCTCTCGTGAATTTATCTGTAGGCATTATTAATGAGATTCCGAATACAACACACAAGGTGAAACAGTGCAGTGAACTCATGCATACCACAGGATATAAAACTGACAGTGTGCTCTTATCATATTATTTTCACACACCCCTTTATCAAAACTTTCTCAGAATCATGAACAACAAAGACCAGAAAGTCGATTAACAGTCTTGGTATGTGTGGCAACACCTAGAGTGCTCGGTTTTCACATTGTGCTGCTCATAAAAAACATTGGCAAAATAGTTGTTTGTCTTTATCACTTCCGATCTGCCAGTCACAACAAATATGAGCACTTTAGGTCTTTACTCTGTCTTCAGCCACCATTAACCATAATTTCCATGGATCGTGCCATGATGGATTCTGTAAATTAGAAGTGGCAGATGAAATAGGGGCAGCCAGCTCGTACACATTTTACAGCCAGGTTTTTGCTCTTCTTCTTCTAGCTATAAAAATAAATGCAACAAACCTGAAGTGTACGTTTTAAATTGAAAGTGAAGAAGCAATCGATCAATTAGAGAGGCTCATCCCCAGTAGTCCGTGTTTAGCTCTCTTAGATCAGTAGCCAAGTGGCAGTAATTGAAAATGTCCATTTCTAAATGGCACCATTGATCAGGTGAAAGAAGGAGATAACTGCTGTGGCAGATGACTAGTGCCACAACATTTATAAAGGAAGAGAGAATGGTTGACTTCAGCAATGTACAAGCAGAATGGCCTGAAGAACCTCCCCTTCTCCTCCCAAACTCCACTTCTCCTCCGGGGGGCATGCGGAGATCGAGCCGGACTCTAACCACTAAACCCCGCTTAGGGTTCAAGCCGCTAGGGTTCGGAGTCCGCCGATTCTCCCGGCTCGCTCCCTGGACAGCACGCCAAATTTGCTTTATTCACTTATGCCATATTTGCTTCTATTCGCATGAGTAAGCGTGAACTTGTGAAATCAGATTGGTATGCAAAGATCAATATTTGTGGAGGTTAACAGCTATGAACATGGTCACCCAACTAAACACCAGCGTGGTTGGTCTGGGAGGTCAACTAGAACAGCTTAAAGAGGATGCAGAAATCCTGCATTCTGACTGTAACTCACCAGACTGTAAACTTCAATTGTCAGCAAGATTGTCTTAGCCACTAAACAGTAGCTAGGTAACACAAAAACCACCCAACACTGCAAAGAACAACCCGACATACAATACTCAACACAGTGGTTGGGTAGCAAAAAATAACCCAGTATTTGTATGTCAATGAGGCATCTGTTAATTCAGGGCGTTTATCACACCTAATATTCAGATTAAAAGCTTTTTATTATTATTTTTTTTTTTTTGCATTGACCTTTCGTGTTATATTGAAAAAAATAAAAAAAATAAAATCAGGTAAAACTATGTCTCTATATGTCTTTATAGTTTAGTCTTGTGAGTTTGGCATGTTGTAATTTAATCATTTATAATACATAGTCGACCTTTTTACAGTTTAAGGTTTTCTCAAGCTTCTCACCATTACCACTTCCACATTTCACTCAGAAATATTTACAAATTGAGATGGTTTGTCTCTTGCCTATTGATTTTTGGCACAGTGTGTGTTCATAGCAGAATTGTTTTAGTGGACATAGTGACCTTAATTTCCTTTTGGACAGGAAGGGGCATCCATTCAATAGGCTAACTGCAATGAAATCACTGTGTATCTATTGCTCTGTTCTTATCTCACTGTTCTGGGCTTGCAGAGGCATACTGTGTGTTTACCAGAGATGCCGCTGACTCATAAGCAAGGCTAACACAGAACACAAACAAAAGCTCTCTCCCTCTAGCTCATGAAACCAGGTGAACTCACACATACACATACACATACACATACACATACACATGCATAGTTCTGGAAACAGAAACCCACATAGATGAGCTGACAGTCTGGTGGTGTGAATCAGATAATCCCTCTAGCATGCTGAAGCTGATAAGAGCAGTGCAAGCTAGACCTTCTGGTTATCATGTTTCAAACAGAAACTCAGAAAGATGCACTCTATAGTACAATGACATAAAGAAATGACATAAAAAGATATGTATACGTTGCCAGAAAGTGCTTATAAGTAATTGAACTGAATGCAATGGAAATTAGAGTTTCAAAGAATAAAAACAGATGCATTTTCACAGTCATGGTGTGAAATATGGTGAGGCAGACTATAACAGTTGAACCATTACAGGAAATACAGGGGAGGGGGGTGGAGGGGGGAGGGGGAAGGGGTAAAATAAACGTGCATATTCTTTTTACACAAGTATGTGTGTGTGTGTGTGTGTGTATATATATATATATATACACACACACACATACAAACTTATAAAGACAGGGCATGTGTTTTCACCTAAGGTGTAGTTGCTTGAAAACAGAAGTTTGTTAAACTAAGGTAACCATAGAAACAGTAGGCTGCTTGAGCCCTTGTGGTAGGACGGAATATTTTCGAAACAAAAATATTGTTATTATTAATCATATTATTTATCACTGCCATAAATTATAGATATGTTTATAAAAAAAAAAAAAAAAAAAAAAAAAATATATATATATATATATATATATAAATTTAAATTTATATTTTATATTTATACATTTTCTATATTTAAATTTAATTTTATATCAAGTGATTTGTTTTTTCTTTTTTTTTAAATAAGGTAATTTGTAAAATTTGAGTTATAAAGTGAGAATTCTGAACTTGAAAGTACAAAAAAAAGTGAATAATTGTGAGGAAAAAAATCTGAAAAGATCTAAACTTGCAATTGCAAGAAAAAAAATTGTATTCAATATTGTGAGATAAACGGCTGCGATTACCTTTTTTTTTTTTTTTTTTTTTTCACATGAAATGGGCTTCCATATATTAGTTACGAGGAATGAAATAAAAATAACTAAATAAGTCCTAATTTTCGCATCAAATGTTAATCCTTTAACTAAGTAATAAGATGAAAAGGTATGGAAAATGTCATGGCAAGTCACTAGTCAGCAAGTGTGGGAACCCTGAGCAGGTCGCCATTACTACTAGTTAATTCTAGTTTGGGAGAAGGGAGGTGAAGACTTTAGAAAAGTGTGTGTGTGTGTGTGTGAGAGTCCCAGTCTGGAGCAAACACATCAAAGGTCAAAGGGATTTGGCAGAGGCCCTATCTTCTCATGAGAAATGATCCCTTGGCTTCTCGTCTCTGTATCCTGCTCTGGAGCTTGACGCCGGGTCTCAGTAAGACTCGCACGGGAGCTCCTGGAGGGAAAACATCACATAAGACCTGCAGAACCGAGCTTGCTTGAAGAAAGAGAGGCCTCCTGTTCGTTCGCCGATGCTGTTGGTCCTCAAAGTGGCGTGGTGTGATTTGATTTGTGTGCTTTTTGTGTCTGTGTGGTCTAGTCAGTGATTAATCCCGGGTTTTTTTTTTTTTTTTTTGAGGCAGTTGGATTGAAATGCAGGAATGATCATATCCGTCAGCAGAAGCGGCTATAAAGAGACCAAATAAGCTGACAGTCAGCAGAGACAGGAGTTTGGATGGCTCTTACTTCGAGCAGGATGCAGCTACGTGGGTCGTAAATCTCAGCATCCATGGCCTAATTAGTAAAGCTCTTTTTCATCTCCGCATCAACGCTGTCTGATTCATGAGAACGCGGGCTTTAAAGAAGACTTTTCCACACGGGCTTGATAATTGATCGTGCGGTTTCCAGAGAAGAGGCGCGCTTTTTTTGTGTGTGGCGGGGGGGAATGTGATGATGCTAGCAGTTTTGGCGGGCGCCTGAAACTCACTCGTCTCCGAACATCAAAAGGGAAGACGGAAGGTTCTGGCCGCTGGCCCGCACCGCTGCTGTCATACCGAGGACCCCTCTGTGAGTCTGCGGCTGCCCTCAGAGTGCCTGTGGCCTGTGTGTAAAAAAAAAACTAGAGCTTTGAATTGCCCTGGGCTAGACTGGAGGAAGACTTTATGTGGGCGTCCTGCTGCTGTTTCTGGCAGGTTGGGAGGCCCTTGATGTGAGGTGTCACCTGTGATGGAAAGTGTGACCGTTGAACGAAGCTCAGCCTTGCTGTGTTAGTGAACAAAGGTCTCATTAATAGGCATTCTAGCTCGAGATCTTGACCTTGAGATGAAAATTCATTCATTTATTCAACCTCATGTTGTTCCAAAACCTGACTGACTTTGCTCTACAGAGCCCAAAGAAGGATATTTTAATAAATGTGTTTTTGAGTGGATTCAATACCACAGGTGCTGTGTTCAGTTTTGGTGAAGAAAGGCTGATATTTAAACAATTGAACATTTAAATTAAGTCAGAAATGTGCCTTTAGCGTAAAATAAAGAGAGGAACTTTTACACCCCCCCCCCCCTTTTTTTTTTAAGGGTCTCATGATACAAAAAATATATTTATTTCATATATAAAAAATGTAGGACTGCACAATATATGAACCATAGTGGTTTTAGGCTAATATTTTTTTATCTTTCTATCTTACATCCTTTTTTGTTTGTTTGTTTATTTGATGTCATTTAACCTTCAACATTCAATACTTTGTGTTGTTAAAGTTAATCTTTAGACAACTGCAAAAAGAATACCTGTACATTATAATGTTGTGAGGTCTAAATTCATTTACAGCATTTAAATGGATTAATTTTACATTTTAGTTTAAATTTTTAGTATATTTATGCAGAATATTAACATTTTAATACTCGCTGTTTGGCTAAAACATTACAATAATTATTACTTTTGGCCCAATATATTAGACAGAATTTTAATACCCTTGCATTCCTAACCTAACACTGGTTTAAAGGCCTCAACATGTAATCGCACGAGTCACTGTTGACTGTCAAAATAGTATCAAGCGAGCTTGTTTTCTTCAGCTGCCCACACAGACACCACTGCGCTTACCCAGACAGCACCGAAAACACTGCATGTACTGCGGCCGTGTGATGACATTTCAACCGCTTTTCTGTGACGCAAACCCTCTGCGAAGCCGTTAGACCTCCGGTAATTGGGGCGGTGCAGTCAGCTGGGCTGTGTGTGGGGCGCAGGGAGAAACTGAGGTGAGGTTAGGTACTTTAGAATGGAAAATAGAAAACACAGCTGTGGACCTTGGCCATCTTAAGAGCTGGGCTGTTTGCCCGCCTGCGGCAAGAGGACAAGTGCCATGTTCCAGAGGCCAGTGAAATTCCAACCACATCCAACCAGAGTTGAAGTATATTGTGCAACTGGGCACCACAGTTAATGCAATGCAAAATAGCTGCGTGCGAAAGAAACCTCCCTGCGAGGAGCATGCATGAGCCGTCATCACCATGTCTAATAAGGGTAAGCTGTGTCATGTCAAGGGAATTATAAAAAAATATGAAGGTACAGTTCCATTCGGAAGTCTAATTTTGTTGAACATTAACTGCCTGGAAAATGTTTAACATTTAAAATATTTGAGTGTAGCAAAACCAGCATTTTAAGTTCTTTCATTTGTAGTTTCCTGCGTTTTTGGAAAGCATCTTTTTCAATAATTCAGAGATCATTTTAGGCAGTATTTATATAATATTTGTAAATTTCATGTTATATAATATGTAAATGAAATAGAATTGTATTTTATTTATGTAAATATTATATACATATAATATAATGTAATTAAATTAAAGTATATTAAATGCTCTATATGAATTTATTAAACCATTAATAAATTAAATAGAACATGTGGCTATGTGGGTATATATAAAATTGTGATATATATATATATATATATATATAGAGAGAGAGAGAGAGAGAGAGAGATAGATATAAACATTAATTTTGGATGCAATTAATCAAAATAGTTTTATAGCACTAATATAAAATAAGTATATATATTTTTTAATAGCTCATATATATATATATATATTAAATTAATTATAATATATATATATAGAGAGAGAGACACAGTATATTTATTCTTTAACTTATTTGGACACAAAAATGCCTTGCTATGTAGAATTTTTGGGGTTTTAAGGTGCAAATCAGTTTTTGTCATAACCATTTTTCTTGTGCTTAGTTACAGGCATTTTTCTAAATAGAGTATACAGTCACATGATACAGTCTGTTAGTTTAGGGTGGGTGACACATCTTACCCTGCTCTCCCCCACACTGTAAAGCCACTACAGGGAATCTTTATTAACAGACCTCTGCCATTGCAATGGAACCTTACACAAATCAAGCCTGTAACGTCAACTACACCTACACTGGAGCAAAGCGCGCCAAGCCTCCCGCCCCACCAAGCCCAGTTATATATCCAATTTCTCCAGCTGCAGTTCAGAAAGAGAAATCTGCCGTCTTAATATAGCCTCACAGCTGTGAGCCCAGAAGGAATGCAGGGCCTGGCCGCAGTCATAAACTCAAAGTCAGAATATCCTCCGCCTAATCAATGTGCGTGTCGTCTTCTTCCGACGTGAGCTTTGATGACCCTTACAAAGTCCGATCGCCATTGCCAAGACAAACTGAATCGGAGGACGTGTGCATATGCATGGATATGTGTGTCTCTTACAGACAGAACGGCTGGGATTGTTTTCACGCCATGCACACACCCCAGTCGTGTTGTCAGACAGCCTCTGCTGAGCTCCAGGCAGGAGAGTAAAACGGCAATCTTGGTTTAGGAATCGCAACTCCACCACAGAATGGGCCGTTAAAACCGCACTCGTCGCATGAATCACGCTGAATCTAGTTTTGTTTCTTGGAATTTAAGTGTTTCTGTTCTTCCCATGATGGCAACTGGTGTTTTGGGCTATATTTAACATACAATAGCACTGCTTCATCATCTTTGGGTTGGGATTCTTCACACAAAAATTAAAATTGTCATCATTTCCACAGCCTTATGTCATTCCAGAGCTTTATGACACTTTTTCCCTGTTGTGAAACACTGATATCTTTGAAAATGAAAACGCCATAGAAGTAGTCTATATTTTTCTACACTATTTTAAGTCTTTGATAGCTTAAATTGAACATTAAGTCATCAGTCATTGATAATCTTGCTTGAAATGTCACCATTCACTTTTTATTGTATGGATTAAAGAGCTAGAACATTATTATTATATATATTTTTTTAATGTTCCATGAGTTACTTTTATTAAAAATAGCAAATTTCAGCACTTTCATTTTTTTATATGAATTTTGTATTTTAAATGTCGGTGCAAATCTACTATCATCCTGAACCAGCGCTAACCTTTTAAGACCTAGACTTTTGATCTTAAACCACAAAAATGTGTTTGGCAACTATAATAATCTAAATAAAGAGTCAACATGTTAAAACAATTTGAATATTTTTTGCGTACGATTTTTTTTTTTAATTTTCAGAATGAGACGCGAAGAAAATAAAGAGCAATCATGTTAATTGTTGCTTGTGAACAGAATATTTTGTGCAATTTCCAACTTCAAGCTGATTTTTTTGTTGTAAATAAAGCAATTATTACCGGAATCCATTTTACATTTCAGTCTTTCAACTAATTTCATGTGTAATTCAGTATTACTTGTCATTTCTTTGTAATTATTTATGACATTTACTTGCAACTTCTGAGTAAATTGTTTCCAACACCATTTTTTAAGCCAAGAATTGTTTAAAATGTCATTTCCATCACAGAACTCTGTTAAACATGATACATAATATACTGTATGTTATGGTGGTCTCTGTGATGGGACTTTTCTTCATAAAAAATAACTTCTCATGTGTTCATTGTTCTCATATCCATTGTTATTAGAAAAAATCAACTAGTGAAAATGTGAAGTTTTAGGAGGTTTTATTTTTCATGTCCAAGGGGACAAAAGTGCCCAAAAATATCTCCTCCAAAGTTAATAATAAAGGATCGGAAAAACTGAACTTTCATTTTTGGCTGAACTGTTCTTTCAGGAACTCACATGCTCTTGTTTTTGTGTTTTTGAAGGACGGTGGTGATGCCAATTGCGAACGAGTTCGCTCCAGACGTGGTGCTGGTTTCTTCAGGCTTCGACGCTGTGGAGGGGCATGCACCACCTCTGGGAGGATACAAGCTCACGGCCAAATGTAAGTGCTCTTGTGTTTTCGCCTGTACTTAGGAAGATTCTCATGGGATGAAGCGGTTAAGAGCAAAAAGATGAGTCACTGACGTGGAAATCAGCCTTTGTCCCACTCCTCTCTCTCTCTCGCTCGTTTCTCATGTCTAAAAGCTTTCATTTCAGTCAAATTTATCATGTGCTAATACCACAAAAACAAAGAGACCACACTCTTGTGTGCAAAGTCTGATCCCAGAAGGGAGGGATTGTACCAGTCATCCTTTCTCATACTTCCAGATCCCTGATGTTTTTTCTTCTTTGTTCCCATGTGTGCGTAATATCAAGATGGCATTCCGGGCCTGTTTCTAAATCAAACATTTAATGATTGTACAGCACTTGTTGTTGGGGTCCAAAAGGCTGCTTTTATCCTGTTAGAGGGATCATAAGGCCGGCTCTTATAGATTACATCTCCTGGTGAAAGCTGTCCATATGCCAGCGCTGGAAACGCAAAGTAGAAACACTGTTCTTTTTAAAACATTTGCCCAGAGTCTAAAGAAAGACAGGTTGTCCGGTCTGAATTTGCACCATTCTTGCATCTGAAAGTAACTTTAAATCAGATTCAGTCTTCTGCTGATCTTAGAATGGCTTGATTATCTGTGACAGCATTTGTTTTTCATTTATCTGCTTATCTTAAAGGAACAAGTCACCCATTAAATAATTTTAATGTTATTTAGTCACCCTCATGTCGTTCCAAACTTCTTGTTCTGTTTTTGTGATGTTTAATATGACAGTTCATAATGACCAAATGTCATATGAGCTCTTAAAAGAACAAAAAAAATCATAATAAAAATGGGCTGCGTTATTTGTATGTCATATTTCTAAAGTCATACGATAGCTATGTGTTCGAAATTGAATGTAATTCGTTTTTTGCTGAATATAAGGCCTTAAGATTGGGTTATTATAGTTAACCAAAACTAAAACCAGAAAAATCAGAAATCAGAAAATAAATAATAAAAATAAAATAAAATTTAGTAAGTATTTTTAATTAAAAAAAATTCATTTTTCATTTTTAAGTATTTAGTTGAAGTATTAAATTAAAACTTTTTAACTAAATTAAATTAAATTAAAACTAAAACTATTAAATAAAATAGATGTATTAAAAAAATTAATTACTAAAAAGAAAAAAATGAAAATAAAAAATCTAATCTTATACAAAACAACTAAAACTATAATAGTAAGTGAATGATTAAAAAATTGCATGTAATTTAAATTTCAGTTTTTTTTCCTCATACAAATCTGTCCTATGATTACAAAGAGAATAGAAATATACTGTAGTGCATTTTTATAATGTTTATTTATTTTATTTTTTAGAGTAGATGTGGTCAACATTAAATGTCATTGTGTGGACTGAGAGCTTTGTAAACATTCTCTAAATTTCTGTGCATCCATACAAAATAGAAGTTTAAAATGACACCAGGATGCAAAAAGGATAACACATTGTCCATGTTGGGAGTACTGTTCCTTTAAGAGAGATGTGCACAAGCACATTACGTGCATAACTATTCAGAGGAGCTACAGTTCTGGTGCAATTAGTGTTGTATCAGGTTCGGAGTGGTTGAGCTGAGCTGGACTGTGTTGAAGAACGTCTCCTTCGTGCCAGTGAGGAATTAAATCAAAATAAAATCATCTAGAATGGCCTTGAATGTGAATCTCTGGGGAAGGGAGGTATAGTCGGATGCATATATTCAAACAAAGATCAAAAGATGCCTGCGGCCAAAATACTAAGCCACATTTATTAAAATTAAACCTGCCTTGTATTATACGTTTAGGCCCAGTAAATCCACAGTGCCGTCTTTTTAACAGAGAATGTGATGTAATACTGTCTTATTTTCTCCCTCTCCCTCTCTCCATTTTTTCTTCATCTCTGGTTCCTTTGATCAAAGGCCAGCCACCGGTTTCTGAGCGAGCTCTATAACCCCCTCTTGTATTTCCTGTCTCCCCCTTTGGCAGGTTTTGGCTACCTGACCAAGCAGCTGATGGGACTGGCCGGCGGCCGGCTGGTGCTCGCGCTGGAGGGGGGTCACGACCTCACCGCCATTTGCGATGCCTCTGAAGCATGTGTTTCTGCTTTGCTTGGAAACGAGGTAAGAGCCGACTGGAGATCAGACAGGGGTGACTCTGGGATGGACAGGGCTTTATGAATGGAGGAAAAGATGAAGAGATTTTACAGAGTGACAACATCCTTCAGTGTTCGACAATATGGATTTTTTTTTTTTATTATTCAGATTTGACTTGCCCTGAAGCACTGAACAGAACTGGAAAAACAGTTACAGTTTCCTCCATTTCATTATTTGGATAGTCAGTTAGTCCTGCCTCAGACTTGCAGTATGTTGTTAAATGATGCCATTTTATGTGACAGAAATTACAGATTTAACTTGCCTACACTTTCTTTTCTTGTAAAAAGTTTTATTTTAATTATATAGTTTTTAAAATAAATTATGTTAAATTAAATATTTTATAATTTATTTTAAAATACAATTTAAAATTGATATAATCACACACATACATAATTTATTAACAAACGCTTTAAATAACTTATTTACTCAACCTGTCTACTCTCCAGTTTAATTTAAAAATAAATATATAATGACAGTAAATTAAATCAATAATACACACACACACACACACACACACATATATATATAATTGTGTGTGTAAATATATATATATTTATATTATAAATATATTATAAATAAAAAAATAAACATTTTAATTTGTTTACAATGTGTTTACTGTTTAAATACAAACAGATAATTTTTTTTATTTACATGTATTTATGTGTAAATATTTATATTAATATAATTTATATTATATATATTTTTTTTTATCTTGTGTGTGTGTGTGTGTGTGTGTGTGTTGTTAATAAATATACAAAGTACAAACACGTATATTGGAAAAGTGGAGTTTAATATGTTTAATATTTAACATTTAACAAGTTAAAAATAACATTTTAAGCAGTAATGCACAATCTCCTGCTGGTCTAACCTAGACATAACTTTAAGTCAGGTGGACATATGTTACAGTGCCTTACACTATGAATTTTGTGTTTTTAAGGCAGTGTGTCAAGTTTTACAAAAGAATCTCGAGCACCAGTGTGTGTCATCTACCTAGCTTTAAGTGCAAAAACACATGTATGACACGCTCATTTTTTGCCCAGTGATTCTGATTTAACAGTGATGATCCATCAGCTGAACTGAACCTCTCTCTCACTGGCCCTGGGCCCTGTTTCGTCAAGCTCTGTCCTCTTTCCTCCCACCCAGCTTTTGTCTAGGGTGTCACAGACGAGATGTTTGTCAGGGTGTGTAGTTAGCAGCACTCCCTTTGTGCTGGCCAGCCACCAAGGTTCAGCTGACACGCTCATAATCCTGAGGATGGGAGGGAAAGAATAGCAAACGCTTCACTGTCCGCACACACACAAACAAGACAAATGAAGCTGTAGGGCGTCATTTATCTGCTTGTCTCTGTGTCAGAGGAAGAATCATTTCTTTTATGTTCCCATCTCTCATCTTCACTGCTATTCTTTCTATTCATCTTCTTTCATTCAGAGCCTTCCTTTCTGTTTCTAAATCAAATACGCTCTCATTTTGGCTCTGCCTTGCTGTCTAAACAGCACACTAAATCTAAATCAGCCTCATAAGTGAGCGTTTTGGAACAAGCCTACATAGGCAGCAGCTTATTGCGTCCATCCTTAAATGGTTTCAGTAGAGATTGACATGAGATGAGATAAATATGTGATACTCTAACCAGCAAAAAACACTCATGATATGAGCTACTCAGAGATATTATGATTAAAATAAACAGAATTAGAAATATAATACCGGAGATCCAAACTAAGGCTGGATTAAAGGTCTGTAACAGCAGTGAAGTGGCTTTTGTTTAGTTTTACACTTGGGCTTAATATGGTTTCTTTTTACAAGAATTAATACAGTCCTCATGTTGACTTTCTAAAAATAGAGTGGTCAGTCATATTTAGTGGATCTGTTTAACAGAATTACACACCAAAACAGTTTTAAGCGAAGTGACAGGCCTTCGGTGTGTTTGTGAGAGTTCTTACAGAGTTTACTTCAGCTAAACAAGAGGTGGAGAACCTGCTGAAGCCATCCGCACAGACCCAGTGAACCTCTTAAACACGTGATCCCCAGTCTGTGTGGATTACCGTTTTTACACTTCTTCTGGGTTTGTTCGGCTTGGCTTTGCTGACCGCTGGGAGTTAGTGTGCAGAGCAGGACTCTTACGGTCAGATGAGAGGACAGGCCTCGCTCCGGCTCTTACTGAAGCTCTAGAGACAAGCTGTAAATGCATTCCTGGAACAGTAAAAGTGAACTGGCTCTACTCTATTTCTAAGGATGAGAGGAACATAAACGTTAATTTGGGTAGCTGTTGTGATTACAGCATTGCTCACATTGCTCCTGTGATTGTATTTATATTTTTCAGAATGACTAATCGACTAGTAAAAAAAATGAACTGCTTGTGTGACCCGTACATGTGCTTGAGAGAGGAATCGACTTGTTCTTTTACCCACAAGGCACAGCATATCTCCACAGCGCTAGGCTTGTCAGGAAATATCTGCACTAACTGAAGCGGAGCTGTTTGCTTTAGAGGAGAAGCGTGTACTGGCAGCCTTAATGCAATAATCGTAATCCGTTTACCTGCAGCAGCATTCAGACGGTGTGTCTGGCGCTGCCTTCATCTGCAGTTTGCCCCATGGGAAGCTTTGTTGTCATAGCAGGAAAAGGATAGAGGAGATGGAGACATTGAGCAAGCAAAACTGCTCAGTAAGGGCCCGTTTGAGCTGCCTATCGAGTGCACTCCCTGGAGAGGGATGTTGAGAGTGTCTCACGCTCGCTCTCAGATGCTACAGCAGCCCATCTGAAAGCAGTTAGTTTCACACCTCTCACAGACGGGGTCACTGACAGCCAGAGAGACAATCAAAGGAAATCAGGAGCACAAAGTACAGAGGAAGCCTAATCAGATTATTAATATAATAGTATTAATATAAGGGTATATTTAAGTGTGTGTGTATGCACATTCATGCAGACAACTTTTTAAAATATCTTTGTATGAATATACTTGATATAAATATCAGAGAGGTTAAGCATGACATGGTCTTTAAAATATTACATAAAATATGATTAATATTACATAATTTTTAACATTATCATCATAGTTTAATCATTTAAAATATTTGAAATATTACATTAAATATGATTAATATTACATCATTTTTAACATTATTATCGTAAGTTAAGCATTTTATTTATTTTAGATTAGTATATAACAATGCAACAAAATTATATTATTTCCTATATGATATCATAACAAAAATAATGATTGTATGTTTAATCAACAGAAATATCGTAATATTGCAATCTATAATATTTAAAGATTACATTGTTTATTATGTTTAAGAACGTTTTAGATTTAATTGCATAATATAAACGTGAACTATAACAGAGTAAAATATTTTGGCTAACATTTCTCAATATTATTACTGTTGTTTTTGTGTATTATATTAATGAGGATATTATTAGAATTATGATGGCAATATTATAAATACCATATACCTTTATATATGTATATACATATTTAATACATATTTATATTTCTAAAAAGATATAGGTTAAAATTAATAATTGTATTATTGGTTTATGATAATAATAATAAATATTTAATATTTAAAAATAAGAACATGTATAATCCATGTTCTAATCTATAATGTTTACATTATATTTAATAATAAGAAAAATCTATAAACATTGTCAGATTATTTTTGTTGTCATTTTAATATTGTTGTAAGATTTATTTTGTATTAATGGCTATTTTTTTTATACGTTTCATCATGTATCTTTATCATTTCTGTATAATCATACAAATGCTCCCTCCTGTGCACACATTGTTTTAATATGCAAGTTGTTTGGCTCGTCTCAGCCTTTTCTGGCCAACTATGAAAATTGTAGGCCTTGTTTAGATACACGTTTCTTGTAAAGTAATATGCATGTTTTTCGTAGCACTCATTCAGTTCAAGCACACGGTCACTTGATGGCCCATGCAGGACGTCACAAATGCCCCGAGAAGCTCAGCTCAGGCCAGATAGTAGATAATAAGAAACAAGAGCACGGACTGTAATCAGTATGGCAGGAAGCAGGTGTTTTATCATTGCATTCAAGCCCACAGTGTAACGGAGGTGAAGTTCAGGGCAGTGAGTAGATGATGTGGATAGAGTCTGAGAGCCTGTTTGAACTGAAGACTCATGGGATAACAGGTGCTCCAGATACCCCAGCCTCCACACGCCTGCTTTACCCATTCAGACGCCTCTTACTTGAAAGGTAAATCAAATGCCGAAGGGTGTTTTCACTCACTTTAATAATATTGTCAATATGACCTTTTTTTTCCCCGTTACTGTGTTCTGTACTTTAAAAAAGAGAAAACAAATGAAAAAGAACAAATGAACACACTACATTAAGTAATGAAAATTAGTCAGTTATTTGCAAATGCAATTGTGATCATCATATAAACATGTACGTGTGTGTGTGTACAGTACACATAAAATATATAAATTTAAAAACTACTATGTATATATTTATAATGTTTGTTTTTATATATTTAATTGTACAACTTAATTATTCTAATCTTTAATATTTAAACATTGCTTGAAGTTTATTAGAAATTATTGTTAGATAAAACAACATACTATATCTAATCTTATATGTATGTATATAAAATATTCATACATATACATAAAATGTATAAACAACATATATACATTTTAAAATATATATATACAATTTTGTATATAATGTTTGTTTTATATATTTAATTATACAATTTAATTATTCTAATCTATAATATATAAAGATTGCATGAAGTTTATTAGAAATAATTATTGTTGTTAGATAAAACAACATTCTATAATATCTAATATGTATATGTATGTACATATACACAAAATATATAAACATATATAAATGTAAAAAATACTATATATAATTTTTATTTATGTATAATGTTAATGTTTTATATATTTAATTATACAACTTAATAATTTTAATCTATAATATTTAAAGATTGCATGAAGTTTATTTTAAATAATTATTATTGTTGTTAGATAAAACAACATACTATAATATCTAAATGTAGCGATAGATGGATGGATGGATGGATGTCTATTTTTACGTCATCATAACCTGAAAGTATATTCTGTGAATATAAGTATCATCTCTTATATGTATATGTATAATCCTATGAAGGGTATTGTGTCTAAATGTCAGAATGTCAAATGATCTCCCATCATGATGATGTCACTTAAAGGGGCTCAGATCGCTTATTGACACTTTTAAGTGAATGCTGTCAAAGCCCTGAAAGAACTTGTGAAAACAGTTTCCTGCTGTCCCTGAAGTGTGAGGTTTCTCAGTGCCACGGACTCCTGTGTGACTGTGATCATTATATTGAGCGTTTCACTGCTTGGGCTGGAGTGTCAGATATACTTCCTGGTTTTTAAAGCACAGGAGGCGCTGTTATAATGAGGATCGTGTTTCTTTGGGAAATGAGTCAGATCTGCTGATCGGTTCCCTCGCTGTTGTCTGCTTAAATAGCTGGCGGATGATGCTTGGACTCTGATGTCATTCAGCTCTGAACCTGTGACTCTTTGATGGATGTGTGCGAGCAGATGTTGTTCTCAAATTGTGCTCATTAGCAATTATATGATAAACAACATCCTAATAGACTAATTGTTGCCAGTCACTATGAGGTTTTTCTCTGTGTTTACCCAACAGCTACAGTAAACACGCTCGCTTTTACCTGCTATGGGGTCTGGGGTTGATTTCTATAATTTTCTGTCCTATAAAGGAATGTTTGTTAGGTCATTGCAATCATTTCATGCAAGGCTGCATTAGCATGAACTGTAATCAGCTCTGTTAGGGCCGGTCAATTATGACCTTCCAGTAAAATTTTACACATTTTACCATGTTGACGATATGTTACTCCCAACGCTTTCTTCTCTGGTATTGATTATGCAGAGCTGAATGTAGGGATGGCAGTATTTCAGTTACCTGTTTCTTTCATATTGCTCATGCAAAGCAGTATTTTTTATTTATTTTTTTTATAAAATCATTTGTGTGTTTATTTAAAAAACAAGTTAAATATATATTATTATTTGAATATTTTATATTTTTAGTCTTGCAATAGCCATTCAATAAAATTAAAATGCTGTATGTATATTTTTACAGTTCAAATTACAGAAAATTACAGAACAATGTTAATCTCCTCTCAAAATACTTTTTTTTTCTAAATCGTGTAACTTAATTATTAGCAAAATGTGTGAAAATCTATAATTTTATTACATTTTACTGCCAGTATCATAGGCCCTACTTTTCCCTTTGTCATATATATATATATATATATATATATATAGTGATTAATCACATCCAAAATAAAAAATACATAATAAACATACACAGTACACACGCACATATTATGTAAACAAAAACTTGTATTATTAATAATTTTGTGATTAATCATTTGACAACACTAATGTGTGTGTGTGTATATATATATATATATATATATATATATATATATATAAGCTGAAAAAAGTTAAGAATGTTTTTCTTTCTCTCTCTCATTTGTACATTTCAGATATATGGATGTGTGTAAATAATGTTCTTGTTATTTTAGTAGTTTTAGTTATTCTACTTATAAAGCAGAGCATTGCCAAAACATTTGAGAGCCACTGGCATAATGTATTGCAAACAATCAAACTTTGTTATTTTTTAGCTTCTATGCACTGTTTCCATGTTCTTTCGGTAACTCTGATTTGCATGAAGTTCCCAGTTTGGTTGGCTCCGTCCACGTTTGAAGGACGTGCCTCGTTCTCAAACAGTCAGAATTTATATTACTGTAGGCAGGTTGACAGAAACCATCCTAACAAAATCTTTTCTTTTTCCTGGAGAATGTGGAGGTCCTTACACTCAGGCCGTGGGTGTGAGGGAAAATCAAATAAATCCCACTGTCATGGTGGATGCTGGCAACTGGCATGTGTTTCATACCTGCCAAGCAGCTTGGCGTGCGCTGACAAGACCTATTAAAGTTTATAGACGTGCGGCAGGGCCGTCCATCACGGTGACGGACAGCTCGGGCCCCTCCCCCTCAGCCGGTGCCAGGGCAGCAGAGGGTCGCAGTCGCAGTGGGACTGGAGAGCCGAGAGGCTGGAGGATTCCTGAGGGACGAGTGTGTTGACCCTCAGTCAAACCGCACAGCGTGAAAGTGTGAATGAATGACCAGCTGGCCTCTCACACGCAGACTTTTCACCCCTCCATATGGGAACGCTGACTTCAAGTCATGTCAGAATGGTCGTATTTACAAGATGAACGCGACTGCAACTCGTACTGGTTGGAAACTCTGGATTTTCTTATATATATATATAAATATATATGTGTGTGTACTGTGTATATGTATTATGTATATATAAAGACACATGCATCCATATATATATATATATATATATTTATTGTTTAAATATTTAACATAGCATATTTTTCTTAAATATACACATCCGTGTATCTATTTATAAATATATATTGCTCAGCAATATATATATATATATATATATATATATATAAAAATTTTAG
>JAUCMR010000169.1:18520486-18573527 GCA_032357425.1 Enteromius argenteus | reverse complement strand
AATGAGCCATTTTAATCTAGATTAATTTCAAAATTAATCTAGATTAAAAAAATTAATCTATGCCCACCCCTAATATACATATATATATATATATATATATATTTTTTTTTTTTTTTTTTTTTAAATATAAATGGCTATATGTACAGTGTATATATACATTTTCAAGTACTAAAAAAATTTATTTAGTTATGAAATGTTTAAAAGTAAATATACGTATAAGTTCTAATAGTAAATACATTTAAAAATCTGATTTATGATTTGCAATCTTTTAAGTAGGAACTTCCCAGTAAGTACAGTAAGTGCTCCAACTCTGAGAACATTGCCAAGTTGTTTCCTCAAAGTAAATGTCAATGAGACGTGACCCACCTGAAGACTGCTCTCTCAGAACAAACACTGTATTCAGGATGTGTTGCCGGAGAGCTGTTGGGTGAACACTGTCTCCTCAGTGTTTATAGTGTATCCGTTTGATCTCACCCAAAGTTCAGTGTGTCAGGGACTGAATGAGACTTTTCTGTGTGGCAGCCCTAAGTCTTGGGCTACACTTTACTGCACTTGTTTCACAAGTATTCTAATTTAAATGTGTATATATAAGTACACCCACGTGTTTTACACATATAAAACATATATATGCTGTTAGTATTTTAATTTGGTTTAGAAATGCTGAGGGGTTTGATGTATGTCGTGCCACTGCAGGATTAAAGTCTCCGTCTCCTCAGACGGCCTTTCCCAATGCCTCCAGTCGTCCTGCCCTCATCCTATTTGTTTTAATTAAACCAAAGCTTCCAGCTTGGCCAGGAGAAGGGAATGCTCTTTCTTTCTCTCTTTACACTTGCTAATATTTCAAAATCACTCCACCCAGTTTTCGTGCCTGTTTTTCTGTTCTTTTTCATGCAAATGGTTTATAAAGGATGAATGACAGGATGCATGCCCTTTTCTCCATCTTTAATGTTTGCATTTGAAACACTTGGCCGTAGATTTTCAGTTTTTTGTGTGTGTGGGGGTGAAAAAATGCAGCCGAGAGCCAAAGGGAAATGGAATCATTCCACATCAGGAATGTAGCGTCGCATGCTGGCTGTTTCCTCTGGGCCGTGGCCCAGCTGGTCCCTGAGCTGTCGTGAGGGTTTGCCGGAGCATGAGGTCTCGTTGCCCACGCGCTGCGACAAAGCACAAAGCCCCGCATTGTTGCATATCTCAAAAACACAGTCTTCAGCACATCTGTAAGCCTCCGTTACACTGCAAAGTCAAGATTGATATCAATGCTTTTTTGCCAGGTTGCCATCGGTGGTCCCTGAAAACAATAACTCACAGAGTATACTCCCAGGAATAACTCAATGTAGAAGTGGAGTAGTTTTATATGTTCCCCAAAATCCCACTCCACATAAGTGTTAAAAATCAAATGTGATTTTGTAACTCTAAACTGTATTTCACATTTGGTGATGATAGACAAATTACTGAAATCTGGACACTGGTTGCTGGAATGAGTCTTGCAACTTTCTTGGATGTTTAGAACTGCTATATATATTCAGAGTTTTTATATCAATTCTTACTTTTTCTTAGATTCTCAAAATTCTGCTTTTATTTTTCACCACAAAATTTAAAATAAAAATGTTGTTGTGTTTTGTTTTCTTGTCAGATTTATGAGTTGACAAGTTAGCAAGTAAATTAAGTCGGATTCACCTGTATATACACACACTATCTAAAATCATTTAGTATAGAGTCTCCATGCATCAAGGTTTAACCTGCTTTTTTGATCTTCCTTTCAGTTGGACCCTATTCCTGAAGACGTGCTACAACAGAGGCCGAACTCCAACGCCATTCACTCCATGGAGAAAGTTCTGGAAGTCCACAGTGGGTGCAAACAAAGCTTCGCAATTTACTCATTCACTGCTGACCTGATGCTTATTATACACAACTGCTGCAGCAATTATTGTAATATAGCCTATTTTAGATAAATAATTTGTAAAAATTGAGCTTGGCTGCTTACATGTCAATAAAGAGTTGACTTCTTGAAGTAAGCAGTTTTTGATGAGAATGTTCTGCATTATAAAGCAGACTTTATGCTGGTTAGTCACACAAGTCTGGCATGCATGTGATGTCCTTACATACTGCTTGATGTCTTGCACCATGTTTAAGGCTGAGTTTTGACCGTGTTTTGTGCTCAGGTAAATACTGGCGCTCGCTGCAGAGATCTGCCTCGACTCTGGGCTACTCACTGCTGGAGGCTCAGAGATGTGAAACTGAAGAAGCAGAGACGGTGACCGCCATGGCCTCCCTGTCTGTGGCCAACAAGCACATGGGAAAGAGGTGCAGTTATAACTCTGTGTGTCTCTTAAATGGCACATTCCACAAATTTTGGCTCGCTTTACTTGTTTTATTATGTGTAAGAATTGTTATGTGTTTTATAAAGTATATTACTATATCTGTGTGTGTGTGTACATTGAATTTTATTGTGTTTTAAATGAGTAGAAATATCTTACCGACAAATTGGCAAAACCTAGGATAGTGGCAAATAATAAAAAAAAAAAAGAATTTCAACTAATTAGTATTTGGGGTAAAAGTAGTTCATCTTTTATGTGTCATAAAAAGATTTTTTGTTGTAAATATGCCTCACTTGATTTGAATGATATTTTAGTGGGTACATTTAGTAAATCAGGAGAAAATGTGTGATATTTACTAAAAACAAAAAATGCAATTGATTCAATTAAAACAGAAAACATTTTTTTTGTGGGTAAAACAACAATTTAAAGCGGTATTAAACTTATTGTTTTTATGGTAAAACCCTTTTTCATCTTTGAACCATTTAAATATATTTAATTAGGATTCTATTACAATTTTTATTAATAATTTCATTTTAGTTTTCATTCAAATTTTAAATTAGTTTTTATATTTTACATATTCATTTACATTTTTTTGTTAAAGTTGCAAGCATTTAATTTGTTTTTGTCCTTTTTAGCACTTTTTGTTTTTCTTATATAGGTCTACATAGTTGTTTTTTATTACTGATTTGGTTTTAGTTATTTTAGTACATGAAGTTAAACTGAAGAAAAAAGGTGAAATGTTGCCTTGGCATCTAACTGAAATAAGTTTTTGTTTCATTTTAGTTAACATTTATTTCAAGTTATACAGTTTTTGTTATGGTTTTAATTTTAGTTAAATCCAACAACAACAAAAATAATAGTAATAATAATAATCATCATCATAATTTTATAATTAAATTTAATAATAATTATAATTTTACACACACAAATTACAAAGCAAATAACAAAACTGCATCAGACAATTCATGAAAATAAATCAAAACAATTAATGTAATATTTAGTTTGACTTCCAACATTTCACAATTTGCTCAAAAATGAGTTTGACTGTATTTTGTACTTTATTCCTGGAAAATTGCATATATTTGCTAATAGCATGCCTCCAGAGTGTGTGTTTCTGTGACCCCGTGAGTATTTCTGGTTGTGTGATGGGACAGCGGTGTACTAGAGGTGCAGGACAGGTGTGTGTATGAGTGCTGATAAGCAGACAGGACTCTGTAAATGTGCAGGGCAGGCGTCCAGCAGCGTCAGGCTTCTGAGAGACACAGTCTGCCAGAGTCCTAATTGAAAACACTCATTGTTACTCAGCATTGAGCACAGATGCTTAAGGTTTTCTGGACCTTCCTCACACACTCACACTCTTACACACATGTGTATTCATGTGCCCAGCACAGGTTCACACTCACATTATTTCCTGTAATTCCTATAAGGGGGCCAAGTGCAAAAAGTGTGTTGACACCAATTATAAGCATTGGTTTTCCTAGTTTAATATTCTGTGTTTTCTGGCTGGACTTTGTGCCAGTTTCAGAGTCTGTCGAAGACCACTAGAAAACATTTTAGCTTAAAAACTTTTAAACAAAATCATTTTTGTCTCTCCCTTGATCCTGAATTACGCTATTCAAGGTTATGATAGTTAAATAAAAAAATAAAATAAAAAAATTGTTGCTTAAATATAAAAAATATATATATAAAAATTAATATATATATATATATATATATATATATATATATTCAGTATAAAATATTTATTTTACAAAATAAAAACAATGGTGCAAAAAAGACACTGGTAATTGTGCTTCAGTATTTAAAATATTAAAATTTATTTGATTAAAATCACAAATATCATGGACTCATGGAAATTCAGCAGTGAAAAGATGTGGAAATGTTTGATGTGCTTTGCTCATCTGTGCTTGTGTTTGTCGCCCCACAGGACAGAGGAGGAGCCTATGGAAGAGGAACCTCCATTGTAGAAGGTCCGATCGACTGCCTTGGTGACCCTCTCAGCTCAGAGCCTCTTCAAGGCCTCTGACGTCGCTCTACTCTCTCCATCCGTTTCATTTTTTGTCCCACTATGTGCGCGCTTTGAGCACGGGATCAGAAACGGCCTGAAGAAATCTCCGTGACACCCAGAGCGCGACAAACGTCTTGGCCGTGTTAGTCTGTCTCTGTCTGTGGCAGAACGTCCGGGGCTGTGTAACCTGGTCTGTCCGCAGGGACGCTTAACTACTTTTGAGCAGGACATAGACTCACGTTTCATTGTTAGATGTGAGAGCTGGTGCTTTCGACATGAACTTTTTCATTGTTTTCCAGAGCCACTATATGACTGATTTCGGCCGTTACGGCTTACGTTTTTTATTTGTCGTCTCTCTCTCTTTCGTTTGTCCGTCTTTCTTTTATCCTTGGAGAAAAAAAAAAAACGGACTCGTTCCATTCGCAATTCGAGTTACTGCTTCACGAGGGTGGACGATGTGATCGGGAGAGCGATCGAAGGATTCTGGGAAGCCCGACGGAGAGTCGACAATGCGAGTTTGTGCCTTTTTCAAAAGATGGATCCAGAAGAACATTGCCTTAAACTAGTTACAGGAGGGAAGACGTTTCGCCGTCTCGGTATTTCTTAACAAGGCTGGCCTGAAGAATCGAGAAACCCTCAGCATGTTTACCAGGAACTCCCTGCAGATATCTTCATGTTTCACATGCATATTTTCTGTTCCTTCATTTTTTTTACTGTGCTTGTGTTGGACGTTACATGACTTTAAGTGTCTCTGACAAACAAACTTTAAGGTAGTTGCCAGCTATCCAAGGGCAAAAACGTTCAATCGAATTCTCCAGCGCTTTAGACGGCAAGCCAATGTAGCGACTCATTTCAACTCGTTTAATGACCAAACTCGCAACTCCTCCTCCTCTGAAAAGTTGACCAGCATGCAGCTTTCCATCTGCCAAGTGACGAATTCAACCATCGTAGTTTAACAGCGCCAACACGCATGAGTTTTTGCTGCGAGCATATAGGATAGGGCTGCGATGACCTCGAGTCATTCGATTTGTAGTTCGAGACAAACTTTCTATTTTTCCTTCTCTCGACACGTTGTACTTTTATATAGCTATGAATGTCTAGTATTCCGGTTACTTTACAGTTAATCAAAGGGCACTAGCGTATCACAACTATTATTCTACTCAGCAGACGGTCAGTTTTATTGACACCTTCGAAACAAGCGGAAAAGGGCTGGTAACCGATTTTAAATGTACCACTGAGCCTTCAGACGTGCCACCTGGTGAGATTTAGTGCTGGTTTCCTGCCGACCTGGCCTGAGCGAGGAGGGTTACGGGCCTTTCACTAGAGGCGGGTGCTACCGAACATGTGCCCGTCACATGACACAATCCAGGAAGTAGCGGGACCACCAGCTTCCACTCAGAAAACAATCGTAAAGCGCCTCTGAGACGACTGTGATACTCAGACAATCTGCATGGGACATTGACGTAGTTTCGGAGCTGCGGCGGCGCTTCGAAGCGGCACATAGAACTGTATATATACGCAATTATGCATGCTGACAGTAGATCATTTGGCTTGACTTTGATTGTACATTGAACTTTTCGATTTTGGACTGATGAAGAGGCGATAATTTGTTTGACAGCCCCTGACTCGTGTTTAGCCTCTCGGCAACTACCTTTGGCATTCTTTTTCTGTGTGACATGTTCAATATGAGACGCATTAAGGCGGGAGATTTGATTCACTCTACTTCATTTTTATATACGCCTGTCACGTATGACTACTCTACTTTGGGTTTGTACCTGTTATTTTCTTCGTTTGTTCGTTTTACTTGCTCGTTTGTCCTGTTTTGTACTTTTTGGATTATTTACTTGTTCATTTGTCAGTCTTTACGTAGTTGACAATGTGTTTTACATGCATAGTTTCTTGTTTTAGAGAGGAACAAGCCTTTTTTTAATTAGTTTTATCTTGGTTTTTTTGTATGCGGTGGGAGGGAGATGCTTTTACTTTGTATAATGATTCCGACAATTGTGTATTTGCTACGTTCTGTTCATAGTAGATTTATATTACAAAGATCTATAGATATATTAAATATTATAAAGATTGCAGACTCGAATAAGAGAACTAGTATTGCAAAGTGATATATTTCAGTACGTGGTCTGGCTTCGGCCATCGCTGGTTCCACTGAAGGCACTGTTTATTGGTTTCATGCATTCGCAGTAGCATTACTCGGGCACCGTATAAACTCTTGATCAAAAGCATCTTTGTGGTTCCAGGCTTCAGTTAAACTCTAAAACAAAATATTATGGACTGACACTGTACATTTCCATTGGTATAAGTCCATTTGGATAGACCGACTAGAGCAGATGCTGACATCACAGTGATCCTTCTGTGGGGTACATCCAAGATGGATTTTAGTTATTTTAGCGTGTTTTAAAATAGGTATGAATTACTTTAGCCTGTCAACAACGTGTCCAGGTCGTATCTCACCCAGGTAAAAGGACATAAGATATTGCTTTTTGGTTTAAAAAAAAAAAAAAAAGGCTCAACCAATCATGTGAATTTGAGGGTGTGGCTGTCTGTCTGTTTCAACCAATGGCAGACATGGAAGTGTTTGAAAATAGTCATTATTTGGCGGTGTAGAAACAACTCATATTTAAAAAGACAATAATTCGCACAAAATTACAAAACAAGTAACACTTTAAATAAAAAAAACTTCAATTCATTTATGCAAAATATACTTTCTTATTTACCTCCTTTTGATTTTGGGCGGTGAAATGCAACCTGGACATGATTTTGTAAGATTGTTAGCGTTTAATTTTGCGGTAACAATATCAGCGATCGTTCTCTGGGTTTTTTTTTTCTGTTTTGTAAAATCTTGTTACTCTTATCAGGCATGATCTATTTTGGGCATTTTTGCCGTATCATATCCAGACCAGTCAAATATCATCTAAATTACTTTCAAGAATGAAGTGCGAAGGCTGACACTGATTTTGAAAGTGTCCCGAAAATGTAAAGCGACATTCCCAAAGAGTCTCATAATACTCAAACGGACCATCACTACAAACCACTCTGCAATAATACTAACGGCAGCCTATCAATTCAGTCTTGTCAAAGGGACACTTCTGTCTGGGTCATCCGGATAGTTATTTTCATTGCTCTTGTTTTGTAAAAAAAAAAAAAAAAAAGAAAGAAAGAAAAAAACTGCATTCCATTTGTTTGTTTTTTTTTACCTTTCTTGTCATTCCTGCTAGTTTGCCATGAGGTCTGGCCTGAGCTGTTGTTTATTTGCAGGCCAGGGTGAAGTTTCTTTCATTCTCTTTCCTTCACAGCTGTAGATTTCTGCATGGTTTGTGCGTCAGCATGCCTGTCTGTCCTTGTAACATATTTGCACAAAGGAGGAACATGGGAGGGTTGAGGCTTTGGAGAACGCATGGGATGGAAGCTCTTCTTTCCTCCTCTGTTTCTGGTCAGTAGTACACAGACGGATTGATGCTCTTGGTGTCCGATGGATGTGCTTTTTACTTGTTTAAAAATGGAATGAAAGAAAAATTACTTTTGAATATTTTACAACAACAACAAGAAAGTTATCTAGCACTTGTGACATACAGACTATAGACTTTATTGTATTTATGTAGAGCATTGTTTTAGGTGAACTACACACTATGCCACACGTTAGACTGTCTGTGAGACTTCTTTTGCTTTCGTTTCTTTTCTGTTTTTTCTACTCTTCCTCAGGACGTATTTTTGGGCCTGGAGGAAGACTAGGAAAAGATTAGGGTCGTTCCTTTAGAAACATCTGGAATCATCAAAGGGCTTTCCAGATGCTTGTCAGATATATCTTCAGTTTGTCCAAAAGGAAAAAAAAAACACTTATCATACCTGTGACCACTGTGGCTCGAGAACAGTTCTAGGTTTACAAAATGTAAGAAATGCATATTATTTTTGTCACTTTGTTTTTCCATTGTTACAATAGAACTTTTCTTGGGACCTTTGCTCTAACATTTGTCTTTGACATCAACTATAAAGTTCCTTGTTTTTGAATACCACAATGTCTTGTTTTTATTTCCGAGCGCATTCTTACACTGAATGGATTTACATAATGCAATCAGGAAACCGGGCTCCAATAATAACAGTAAAATCATTTTAGTGATTTAATGCCATATTTTCTATTAAGATCACTTACATAGGTGAGGTCATGTTTCTGCTCTCATATGACATCATACTTTTATATTCTTTGATCCCCATTTTAGATTTATTGTACGCTGTCATAACTTGTACTGCTTGTGTTCTTTCAAACGAAAACTAGAAAAAGTTGGAGGGATGGAACAGGGCTTGCTTATTTATTTGCTCTCAAACTATACTACAACTTTACATATATACCCTCTTATTTATTTATGTATATACATATACATACAGTATATATATGTGTATGTATATATATATATATATACTGTATATATATATATAAATACTACACATGGTCCGATTTGTGAAAAAAGCAGAGGGGGGGGAATACTTTTGAAAACTTTCTTCTCTGATAAATCATGATAAAGGATCTCACGATAAATCTTTTTATGCAAGTAAGTGTCATGTAATCAAAAGTTTTTTTTTATACGACTGAAAATGTATCAACAGAACAGAGCTTTTCAAACTCGGAGTCAGTTAAACCATTGCGTCACGAAAAGATTCGAAGCACTCCAATCGGATCGTTTCGCGAATCAAACCAGGACTTCAAAGCACGTTTTAACAGATACTGTATCACACATCGTTCATAGTGTTTGTCTAAATATTCAGCTAATTTCATTATTCTTTATGGCTAATTAAGACATTATTAGATTTCCACTCACAACCTGCACAGCACATGTGAAAAACGTCTACAGGCAAATCAATACTGAATGCGTTTTCTACAGAATGATCCTGATGGTTATCCTCATTCCCCAAACCTCATTCATTTCAGTAGGAAGTCAGGATCTTTGTTAATGTGACCGCTGTAGGAGTTCCTGTCACATTGTGAAGGGGCTAATGGTCTTTGTGGTGGTGAATGCTGAGCTTTTCTCATCGTTTCACACTGTAATTCTGTGGTGTGCTCTTGGGCGACAGGGACTTTTTGTAAATCTATTACATAGCAAACTGCAGTACGCCACAAGTACTGTTATATGAAAAGATGGTGGAGATGAATTGTTTGTGGGGAGAGCAGGGCCGGGATGCTCAGATGTCCCACAGTGTGTTTAAAGCCTGTGGTTTATTGTCATAAGCATCAGTTCCCGTCAGTGTGCCTGGAGCACAGGTCTTTAGTGTCAGACTCTGAGAATCTTTGTCTGAATATACCTGCCCTAAAGCTACAAGATAATAGGGATCTTTTCAGATTTTCCTGGAAAGTTGGGATTTTTTATATAGACTTATATATTTTTTTAAATATAGAAAATTCTAAAGAAAGACATTATAAAATATAATTTTAAATGCATTATTATAATTATAAATATTCTAATTTCAAATAAGTAAATGAGTAACACTGATCATGTGAGTTGTGTACAGGCAGATCTTTTTTTCATTGAAGCTCAAGAAATTCATGTTAATTTCTTTTCACTCACTGTTGTGCTAATATTGTGTTTTAAATTATAAAATGCAAAATAAAGACGTTTTCATAGAAGGATACTGCCATTCAAAAGTCAGTAAGAAATACATTTCTGAAAGATCACGTGACACTGAAGACTGGAGTAATAATGCTGAAAATTCAGCTTTGTATAATTTAAAAATACATTTTTAATAATTATTTTAAACTGTAATAATATTTCATTTTATTTTTGATTAAACAATGCATAAGAGACTTTCAAAAACATAAAAAAGCAAAACTTTGAAACTGTAATGTAGATTTTATAGAATTATAAAAAATATTAAGTCACAAATATAATATTAATAAGTCGTGTTTGTGTGTATATATATATGGATTGAATTGGTTGACTGTATTATTCAAAGTGGTAATTACATTAATGCAGGTAAATTTTGTTTATTTTTTGTTCATTTGCATAAGTATTGAATGAAGCAACAAAAATAATGATGTTGAATATATTTTAAAATCATTCATAAAAAAGTACCATGGCACATGAGTCATTTAGTTCTCTAGTATCTGAGTGTATGGCATTTTTGTGGTGAAGGTCTGATGAAGCCATGCTTGTGTGTAGAGCACTGCTCCCTCTGTCCAGGCGAGGGCAACAGGGAGGAGAGCAGCTTACAGTAGTCACGACAGGGATTAGCAGCTCATTTACAAGAGACAAGGGTCAGATGTCTGTCCAAATATACAGGGGCACGTTAGAGCCAGATAAATCCAGCGGATTGACCAGCGCAAACAAAAACATCTCCCTGAATGCTAATCAGCAGTCAAATAAACAGCTGTTAGAGCAGATAATTCAAGTCCAGCGCTGCTGAATTGACTCTTTAGTCATAACGCAGAAAATATGCAAACAATGTAACTTATGTCACAAAGCAGCATGTTTGAATATGTAAAAATCTGGCACCATGGGAAGTGATAATAAACCGAGAGCAAGTGTGAAAGGAGACGCGAGAGACCATGTTTACTGTCTGGGGGGTGTGGGGTGGGGGGGGGGGTTAATTCTAGATTGAGAGATCTGGCCAGAAAAGTAGGATTGACTCTAGGTTAACAAGCAGAAAATATGCAAACAGTGTCTTTTATGTCACAAGCGGGGTGTTTTAATATTTATAAAACTGGCACCCTGGGAAGTGTGGCTAATAAACCGAGCGCAAGTGTAAAACAAGATGTGAGAGACAATATTTACTGTCTCACAGGTTTGTCAAAGAATACTCAAAAAAGAGAGACATCACAGTTTCCTTAAAAATATTAAGCAACACAATGATTTCAGCATTGATTATAATAAGGATAATCAGCACATTAGAATAGTTTTTGAAGAATCTCTGACACTGAAGACCACTGAAAATTCAGCTTTTTCACCTCAGGAATACATTTCATTTTTTAAATATATTCAAACAGAAAACAGTTCCTTTAATAGTAATACTATTTTACAATTTAAATATTTTTACTGCAAAAAAAAAAAAAAAGTAGCCTTGGTGAGCAGAAGAGACTTCTTTCAAAAAAACATAATACCAAATAAACATATTACCAACCGTAAGTACATGAATGATAGTGTATATAATATGTAATGGAACTATTGTTTTAAAGTCAAAAACTGCTGTATTTCTAAGTGTTCAACGGGGTAAATGTAGTAAAATGTAATTTTCAGAGTGCAGGGAATTGGCCAAAACTTCACTGTTTGCTAACAAGCAATCAAATAAACAACCATAAAAGTGGTTAATTCCAGCACTCCTGAATTGAGTCTTTAGGTCAACAAGCAGAAAATACGCCAACAATGTCGCTTATGTTACAAAGCAGCATGTTTGAATATTCATAAATCTGGCACCCTGGGAAGTGTGGCATGGTTAAGCTAATAAACTGAGCGCTAGTGTAAAAGGAGACGCGAGAGACAATATTTACCGTCTCGTGGATCGACATAAGATGCCGTGATCCCCAGGAATGCGTTCACATATTCGTCTCCACAGGAGTCAGCTTGAGGCGAGTGTCAGTGAAACGTTTAGAGACTGTCAGTAGAACTGTTGACCAGGTCGCTGAACCCCCGTGACCTTTGCCCTCCGGCTCGGGTCAGGTAAACCCAGTGTGGTCTGTGCATTTGATTTAAGACTCTGAACTCTTTCCCAATTGGGTTTCTACACGCCATCCATTCCCACAATAAACCCGTCTCGGAGAACACAAGCCTGACGCATCAGACGAAAAACCTCTGACAATTTGGTCTGCGGTCACACAATTCGACGTTGTTCTCTCTCTAGCTATCTTTCTCATTTTTTCCCTCATCCCTCTGCTCATCCTCATTTGAGGTGGCTCAGTCTGTCATTACGGTCTGCTATATTAGAGAAGGGCCTCCTTCAGACCGTCGCTTGCCACTTCTCTGCAGTTTTTAATTGTGGCTCTGAGGTGGTGGACGAAGGCAGCTGCATCTCAGAGCCAAATTACAGATCAGCCTTACAGAGACGGAGCGATATGATACAAGCCGTAAGACCTGCGCTTCACCCTGTGGGTGTGGACGAGTGATCCTCCTCAAATTTAGACTGCAAATCGTATATTCATATTTTAAATTCTGACTGGATGAGCCACATTCAAAGCTTCTGTATAATAGCCCATAAGCCTGCACCTGTGCTTTCTATGTTAAAGCCAGTAGGTCACATGTCATTTTACATAATCTGTCACATTTCTGAGTAAATTGGTGTTTAAGGGGGTAAAAGGTAGGGGAGGGTTTGGTTTTATCCATCTAGGATTGATAAGAAAGTTTGAAAAAGGGATTTGTGATTTCAATGAATGACATATCAGCACTTAAAAAAACTACTTTTTAGGTTTTACGTTAAATTTACAGTTAAATACTGTAATTTCATTAACTGATGTAATGTTAATATACCAAAGTACTGAAATCTGTTTTGTACCTTTAAAATACACTGATAAGCACAGAATGCAGGCTTTTGGCTTCCAGAATTCTGGGAATGTCAGAAAGAAACTAATTTTAGATTCTGATATAGTTTTCCCCAGCCCAGTCTCACGGCAATTCGTACATATTTTATGAGGTAGCTATTTCGTACTAATTCGTACGACCTCACTCATATGAATTCATACGATTTTTGCTAAATCGTACGTATTTTACGTTGCCAATTCGAATGAATTTGTACGAATGACCTACACCTAACACCTACCCATCACTGGGGTAAGGTTACACAAATTTGTACGAATTAGCATGAACTTGCCACCTCATTTTGTTTACCCTCATATCATTCTAAACATGCATTTGACTTGCCTCTACGGAAAATAATTTCTCAGTGTTTTTTTCCCTCCCTTATAATAGCCAATTGCTAACAGAAACTATATTCTTCAAAATATAATCTTTTGTGTTCTACAGATAAAAGAAGGTCGTACATGTTTGGGACAACATGAAGGTAAGTAAATATGCCAGAATTTAAATTCTGTGGTGAAATATCCCTTTAACCATTTAAACTATATTTGAGCAATAAGCCATTTGAGGACATGCGCTACAATGCTTTTTTTTTTAGGCTGTCCTCTTTGTGAAGTGCTCTGTAACACACAGCCTCTCGTGGCTTATTGTTTTGTTTGATCATCTGTCCAGCCATTTGATAATATTTTGTCTAAAGACGAGGATGTTGATGGCACTTGTAATGTGCCGAGTTTGTTTTATGCTCAAATATTTCCAGACACTGCACGCTTGTCCTCCTGGTGGACTGTCATCTTCAGTCTCGCATGTGCTGTGTTTTGAGAGCTGTGTGCTGTTTGCTTGTCTTTGCCGTGTTTAGTCTAAAACCAGTGCCCATCCCGAAAGCCTACAGGGAAGACATATCTGTGTACTGACCCATTGCTGCATGTCCCGCGCTGCACTGCAGGTGCTACTGTCCTGAGAGGAAACAAACGCAGGCCCAAAGTTGTGGGTTTACACTATTCCTATTTCCTACTTGATCGTTTTCAATATTGACACAAAGCACCTCAGTGTTCGATTCTGCTTTGCATGTGAAGACAAGTCTGTCATAAATGTTTACCATCACAGAAAAGTCAGCAAGGAAAGGTGGCTCTCGAGGGCCGTGCCATATTTTTCTCATTAGGGACTCACACAACTTTTTAAGAGCGCACACAAACACAACCCACATCAATTTATGCCTGTTGTGTTAGTCCAAATTACACAGGTGACCTATCCCCTTCCGGCTGTATGAGATCAAAAAATGAAACGGGACGGGAGGGAATCTACCCCCTCGGAGCAAGTTTATTTTCAGCCCCCCTTCAAATTGTTCACACCGCAATTCCCCGCGGCTGCGCTAACCGTGTAAAGGGACTGTATGTTTTATCCCGCTGCCTTCACATGAGGAAGTCATTAACATCTCCGTGCATCTCTGCTCTCTAATCTCCCTCAACCGGAGTTTCATCCACCAACAACACAACAAAAATATATAGAGACTTATGCATTTATCTCAAATAGATAATTAGTGCTGTTTGTTGAGGTACGTATCACTATTACTATTGCGTACACTTGAATAAACCCCTAAATATTTAACTTTTGCACGTAACTCGTCCTGCACTGCTAAGGACATGCTTAGGCCCCGTTTACACTAGTGTGTTTTCATTTTAAAAAACCTAACTTTTGCTAGGTTACACCTATCATTTACACTACTACAGAGACTTTTAAAAATGCTGCAGACCCCGTTTTAGTTTGAAAACTCAGGGGTTGCATTTCAGTGTAAAGGGACCAAAACTAGCTTTTAAAAACGATGGCGTGTTGCTGCCCACATTCTGTGTAAACAAGAACATCATGCTCATTGTTGTACCCATAGATGTGTATTCGTGGGTTCATAGACATGTATAGACACCCCATTGGACTGCTCCAGGCACATAGATGCGGCCGCCATCTTGGAACAGTGAACTTGACATCACTGATTATGCTGTAGGTTCGCCGTTAAGCCGTTCTGTTCAGGATTGTGGCATCTTTTGATTATTCAGTGATTACTATTGTGAATGGCGTCAAGTCCAGACCGCTACAATATGGTGGACGGCTTACGTATAGCAGCCCATAGAAATGAGGTATCTATATATATATATATATATATATATATATATATCTATGGGTATAATGGGTAGATTCCCAATTCAGTTGCTCCAAGCATACATGCATCTGCCATCTAAATAATTGGAATCTACCTCCACCTTTTTCTTCAATGTGGAAGTAACATGGATGAGGCTTCCGGTTCATTAGCCGCTATAGGTAAATAATGAGGAAAATAACAATATGCAGTAATAAACAGAAAAATGTTTTTTTAAAATAACATAAGACACACCAATTTTCAATATCAAAGCAGCACAGTGTAATTCAAAAAAACTAAAATGCAAAGCTTAACTTACAGAGGTAGTACACCCAAATTAATTTGCTCAGGCCATTCCAGATGTGTGTGATTTATTTCTCGGTAGAACAGTAAAGAAGATTTTTAGCTGAAACCTTGGTCCACGGTAATTCAGTGAAGTCAGTGGCTACCGTAACTTTGAAATGAAAAAAAGGCACATCAGAAAACACAAAATGAATACCCATGCTTAATAACGGATACATTGAGGTCTTGTGAAGCAAAACGAGTGGTCTGTGCATGAAACTAAACATGATTTAGTTCGAGTTACTGTATGAATTATGTTTAACTAATAGAGCTCTTAAAAAACATTGCTTTTCATTTTGACTCCTGCTGTCGCTTCTTTTTTTAAGGCAAGATTGCTACACGGATGACAAATCTACAACTTGAATCCTCGCATGTAAGATACTACAATGCAGAATTGCAAACAGAAACTTCTCTTGTTTTGAATATCATGTTTTATATGCCATAGTTACCAGCAGAGGGCTTTAATTCATGAAATGGTTGGGCTGCATAAACACAAATCTACTGTATATCTCAGTCTTTCAGTTTGTATATACATTTATCTTTCTATCAACTCTCATATATATTTATAAATGTGTCTGTGTGTGTGTGTGTGTGTGTGTAAGAGAGAGAGAATCTTAACCAGGCATGACTGGGAAAACCAAAAAAATGCCACAACATTTTGTGGGTTGACTCGTTTTGAAGTAATTTGTCGTCCACACTTGAGTGAAAATGCTGCACAATGCTATGAGATTTGACAGTGTTGGATTATGTGGTGTCATGCTAAAAAAGCTCCACCCACATTGAAAACTTACTAGTACACATGCTCCACTTAGATATATATTAAATATGTTCTGATTAGTTGTGATTGTATCAGAATTTTCAATTTTAGTGTAGCTAGCCAAATTACTTGCTGGAAACTAGCACAGTGCTTGGCTATAGGACATGGTGTATCGGTGGTTTGTGTCATAGTAAGAGAATAACAGCTCCTCACCTCAGTAACCTGGTGTGACCTTTCTACTAATGAAGAGGAAAGTGGTCTGGTGTGCGAGTGTGCCGTGGTATGAACCCACAGCTGCTCTTGTCAAACACTTCGAATGAAAGACTGAGACAGAATAGAGATTCTGGTGAATCATAATCCAGAATTATGCAAAACCACTGATGAACGCTGAGCAAGAGCCACATCAGTCCGGAGGTAATTTCCATAGCCTGGTCTGCATGTGTACAGCATACCAGCTTTTACAGCCACTTTAGTATTTTAAGCCATTTTCTTGTCCAGTTTGATTCTGCCTTCAAGAGCAGCGGAAATCTCCCCAGCGGTGGAAAGACTGGAGGAATTTGAGAGAGGACGGGGGGGAGTGATTGTGGCTGAGAAGTGTTTTTGGTGCTTCCCAGGGTGAAGGGAGAGGTGGTTTTGCTGGCAGTGGAATACTGAAAGTCTGTTCCCTCTCACAGGTAATGAATGATAATAATAATAAGCATAATTTGTAGTGCTTTTTTTCAAAGCTCAAGGTCATTTCCCAGTGAAATTAGTACAGGCACAGTCATTCAGAAATGAACATGAATGAAAACTACAAAAGAAGTGTTTTTTTTTTTTTTTTTTAACTTAGCTGGACATCCCTTTGTTGAAAATTTTAAATGGCATAGAATCTATTTGAGGGTTATTATTTATGCTTTATGAACTTTGGTTGTTAGTGATGTGTTGCTAAGCAGTTGCTAGGGTGGTTGCTAGACACAAATTGTTACTTAGCTGGTTTGTTAGGAATCACCCATTTAAGTATCGTTAGGAATCATCATTTAGGGTCTTTAAAATTTCAGTATCATCCATTACAGTCTTTGAAAATGTTAGTTAGTTCATTTGCAATCATCTATTAAAGCCTTTGATAATGTAAATAGGCTCTTAGGTTGTCTTTAAATATATTAGTTAGTTAATTAGTTACTTAGTTAGGAATTATACAATAGGATCTTTGAAAGTTTCAAATTTGAATGATTAGTTAGGAATCATATATTAAGGCCTTTGAAAATTTCAGATTTCAATTGTTAAGAATTTATTTATTTAGTGATGAATAATTTAGGGTTTTTCAAAATTTTCAATAGTTGTCAGTTAAAAATCATTCAATAGGATTTTCAAACACATCAATAGTTGTTAGTTATTTAGTTAGTATCTTTCATTAGGGTTTTTTAAATTTTCAATAGTTAGGATTCATCTATTATGGTTCTTTTGAAATTTTGACAGGTCCCTGGATGTCCTGATCTTACCTCCCACTACTATTTCTTCTTCTCTCTTTTCTATGTATGTGACAGTCTAGAGCATTTCAGAATTGTTCTTTCCCACCATAATCCCTTCCTGGCTTTTTGGATTGTTGATACTAAATGTAAATATCTCCACCTGTTGTTCCCAGACGAAACGCTCTCTGTGTATAACACACCTGTGCCGAGACACCTGCTCTATAGACACTTTATCCCAGGACGCATGTTTGTAACACTGTCTAAATCTACTGTCCTTCGACCATGTCCTGATTTGATCTGCTGGTCGGTGATTCAGCGCAGACGTTTGTATGCGATCTAAGGCCAAACATGTGCTGGATTGCCACGTCATCTACACTAGAGCACGGATGCTGTCCTGCGGGTTCTTATATTGTACACGTGGAGCTGTTTTAGGGCAAGAAGGCCAGGATCGGCCTCAGATGAGTGTTATTTGATCACTCATCTCGATTCTGAATATTGTCATCCGGAGAGCCTTAAAATCTGCATTTGGGTTTCCTCACAAGAGTATCATTTTCTATATACTACTTTTGTTTAACTTTTGTTCACTGCACACAATGTTATGAAACATGAAATATTAAAGCAACAAGTCATTTAAAGCCATAGGTAATTATTTGAGAGATTTTAAAAAACATTGGAGTAGCCTATAAACATTGTGCCCCATTGAATTCATTTTGTGGATCAAAAACATCACACAAAAGAAAGAATCACACAAAAATGTAAATATAAAATATTTTGCCTCTAGCTTTAAGTTTAATAGTATAAATAACAATCATCCACTAAGAATGCTAATATAATTCATTAGGCCCATTGTAGACTGTTAATGGTGTAGCTTAGCACATTACTATCAATGTGAGGCCACAGGTGTGTTGTATTTATTAGCAGTTTACAACAGTTTTTTGCAAGACTCACCAAATCAGAAGTTCGACTGAAGTTAGAGAGCTAACAGATTTTTTTTTTAAACCTGTCATTTAGTTGCTTATGTTTCCTCTGTAACTTATAGTTTACTATCAACACAGAAGGTAAGAGTAAGCCACTAGCGTGGTAGCCTTCAAATCTGATTCTAGGTTTAGCAGAAGGAAATGTGTGTCCAGCCAGGGCCCACCCCCACAGTGTAATGTAACCTTGGCATTAACTTGAACATGAAATCCTTTCTGCGGCGCATGCAGCGTAAACCTTTACTTTATCCGTTTTACTGCAAATTAAAATTTTGTTGCTTTTTCCGTCTGATTTTACGGGAAACATCTGGGGCTCGCACCACTCCATAACTGTGGCCCGAGGCATTCTGGCTCAGAAGGAAGGCGGGAATAATGAGACATTATCAAACACGCTGCTGATTGTTACGCACTCTCCCTCAACACACCAGCTTTTTTATTATTATTATTATTAGCCTATTTTTTAATCCATGTGCCTGTCACATCATTTATATTGTCTAATAATGATGGGGCATCCAAATCTTTTTTCGCAAATCGGTTCTTTCAAATCAAAAGATTCATTGATTCTTTTAGGTCTTGACCTTAGGTCTATTAAATCACGGCTTTGCATATTAATTTGCTCTAAAATTTACCTATAAAGCCTTTTGTAGCCACAGGTTGCTATTTTTAGATTTTTTGATTTTTCACCTTATAAAATGTTATTACTATACAAAGCCAAACTATGTTTATTTATTAGTTTCATATACCTGATTCAGTAAATTAGAACCTGAATATAGCCTACGTTTTTTATATATATATATTAAAAATACACATCACTCGACTAACATAGTAGTATTTGCATTACTAATGATATTTATCAAAACCAAAACGTTACGAGTATTTACGCTTTTTACGTATTTTTGTTCGGTTCACTCCAGCTTTATTGGTTCACTCATGGTTTGAACCTGTTCAAAAGTGCCGACAGACTCAGCTGACTCAAAACGTCCTTACCGATTCAGTCCGATTCGTAATAGGCCAATGTGAATGAATCATTGAGTAGAATTCGTGAAATAATCATTTTGTGAACAAGTTAACCGCTTTATTAAAAAGATTAGGCTATTCGAGATCCGACTCGGACATCACTAATTGAGACACATTCCCCCTTAATGCATTAAGCACATCTCTTTAAAAGACTGTTTTCTTTTTCTAAAGACTGTGGGTCTCAGATTTGTAGTCATATGTAAAATTGTTGTGTTTTGATCCAGACAAGCTAGTAGATGAGCTACTTTTTGTTGAGACATGGGACACTGACAGACGTGTGAACCCATTTTACTTCATCAAAACCAAAAATGCTCTTGTGTTCCATAGAGATGATTATTTGTTGCCCTATGTGCCATATGGGCGTCTTTCCCTCTGCGTCGCGTCTCGACGTCAAGCAGCTCTCGAGACTCCTGCGTTCAGATCGTTTCTGCTGCGGTTGCAGAGATTTGCACAGGTGCACACAATAAAGAGTAAAGGAGAGGTGTGTATCTAACGGGCTGGTTCTCACTCTTCACCTAATACAGTTTTCACCAGAGTGTTTTTTTTTTTTCCTTTGGGTTTCCCCGTCACCACAAGTGAATATTTAAGAACTTTTATTTTTAAACTGCAGCTGTTTTCTCGTAAGCACATCTATATATTTGGGTCGATGGAGCGTAGCCAATTTTATCTGTCAGTAAAATGTCACCTTTTCTATTTTCAATTTTTAAAGTAAAAGAAATTTTCACGTTTTGTAGGGGTTAACAAGGTCTAACTTCCCTGAGATAAAAAAAAAATTGACTTATTTGTAGCCTATAACATAATTTTTTTAAAATAAGCATTGAAGCAATTATGTTTTAAAACATTGACTTTAAAAATAGCTACTTTTGTGAAATCAAGGAAGTAGGAAGTAATTTTGTTGTCATGTGACAAGAAAACCATAACACAGAAACAGGACCTTTTGTAGTCTACTTGGTTAAACCACCACATCATTACTCATAAAATCCCCTTTTTTTATTGAAAATGGTATTCAGAAATGTACAAAACCAACATAAATGCTGTTTTAAAGTAACTATTTTGTCCTAAATTTTATGTCCTAAAATCACATAAACTGATAAAAGCAAATAAAATAATAAACACAACCTTTTAAATAGTCATTAAGTGCCATAAAAGTGTAAATAAACATTTTCTTAGTTAGTATAATGTGATTTAACGCCATCAGATGAGTTCAAAAGCGGAGTTAAATTATTCTTGAACAGGCCCTCAGAACAACAGAGCCTTTATCAAACATTAATGCCTCAACAGTGGAGTCGTTTCTTTTAGATTTCTATCAAGCTAAGCCTGGGAAAATGAGATGTAAACAATTAAAAGCTTTGCGAGCGTTGGTGTAGATTTAAAGGAGAAATGAAAAGGTCTGGTAGGGGTCCGGTATTTAAATGCGGTGGTTATCTGCGGTTGTTAAAGCATTTGCCTCCAGCCGTCTGGATTCAGTGATTTCTTCTTATTAAAGCGGACAAGCTTTTTTTTTTTTATAAGCTTAGGGGTAAAACTGGCTGGACTTTCTCCTCGGCTAATGAACCTGCACTGTTTTATAACAGTTACTTTTTGTACCAAAATAAGGGGAAAATCTGAATGTTCTTTACTGTAGTGAAAACTGGCATATCTAGGGTGATGATGTGGACAAATTAAAGTGTTCAGCCTACGTGTTCAAAAATATGTTTTAATAAATAAGCAAAATGTACAATGGACGGAAGTCGAAAAATGTTGCATAGAAAAAATCAAATGTATGCATTCATCCATGCAGCGTACTTCAAGAAAGTATTGCTCTAAATTGCATTGGTCCCTTAAAAAAAGCTGACAATACTCACAGGCAGCCTATGTACAATACTTTTTGTTCATATATGTATATATATATAAACTCTTCTGTTCAGAGACAAACACGCAATATAGTTTCTATACAGATAACAGATGGCCTTCCTGTATTATCACCATGGCGACATTTAAGAATAACTTGTGAAAAAGATTAAATGTATTTGACGACACAGGAGCCATCTACGTTTCCTTTAAGTATATAAAAAGCTCCTTTCGCCGTGTGCTTAATGAGGATGCTCAAGTCCGTAGGTGTATCTACTGAATGTCCTTTGGCCACGTCATTGAGGTTTAGAGGTTCATCAATAAATCCTTTGGTGTCTTCAAAATTAGTGGAAGTAAACAGTCTGTGGAAGGAAAGAAAAGCATTACTAAGAAAGGTTCAAACAGGCCTGAAACTATTATGTCGGATTTTTCTGTGAGGTCTGCCTGTGGTTGAACGCACAGCTTTGCATTAAAATGTAGAGAAACGGGAAGCTATTAATGATCCCATTATTTAATTCCGAGTGGGAGCACATGCTTACACAGGAAAAGGCTTGGTTCAAACATGTAACACAAATCCCAGGTGGAATTACGTCACTGGAAAATAACTGTTTTAGGAGGTCATTTGGTTTGAAATGCGAAGCTGTACACCTGCCTTTCTTCAGTAGCACATATTGCTTTATGCAAATGAATTCAGAAGAATCGGTTATAATGAGAAGTAATGTCATCACAAGAATTGAGTTGAACATTTTTTGACAGCTGTCTGTTGTCTTGATTGATGGAGGCCTAATCCAGCGCATAACAAAACCTCCTGCTATATCCAGCAAGACTCACTTGGGATGATTAAAATGCATTAATCATTATAATTTACCATCATTTTTACATTTTTAATAGCCCGCTGGTGATTTAAAATAGGACTGCATTCAGAAATATAGACATGCAGGTTCATATTACAAATAATACCACAGGATATCACAAGCCTATACTATATTAAGTAAATAAAATGCATATAGCCTACGATTAAAATTTTACAAATTTTAGTAATTGTTCATATTATACCACATTTTAGCCTGAAAGACTTAAGCCTTGCCTTAAAGATGTCATTCTTTGGTTTCAGTGGTTAAGGTGCAGTTATTTTACAAGGATAAACATGGTTTTAGGTGGCAGCGCACCTCCTCGCTTAAAAATCAAGGTTCACGTAGAACTAAGAAGAACGTCACTTCCTGATGTCATATAGCAGAATCTTTCAAATCAACTGTCCTTCGTTATACAGGTGCTTTAAAGAACGCCAAACACTGATCTGAAGAACGCAAGAGCTTTTTTTTTTTAATCTCCCAGATTGAAGGTTTATTTCTTGGAGTGCAGACCAAGATGTTTGGGGGGTTTTTTCTTCAGTGGTTTCAGAGAACCTTAGTTTCTTCGTTCGTATATAAAAACGTTTCTTCTCAATCCTGATAATTAGGCTATTATCTCTGTCACAGTGTTTTAGCTGACGTTTATTAATGCGCTTCGTGACCAGTTTTTAAAACTCTGGTGAAATGTGAGTTTTATTCACTAAAGGGAAAATGTTCCACTAAATATAAATGATCCGTGAGGAGCTTCTCACGGTTGGGTTGCTATTCGTTTCATAAGATCGACGATATAATGTGAATATGTTTATTATTCCTGGATAACAGTCGGGAACGCTTTGAGCTGGCGCGATATGAACAGAAATTAGAATCCAGCGTTTGTTTTCTATTTGTAGAAAACACAGGCTTGGATTTCTCTCTTGTGATTTTACTAGAAATATTTGACTCTATAGAAGCTTTAGCAGTCAAGGTATGTGCAGTCAGCCCGTTCTCAAAGTAATGATGAACCTTCATTTCTTACTTTAAACGCGCGCGCTTGTTTACTGTTTTGAGGGTTTTACGATTTTATGTTTGTTTTTAAAGCATAATAATCAACCATCTCTGTGCATGTTCTCCCATGTTAATTTAGTCTAGCATTTCTGTTATAATCGCTGAGGTGCCACTGGTTTATGTCTTTAAAAAAACTTATTTTTCTGTGACAACAGTTTGAATTGAATTCCCCAGTGATAGCTTATACATTAAACGCTGACGTTAATATCTATTTTAGGGTATCTTATAAAGAAATTCTATGACAAATAATAGCTAAATAAATAAATAGGACTTCATCTAACATTTCAAATCAACATTATTTAAAAAAGTACATATTTCTAATCATTTTGTATTATAAACTGCAAAAGGATCAAAATGCTTTTTTGAGCTTGGCCTCAGGAGGATGTAAACATCCCTCAAGTGCTACAGCACGAATCAGAATAATAGCCTACAAAATAATTTTTTTTCAATAGTTATAAAACTTTAGCTATCTAAACTAATCAAAATGAGAATTTGTAGGGTGTGAAGAGGATATAGTGCTACACTCGCGCATTGAACTGTCAGTGTCAGTTGTTCAGAACAGCTGGAGTTTCTTTAAAAGCCTGGTTTTACTGCAGTAACGTATAGTAAAAGTTCTCAAAGAGCTAGCCCGACAATATGACAACGTGTTTAGCTGAACTAGCATCTTTCTACCCACCCTTTCGGCATTGTACGGACGAGTGTCTCCGCTAGTGGGACGCAGACATCGACCACGCGCCCTCCATCCTCCACACCGAGAAGGCGTAACTGAGTCTCTCGTGCGCGACGTAGCTGCAGCTCGACATCTTGCTGTCCATCTCGTCGCTCTGCAGCACCTGACAGAGGAAATCAATGTACCTGGAGGCGAGCTTGAGCGTCTGTATCTTGCTGAGTTTATCCGAGGGGAGCGTGGGGATGATTTTGCGCAAAGACGCAAAGGCTTCGTTCAGCGACTGAGTCCGTTGCCTCTCCCTGACGTTCGCCAGAACGCGCTGGTTCTGCAGCTCCTCGAACGACTGAGTGCTGCTCGGGCTCGGCTTTTTGCTCCGTTTATTCACGGAGTTCGGGCTGCTGCCGTCCTCGCTCGACTTTTTACTGTGTCTCCTCTTCCTCCCGAACCTTTTCTGCTGTCTGTCCAACTCCTCCTCGCTGGTCACCAGGCTGTCCACTGGGGAGACGGGAGAGCTTGAACTCTCTTCCATTTCTTTTTTAAAGAAATGAGAAGGTCGAGGAGAAAACGCGCTCTCCACCTTCAAATCCGTGGTTTTGCCGTTATATCCGTGCGCTTTTCTGGGGTTTGATTGTCCTCCCGAAGTCCCGAGACTGCGCCTCCACTTCCAGAAGTAGAGCTTGGCACAGTTTTCCTCCCGCAGGAAGTTTTTTCCTAATTTTTGGAGAACTTTATCCTAGTCTCTGATGCTAAATACTAGTGTGAATGGAGGGGGAGGACGCGCTGCTCTCTGATTGGTGTACTAATAAACGAGGAGGACCAGTCTAAAGTTACACAGCACCTCTCCACCGACTGCCACTCAAATTGTACCACTTTTAGATCGATACTCTCAGTTTTAGACGATATGTCATTCTCACATTGTAAAAAAAAGACATTTAAATAGAAAAACCATGTAGAACGGTGCAGTAAAAACGGACAAGTAGCTATTATGGTAAATATGACATTACGAATTATAAGATAATAATGTAAGAAATTACGTTGTAGGCTACTTCTAAAATGTTTTTAGGTTATCTCAATAATCTCACTTTTGAAACCCTGCAGCTTGTATATTGCAATTTAAGTAAGGCAATATGTAATATGGTAAATAGTTCTTTCTTGCATTTAGATTTTATAAAGGCATTTCTTTTTTGCTATTATCTGGTTTTGTTTATTTGTTTATTAAATGATTTGATATTTGATGCCTTTTTAATTATTTTCTAAGAGCAGTCAGGGCTAGTTATCACAGTGAATATTTCTTAACTAAAGAAATCATATTTTTATTTTAAAAAACGCATCAAATTGAAGACAAAAAAATGGTACATTATACTTCTAAAAATGTTTTAGGAAAAAAAAACTGAAACACTACAATGTATATCAATCAACGAAGCAAAATCTATACAATATGGTAAAAAGGTTGTTGAATTTGTTTTTTCAATAGGGAAAAAGTAGGAATTACCTTATAATTTATCAGGTACAGTAAGTAGATCTCTATTGATTTGATGCCTTTTCGAATTGTTTTATAAGACAGATCAGGGCTAGTTGTCACACTTTTACTTCAGTGAATATTGTTCAATAGTTTTGAAGTTGTCGAAAAAAAAGAAAAACATTGAGCATTTCCACTGTTATTTCTCTAGGGAAAAAAAATAAGAAATAGCGTAAGTTGTCACAATTTAACCTGCCTTTAACCAGCCTATATTATAGACTTTACCAAAATGCAAATGGCAAAACAGACACAAAACACCTTAAAAAGGCAACATATTACACCGTAATTCTTAAAATATTGACTTGTTATAAGCTTTAGTATATGCAGTGTATAGAAACCTTCCGAGATGGAAATTTTTAATTTTGAGAATTCAGAAAAATGTGTAACATTAAACACTTTTCATTTTCAAGCTATGCATTATGTACTGAATTTTTATATTCACCTTATGCCGAAAGTCCACCATTAAGGTTTAAGGTCATCATTTTTTTAAAATGGTTATTAAGATGCCACAAAAGGTCTCTCACCTCTTTGAGATGTAGCACACAGTAGATGAATTTCTTCGCAAGCGTTTCTTCACGCCATCCTTTCAAGTCAGATGAAAGACCTCTTCCTATTGTTTTCCAGAATAAGTCCAAGGTTTCACAATACCCTAAACACATGTAGGAGTGAGCCTGTTGTGAAGAACTTTTGGCAAAGCCTCACAGGCTTTTTCTCTTACACGGCCATTTGAATGCCGGGCCTGGACTGTCTCTTTGAATAAGACAATAATAATGCATGTCAGATTTCTTTTACCAGTGTCCAGTGTTCAAAAGAGGCTTTGGGATGTTTTGTATAAGGCAGCAGTTTGGTCACATTTGTAAGGTTTTCAATTGTAAATTATGCCTCATTTCAGAAAGAAGATTTGTTTCTCTTTGATTTATGTATGTAATCCACATGTGAACGGATGATTGACACTTGGGCCGAAGCCAGCGAGAATAGCCTTCAGGATGCTCAGATGATCTCCATGTCCATTCTGGTTAAAACACTGATGTTCTGAAAGGATTTTCGGTGAGGGATGTTTATGGTTTCAGAGCTTCAAGATAATGCAACATGAATGCTTTTTAATCAAAGAGCTTGAAGCAATTAGAGTTTTACATGCTGCAAAATATCGAAAAAGAGAAAATTGTTGAATGTGTCAACTGGCTTTTACATATGTTCTACTAACAATCAATGTGAAAACATCTGTCACAATGATATTACTCTGTGCTAATGTAAATTGAATCTCATATTCCAAATGGAATTTTCTGCTTCATCTCCTCTGACAGACTGAACTCATTTAGACAAGTGGTTAATCCAAGACTGAAAATTCTGAATTTACTTACCATCACGACCAAAACTGGGTGCCTTTTTTCTTCTGTACACTCTTAAAGTAAAGTTGCAAAAATGTGGTTTTCACAGCAATGCCACAGTAGAACCATTTTTGGTTTCTCAAATAATCTTTCAGCCATCGGTTCATAAAAGAGCCATATTTCTTAATGCAAAGAACATTTCAATAACCTAAATAAGCACTATAAAGTACCTTTTGAGCAACGGAAATCTTCCATTGTTTTTAAAGGTTGTACATGGAACCAATGCCAATTCATAAGGGATGAACACAAAATATTTTTTTCCCGTATATTGGAAATAAATGATAACTGGTGATGTCAAACTCCAAAAGTATTGTACACATACCAAGTCTATATCCAGGTGAAATGAACACGCTAAATCTATATAAATAAAAACGTTCTGTGTTGGCATTGATGGTTCCATGAAAAATCATCCATGGAACCTTAGCATTGGAAGACGTTCTTTAGATGATTAAGAATGTTCTTTACACTAAGGAAAATCGGGTCTTTTAAGCTCCGTTCACGGAAAGATTCTTCTGAGAACCAAAAATGGTTCATCACTGCAAAAGATTTTGCCCATTTGACACCTTTTTTTTTTTTTTTTTTTTAAGTGTACATAAAGTACAATTTCTCCTCTGAAATGGCATAGGTTTGGAACGACATGAAGGTGAGTAAATATGACCAGATTTTTATTTTTGCGTGAACCATGGGTGAAGTACCTGCCTTTGATAAACACTTTTTGGATCTTCCAACAGGATGAAGGATTGGGCGATTGAGAAGAATGAATATCTTCTGTCCTGTAATTCATAGTGAAAGGATAAGAGAGACCTTGACATGTGCCCAACTTTGAAGCCTGTTTCCCCCTGGCCTGACCCGCTCCGTCAACACCGCTGCTTCAGATAGACTCCATATGGCACAGCACAGCCTCTCTGGACCAAAATCTCGTGACTTACAGGTATATATACGCCATAATAGCATATAGATTTCTTCGAAGGCCCCAGCAGGGGCAGGTCGGGTACCATCTGACCCAGCCGGCAGGTTCTGGAGATGACCCGCATCAGATCAAAGATATGCCGTGCCATATTTCACTCTGCTAAGATGACGTGTTTATATCTCTTCGACACTTCCAAATCAGCTCCACATGGCCTGGAACTCTTTAATAAGCTGAAATCCTTTCTGCAGCAGCCTGTCACATCAACCTGCAGATGTTTGCAGGCTGATTTTAGATTCGGAAACAAATAGAAAAGGCATGCAGAAGACAATCTGGTGGTCTTACAGTTTTAGTGATAATTGAAACCTCACAGAGTGTGACATGCGTAATGTTAATTGGTTATAGATGTTCTGGGAAGAATTGTGGGCTATCGGAGAGATGCGATGAATATTATAGTCCTGGTGAAGGTGTTAGAATCCAGTCTAAGCCATACAGATGAAACTAATATGCGACTGTGTTTTGAAAGGGCACACATATATCAATGCATATATATCTGTCTCTATGAACCGAAATGTTTTTCCAGTGCCAAGATGAACAAAAGATGCTCTCACACACAGCTGTTTTTTATCTATATCAGTGCAACATCTTTTCCTGAAAGTGCAGTCAGTCTTGATATGACTGCAGCTGCTACTGGAAATGACACAACGCTTGCATAAAATGTAATCCCCTAAATGTGCTTTTCTATGACGGTTCCCTTTATCTTTTCAGCAAGTGGCTGTGGATCAACAGATGCCTTGTTCCTCACTCTGTGGATGTGGTGTGAAGATGGGATGCCTTGGTGAACCGACAGTGCAAACGTGTTCCTACAAACATTGATGTTTGCATGGATAATCTCTCTGTTTGCGCAAGCAGAGTCATGAACTTCATGCAGGTATTCTTAATAACACATACAGCGACCCCAAATTGTATTTTCAAAAAATCAAAAACTGTTACAAACGATTTCAGGGTTTTTTTAATAAATGCTTTTTAAATGCTGCAATATTTAAAAATTCATTTAAAATAGAAAAGTGTTATTTTAAATTTTAATAATAATTACAAATATTACAAATCCATGAATGTTAGTACATTAGATACAGACTATTAAACAAAATGCCATTTAATGTAAAGAAAGATCAACCCGATCTCACGGCAGTTCGTACATATTTTACGAGGTGGATAATTCGTATAATTTCGTATGACCTCACTCGTACAAATTCATAAGTTTTTTGCTAAATCGTATGTATTTTACGAGTTGCCAATTCATATGAATTTGTATGAATGACCTACTGTAAACCTACCCGGCACAGGGTTTTAGGCAAATCGTGCAAAATCGTACAAATGAGGTCGAACGAATTTGTACGAACTAGCACGAATTTGGCACCTTGTACGAATATGTACGAATTGGTCGTGAGACTGTGTTGGAAAGATAGCAAAGGCGCAATTTTCAATCAAAACATTTCACATAAAAAATGTGCTAAAAAGAGTGATAAAACGATAGATATAGTCCTAAAAATAAAAATTAAAAAATGCTGTACACTTTGTGGATTAAACATTAATGGATGATGTTAATAGTTAAAGTGATAAACTTGTGTAGAACATCCAATAAAAGTCAGTTTGTTCTTAATGCAAATTTTTAACCGTGCATGGCTTAAGCAAATTAGTACTTTTGGGGGTCACTGCCTTTTTATTAATCTGATTGTGTTTTATTTTATTATTAATTTAATACAAAGCATTGTTTCAGGGGTGGCACCATTTGGTGAGGTCATTAAAATAAATAAATGCTGAAAGCTGAATGTTTAAACTGTCCTTGTAAAATGTAAATGCTTTCCTACAGTGGAATGAGCTTTGCCCCCCTGCGGCGTTAACTCACACTCTAAGGCAGTTTGGCCTCTCATTCATCCATATGACTGTGTTTTCTAGCAACCCCAGTGACAAGGTGTTTCTAAAATTGCATTAGAGGTCCTTCATAAATGTTTCATTAGGGAGTATGTAGCAGCTTGAAGCATTTAGGTTTGTTTAATATGATGCAGATTGTTTAACCCTCTCCTCCTGCTTTCAGGACGGGTGCTGGTGTTACCTGGTCTTGGTCTGGGGTGTCTGGTGCCCAAGAGCGCTTTCAACTGAAGGAAAGCAAATGGAGCAAAGTAGGTCCATTATACGCAACGGCAAGCGCTGTTATGTTTTAGTAGCTGTACTTGAAATAGCTTCACATCTCAACTCTATGAGATGCGTGTAAATGTCATATGTTTTTCATAACAAAATGCAGATTTCGAAAGTAAACAGCACTGTGCATCTCTCCAGAAAAACATCTTTGATCCATCTCAGGAATTGATCTGTATCGCAGTTTGTTTGAACAGAAGACATTTCTTAGTCATCGCAGAGGACGTGTGTTCTTTGAACCGTAAAATAGATTATTCGCATTGTAATTTATTCCATGTTCAAACCCATTGTCATGACTTCACAGTTGCAGTGCTCAGAACTTGTTGTGGCGATTGAGAACTGCTCCAGCCCCCGCACAAGCTCTTGCACAAACACTGCAGGCTAATGAGAGAGACAGTTGTGATGTTGGTGCTAAGGTTAGTTTCAGGTTCACAGGGCCATGTGGGCACAGGTGGCCCCGTCTAAGTGCTCTGAACTTGGGCAAACATGGCCTGTTTGCCCTGCTGATTGGCCTGGACTGGCCTAGAGGAAAGTCTGAGTCATGATTGATGTAAACGCAACAAGTACATTTACAGTAAACTGTCAGGTTAAAGTAGTGTTAGAGAACAAATAATTGTTTTTTTGGGGGGGTGTCTTTTAAAGTGGGTGTATTGTCTAGTTTGAGTTGTTGTAGTTTAATAAACTGGCATAATTTGGCACAAATCTAATAATACATTTTATATAATAAATAATATACTTAAATTATATTTTATTGTATGTAGGATATTTATATTTTATTTGTAGAGTTTACTACATTTCTAAAATTTTAAAAAGTATATATATTTCTTCATATAATGTGTGTGTATGTGTACATATATACATATACTGTGTTCATATTTAGTACATAATGTGATAAATATAATTATGTGCTTATAAGTACTAATAAACAGCCAATATGTTAATAATAAGCATGCTAATAAGCAACTAGATAATAAGTTAAATTGGTCCCTATACTAAAGTGTTACCATTCATTTTATTTCGTAAAATCATAGCTTATATTCACAAATACTTCTTAATTGAAATGTGCATATTTGCTAAAATAACACATGGGGGTGATTACAATTACAATTTAAAGATACAAATACATGTTCATGGAAAATATATTAAAAAAGTTAAACAAAACAAATGTTTGCATCAGCTATTTATTGATTTAGTTCATATTTTCACATGTATATGAGGAACAATGGCACGTTTTTGTATATCAACAAAAATCGGTGTATTTGGTCTTACTGTAAGATGTATTTTTCTGCATGTAAAAGTTATTTACGGTTTTGTGTAGCCGACTGATGATGTGGATTACAAAAGAATGTGATCCATTTACAGATGTCAGCTGTGATGTTTGCTAATGCTAATGCAAGCAGTCCAGTGAGCCAAGATTCTCTACAATAGATCTTATGACACACATTTTCACCATGTGTTTGCTATAACTGTTATCAGCATAACAAAATGACATGTATTTTAGAATGACTCAATATTTGGTTTGTCTCCCTTTTGTTTAATTGACAGCAGCATGAGAGATGACATGATCTTTCAATAGAAGCAAGAAAAGTCGCTTGATCGATGTCACTAATTTACTTATTTGATTAGCTAACAAAGAAATACTACAGAAAATGAAATATTTCTCTGTTTTATGTCATTTAAAAACAGCTTATCTTTCTTTTGTTAAAACTTTCCAGGTTTAAAGCAATAGTTCACCCAAAAATGAATTTGCTGAAGATGTACACATGCTTAGGCCATTCAAGATGAGTTTCTTTATCAGATCAGATTTGGAGAAATATAGCATTACAGCAGTTGCTCGCCATTGGACCCTCTGCAGTGAATGGGTGCCGTCAGAATGAGAGTCCAAACAACTGCTAAAAACATCACAGTAAGCATGACTCCAGTCCATCAGTTAACATCTTAAATAACCAAAAAGTTGCATGTTTTTAGGAAACAAATCCATCATTACAACATCTTTAACTTAAAACCGCTGCTAAAATACGAGTCGTCTATACATATTGCTTTTACCAGTAAAAAGAGGTTTCAGTTGAATCAAGAGAGATCAAGCCCCATTTGCAAGTGAAATCAGTCCAAAAACAGTTCTATACAATTATTTTGCTGACTTTTGTTGTGAGAGAACAACAGGAGATTGACTTTTTCATTATTGATTATGGCCAGAAGCAATGGTTTAAGGTATAAATGCTTTAATGATGGATTTGTTTTTTTACAAACATGCAGCTTTTCGTTTCACAAGCTGTTAATGATGTACAGGACTTGTGAGGATTATTTGTGCATTACTGTGATTTTTTTTTTCTTATCAGCCATTTGGTCATTCTGACAGCACCCATTCACTGCACAGGATCCAGCAACTCCTGTAATGCTGCATGTCTCCAAAACTGTTCCAATGAAGAAACAAATTCATCTACATCTTGGATGGCCTGAGGGTGAGTAAATTTCAGCATATTTCATTTCATCCAGATTTTCAATGTTGGTTCAGATTTTAGACCCCAGCTACGCAGATAGGCGATAACAATATTTTTAATATATAAATACATTCTTATCAGTTCTGTAATGATATAAACACACTGAATTTGTTTTTTTTTTTTTAAAGCTCTCCGGATATAAAGCATGCTGTGATATCGATTGAGTGAGAAAGTCTGAAAACCCTGAAGGTATTTTTAAAAATGGCTCATATGGCCCTGTGGCAATGAAACTTTGACATTCCCAAAATGTATTTTAAGGAAAATTGCATATCTCCCCACTTAGCAAATGGCAGTCACTATCTCAGCGTATGTGTGTGTAGGCCTTGAGGGGCCCGGGGTAATGAGCAAAGCAGGTGGATCATTTAAAATGTGTTTCACAGCTATCTCAGATCTGCAGAGCAAGCGTGGCGGGGCATATGCACGTGGAGATCAATTACTCGAAAGCACTGTACTATCATCTTAATAACTGCGTGAATGAACATCCCCTCTGCTATTGCATAAACAGACCTTGACTCAATGTTTGATGGCGTCCCAAAAGATTTCCAGGGTGTCTGTGTAAATAATTCAATCAACGGTGTTTGTTTCGTAAACGACAGTTCTAATTTGTGAAGGAACGCTGATGTTTTCTAATGTTTGAGAGCTGTGGTTACAACTGCCCTCAGTATTTTATCCTTGTTTAGACATCTATTATTTTGATTAGAGAGGCTTTACGTGACAGTTGATTTGACGTGAGCGTGTATATTCCTTGAATAGCATAATCGTTGGTGGTTGATATCCTATTGCAAGCCTGCTTTTAGAGGAAGTGATGTCACAATCATGTTTAGAGAAGTGAAATGCACAATAAACACACCTGCCCGGAGGACACCAGTCCTCATCTTTCTTGACACAAGTGTGACAATCAGCTTAGATCGAACGGCCAGACAATAAACAAACCCCGCTGCTAAAAGAAACAAGGCAGAACATCATGAAGCTGTCAGGATACAAGTGTTTATCGGGCTTCATTGATTTTTTCCGTTTTATTACATTGCTGAATTATAGCACTAATCCTGTAAACACGAGAGACCGATGAGCAACACACAGTGTTTTAGCACTGTGAGTGTTTCACAGAATAATGGAGCTTATTTCGCAATGTTCTGGTACTATATACTGTTTAGGCATTTTAAAGGTTGACAGTCTTTTCCTCCAGCACATATAAAGGAATACAATGACAGATAAAATAAAAACATTTCTACTTTTGTGGACAATAGAAAAGTAAATAAATAATGACTGAATTTCCATTTGCGGACAGTTAAGAAAGTCATTTAAAGGAAAAAATACATAGATTAATAAACTAACCACTAGATGGCGATAATTATGACCCAGTATTATTTATTGCTTTATTATTTTTCAAGCTACATTCTTTAAGAATTCCTGTGCAGAAGATCAACTAACAGCATTGTGACAGTATGTGCATAACAAGTCCAGCTCGTTTGAGTCAGTACAGTAAGCACGAGTCCCAAAGGTAAATCGGATCTCCACCTGTACGCCCCACTTGAGCTCTACATTGCTCTGACAGCACGGAGCTCTAAAACACAGACCTTCTCAGGGTCATGCAACATGTAATAAGGGACGTAACTCAGGCTGAAACTGAAGCCGCCGGTATTGTAATAGTGCAGCGAGGCTTGTGTTATATTGTGATCGATGGCCGGAGCGCATGCTGGGAGTCATCACACACCTGCTGCTGCCTCCAGAGATGGTGCTGGGGCTCTGGTAAGAACATCACCCTGGATGGAGGAGTCAGCCAAATGCATAAATGAAGTCAATACCAATCTCCAAAGACTCTGACTGTAGTGCAGCGGCCTTAAGAATCCATTCAACTCGAACTCCAGCAGTTATGAAGCAGCTCTAAGGGTCTGTGTGAAAATGTCACACATTCTTAAAAATAAAGGTACTTTATTGGAATTTGGTTCCATGAAGAACCTTTAAGACCCATTAAACATTTTCATTCCTAAAAAAAAAAAGTTTATTTTGATTATTAAAGCGCCCCTGTTGTGGGTATTGAAAGGTTATTGTGGTTTTGCGAGTCCAAAATAACAAGTTGACATGCATGCAAGGTAAAAAAAAAAAAACACTTTCATTGTCTTATATGTATTTTTTTTTTTTAACTTGCTCAACGACTCCAAACAATTCAATCAAGGATTCTTTTTTCCAAACCCCTCCTTTGCATGATGCTAATCTGCGGTGTGGTACCCACACACATGTACATAACCTTTATTTTTGGTTGTACATATGTTTGACTTATTTATTGGTTAACTTAATCCTTGTTCATATCATACTATTTATACTTCATAATAATTACAGACACCAATTTGGTCAATTGTTTTATTTCTAGTTTGTATCAATTTTCATACACACTTTCTAGTTATTAGTGGTATAATTTACTAACATTCATTTCTTTTGAGTTTAAGTTACCTATGGGTGGAGGACAGAGGTGGGATGCTGTCTAGGCATTTTGCTTCCTTTGTTGTTTGTTACTTTGGTTTTGATTATTGTTAAGTTTAGGTCTGTTTAGTTGACTTTTTTTTTCAGTGGGCCCAGACTTGTCTTTACTTAATTGATATTTAATTTGTAACTTTGTTTGATTTCAATAAATCATTTTTGTTGCTGGAAATCCTGCATTCCTGGTTTGACTGCTCGGTCCCTCACATAGGGTTTGTGCACAACGTTAGCTGGGAAACAGCTATTTTTAATGCTTTAAAAGCATTAAGAATGAATTTGCATTTTCATTTAGACCAACGCGAAAAGACCAACAAATTGTTTCATTTTGATGTCAGCGTGAAAGGCTTGGGATTTTTTTTTAAAAACGACTCCTCTTAATGATTTAGAGTCGTTTTTAAAACATTTTTTATGGTTATGTTGTGCACAAACCCTACTTTATTAGACATGATGAAATGAAAATGAGTCCATTTGGACCAATCACCACACATTAGAGTCATGCAAAGGAGGGGTCTGAAAAAATTAATCCTAGAGTGAATCGTTTAGTCGTTGAGAAAGGAAAAAAAATTTTTTTTTACCTTGCATGCATGTCAACCTGTTATTTTGGACTCGCGAAACCACAATATGAACATTCTTTACCCACAATATGGGCACTTAATTTCCAAAAATCCATACTAGGAGTACTTTAGAGAGAGAGAGAGGGAGTTCGTCCAAAAATGAAAATTCTGTCATCATTAACTCCCCCTCAAGTTGTCCCAAACCAATATGACTTTCTTTCTTCTGTTGAACACAAAAGGAGATATTTAGGAAAATGCTGGTGACCAAACAGTTGCCATTGACTTCCATAGTATTTTTTTCCATAGTATATATATATATATATAATTGTGGAAGTCAATGGCAACCGTCAAATGTTCTGTTGTTGAGGTCAACAGAAGAAAGAAACTAATCCGGGTTTAGAACAATTTGAGGAGTAGCCTAAATGATGAATTGAATTGTCATGGTTGAGTGAACCGTCTCTTTGCAATATTCTTCACACTAAGAAAAAAAATGGAGACCAAAAATACTTATTCTATGGCGTTGCTGAGAAAACTCCCTTTTGGAACATTTATTTTTTAGAGTGCAGGTAAAGTTACACTGGAACCGAATCCATAAAGACCACCCCTATTTTACTGTAAGCAGGATCTCTGAGGCCAGACGTTCAGGGGGTTAAAACCTGCCCGACAGACTGAGACTATAATTAGCTTCCCATACCGCAAAACACTCCAGTTTAATTATATCCACCGAGGGCCATTAGCAGTGGAGAAATTGCACTTGCAAACACTTTAAGATGTATTTTACACACCTCACCTGAAAGGTAAACGTGCTGGATGTTTCACTCCTGCTAGCTTTTTCTCAGAGAATCTGCTCCGCTCGTCTATAATCCAAACACCATCATGCGTTCGCTCCTATAATGCTGGCGTTCTGTTTGTAAGTGACTACAGTTTGAGGGTTCCCTCGAGAGGCTTTTAAAAACAAAGGGGAAATGGTTAAAACAAATGTGGCCTCTTAGTAGGGGACTGTTGGGAAGCAAATTCAGTCTTACATTTTCACAAGAAAGGTACAAAATCTGTCACTGGAGCAAGTATCTACCATTTCAGTACTATGTAAATTTTAGGTAGTAATCTGTACCTTTGGGGACTAATATGCATCTTTTTTGGGATACATAAGGCATAAAACGTTACCTTTTGAAAAGGTAGTGTCTCTGCCTTTTTTCAAATTTTGCATTTAGGTATATTTAGCATGTGTATGTAAAATGGACTCAGGTCTGCAGGATGATGATTAATCAGTTATATGAATTAAATAGAATAATTTGCTAAAGCAGCTGTCATAGAACAAAATGTACAATTATTCAAAGAAGCCAACTCACCCCGATATTAGACTTTTGATGATATTTATGTATTGTAAATTGTCATGAACTGTTCTATTTAAAATTGTACTTTGAAAATGTATCTGAGTACGTTTGATAGACATACCAGCATAATTCCAGTAAAACATTCATCTGAAAGGTACATTTATGCTTTTGCATAAATACAGGCATATGAATATTTACAAATTTACTGCCCATATGGGAACTAAATGTCATATAAACAATGTGAATTCAAATTAAGTGATTTCACTTATAGCCAATAGGTTTTAACGAAAAGTGAAAGTGTCTAAAAAAATGTTTTTCCTTTCTTTTTTGGTTGTTAATAAATATTTCATTTAAAAATAATAATATGAACAACATGCCGCTTGGGGCCTTTTGTGGCAATTCATCTTACATCAAGCATCTTAAATTTTAATTAAAAAAGACAGACCCATAGATCCCTCATTAGCAAATAGACATAAAACAAACTTTGATATTCATGATAGATGGGTCATTCTCAAAATTGCTGAAATTATATAGTAGGTCTAATTTATCACTTAAACAGAAATAATACACATTAAAAATATTATTTTGTTTTGTACTAACCTTCTAATTGATAAATGCATTTGATTTTATCATGTCCTCAGTGCAAAGTAATCAGCTTCCACTATAAACCATGAAATGATAAAAACCTCAAAATATTTTTGAATTATATTATGGACTAGACTAAACTTCATCTACTCATACACAAAAAATTTTGAGAGTATGTATTTTTGTGCAATTTTTTTCATTTACCATGTCCCTAAACCCATTTTCCACCCTGTTAGGATGTACTTTCTCGCCTTCCAAAATAGACAATTCCACTGATCATTTTCAACAAGTGATTTTTTTTTCCTGCTTGAATTTAGCTGTACAAATGGAGGTAAATGTCACCTCTCACTTATACCTTTAAGTTTCTTAAATTTTCTCCTGCTTGTCCCACTTTTAAAGTTCCACCCTGTTAGGCTGTATTATGGAGAATGTTTGTCCGATCAAAAAAAAAAAAAAAAACATCTGACATAGTTATAAACGTTATGCTCATGTGTAGAAGGTTAGAGAGCTAAATTAGAAAAAAACTACAGCTAATATAGTTAATTTAATTTTCCACCCTGTTAGGTTTTTGTAGAATGTGGAATGTGAAACTAATAGTGTGGAAATAGTGTCGAGCTTGGCCAGTATGGGTTCCATGTGTTTAAACATGCCACTATTTTGGAAGAATGCAAAAAACATGTAACTTTGTTTTTCAAAAATATGATTTGGAATGACCCACATAACAATACAGAGATCAGATAAATAAAAAGATCAGATATTTTCCAGAGACACAAAATTAGATCACTTTTACAAATGTAAATATTCAGATGAAATATTTAAAATTACTCACCAAAAGTGAGATCTTGCCCAATATTGCCTTATATCTTACAGTAAAATGTCCTCTTAAATCACGAAGTAATCAAAAGTCAGGCATTTTATAGATTTTTATTTAAATTTTTTGGTATTTATATATTTTTTTAAAATAAATAATCATATAAAATTCAATCACACAAAGACAGACCAAAAAATAACATAAAAAGGTTAAATTAAATAAATACTGTTGTGATAAAATGATTTCACGGCACAGACTCTCACTGCTCTAAATCTGAAAGCGGTTGTCAGGCACATTGCCAGGCCAAACCCTCTCGATTTGCTTTCAACAGTGAAGCGCATGGAAACACATTCGAACTGCCGCCCTTTTGCCATTCTCTCATCTTGCACACAGGCACAAGTGCCATGGCTTTGTCCCGATAAGGCCTCATTCACAACAAACAACGCACGTCTGGATGAGCAAAAGGGGGTCTGATTCTAACCCACAACAAATTAGAATATAAAAAGTGTCCTGAGTGCCAGGAGGTGTAACGCGGTGAGAAGTCTGCAGATGTCGCGCAGTCGTCGTGCCACGGCACCATTGAAGAGGAGCGTGAGAAAGGAGGGAGAGGAGGCATCTCTCTTCACGGCCCACGCCACAGTTAATCCCACTTTATCCAAGAGAGCCGAGCTGTCAGATCTGGAGTTGGAGAGCACAAAAGCAGAGCAAACATGAGGCTTTAGATACATTTTAATGACCATTTAACAAGTCGCTGGTCTAAGGCTAACAAAGGCACACTTATTCATTAAAACCCACCCCCTTGAAGAGCTGGGACCCTGGGATGTGGTTAACTGAAGTACACAGCTCCCTTTCAGCTCAGTCTAAATACTTGTGTCTTAGAAAAAGGAAGTTTTTGAAAAAGAACTGGACAGCTGGGAATAAACTGCACAGTCAATATAAACAATAGGAACTGTTTAATCATGTAAAACAACGCCTGTTTGAGTGACATAAGCCCTACTGAGGGCCTATTTGCATATGCACTCCTAAAAAACAAGTCATTTACCTCATATGCCCCACAAACAAGGGGAAGGAAACATTTGTGTGCATATGGATAAATATCCGATCTGTTCCTAATACTTCAAAATGCTGGTTTAAGTGAATAAAATTGCTGCAATGACACTAAGACTCCACGAATGTTTGATCTAAAATGTCCTGTCATGTTTTTAAAATGATCAAAGATGTTTGTCTAAACCAGTGAGGGATTAAATTATTTAGTTCATGTTTGATTTTTTTGAATACCAGCATTATTTGATTTGCAAAATAAAGGAAATTTTGTGTGTGTGTACTCAAAGACTATGTGTGTGTGTGTGTGTGTGTATGTAACACATACATACTGTATATTATATTATAGATAGTTTCTATATGGTATTTTCAATATTATACATTTTTTTTAAACAACAAAATATTTGATTCCCTAAAAAGAACTGGTTCATAATATTCAGAAAGCAGATTACACTGTTCGCTTTCATATGTTTTTGATTCACTACAAGTACATTACATTATTCATTTTGCATATTTACATTTTACAGAGTTACATATTTCTGAAAACAGATTCACAAGAGGCACTATATATTTTTGATTCAAAGAACCAGTTTAAATGTTCAATTCAACTTTTTGTTTAAATTCTATTATGCTGTTTAAATAAATTAAATTACTCTTTTTTTTCTCTCTAATAAAATAATGGCCAACATTTTAGGCAAACACTGTGAAAATGATTTTATTAAAAAACAAAAAGGAATAAAAAATAACAGTCTAATAAAAATAATAAATAAATAGATTACTGGAGTAAAATTAATTTAGATAAAATTTTAACCTTTCTACTTCAAACCGTCAAGTTTAATTCAGTGAGTTAGCCTACTTGTCTTTTTCAGCTTACTTGCAGTTTCAAATTTACTTGCAATTTCTGATTGAAAGCTTTCTACGCCGCTTCCCCCTCCATATGTTTAACTATCATCTTACCGCTTGTGTTCCAGATGGCATTGGTCTGATTCTTATAGCCGCTCTTCATGCATTCATCGACGTATGACTTGGGGTCACAGCCTGACATAAGGATTTCCCTAAGCAGGGCGATGTAAGCGATGGCCAGTCTTAAGGTGTCTATTTTAGAGAGTCTTTTCTCGTAGGGGAAGGTGGGCACGTGGCAGCGCAGCTCCTCAAACGCGGAGTTGATGCTGAGCATCCTCTTCCTCTCCCGAATGTTGGCGGCGTGGCGCTGCACCTTGTACGGGTGATGGGCCGTCAAGCGCCGCTGCTGCTGCCTGCGCTTGCCGATCTCATGGGGCTCGTCCACTAAGGAGCTGTCCACTTCAGCACCGACCTCCAGCTGCGGAGACTGCGAGTCTAAGTCCGTGAAGGTCATCTGAGCCTCGGGGAACACGGACTGACACCCGAAAGAGGACCAGGGCGACAGCTGACCTGTCATTGCGCTGCAGTCAAACAGCAGCGTGTCCAGCTGAGACTGGAACTGGAAGTTGGGGTCCATTTGGCCCCAGAAGGCAAAATCTGTCGCAGAATCTTGAGCATCGAAATCAAAAAATATGTCTTCCATATTTCATCAGATGTCACTAGAACCGCGCCTGTGAGGTTTTAGCTCTAACTAGCGTGCGTAAACTAGGCAGCGATGTGCGTAATGGCCATTAAATAGCTCCAGGTCTCGCCGCAGGGTGCTTGTCTCTATTCAACAGGTTTGAAAAGGAGCTCATTAGGGCGCGTGCCTCCTCCTAATGACTCTCTGTCATTTCAAAAGCCCTGGACCGCTTCGGTGGACGCTCAGACCACGTGTCCAATCATAAAGTTATCTTAAGCTGTTTCCTATTCGGTTTAAGCAGTGGACTAATATTTACTGCACCAACTGAATGACCTGAAGTATTTGCTTCATGTCATTAAATTGTTAGTTTAGTCGTCTGGAAAATGAGTGGCCAAAGTCCTAAACACCTGTCTTAGCTATGGGCATGCTTCACCATCTGATGTAGAAATTATTTAGCCTATACTTCAACAACCGCTCTCATTTATGTGCGATTTATTATTATTTTTTCTTTTGAGATGCCATTGCAATAACTTATGTTGCAAAACATTTGTAATCAACGTTGAAATATGCCATGAAAAACAACAACAACGAGGTAGATGTAAACAGGTCAGTCTGAACAAGAATCCTGACATTTTCACAATATTCGGGGCGACATTGTTTAATTTCTCCCGCCGCTCAGCAGTGGATAACATAACATTAACCTGAAATTGTATCATTATTTTGGCTGCATATGAAACAAATAATTATTTTTACATTTTAAAAATATTTCAATAAATGTATTAAAATGGTCATATTTTAATACTTTTTCTGATGGAATGGCTTACTTTTAATAAATGAATTGTTGAAGTGGCCTTCATGTTGTAAGTAACCTAATTATTCTTTCATATTTTTCGAATTATTTTATTGACGTAATTACATTTATATTACAAAAAATGGCAGCAATAAACAAGCCTTTGTTTTCCCCTCTTAATAAATGTTTTAATAGAGTTTTCAATCTGCCGTTTTTTTATGCCAAATTTAGTAAAAAAGCACTCCGTCATACAAAAGTACAATCATTTTGTTTGTAATTAAAATCTATTGTATTATGCCCTTTGTTCCTTATTAAACGTTAGGTTTTAATTGTCTGAAATAGAATCTAGTGTTTAAAGCTGAAGTGGGTTCTGAGGAAAGGCTTGTCAGAACCTTCTGCTCGGCAGACAGCAGGCAGCCCGACGCTGAAGAATACTGCTGTCAGATGCAGAGATCCAGCCATTCTCCACATCACTACAAAACACTCAACCATTTAGACTTGGAAAGACCATATAGACATTCAGAAAGCTTGTAAATCTCCAAATCTTTGTACAAAATTAAAATGGTCAGTCAAGAATGAAATCTGCTGATTTAATACAAGACACTGAATTGCCTCATGTGGCCCTTGAGTCCAATACACCAAGCCATCTGCTTGTGATTAGTCTCTGTTTCAAGTTGTGTCATCTTGGAAGTTGTTTGCAGGGTAATAACACGATTAAAGCCACAACATGTTCGTCTACACCTGGTTTTCAATTCATCCAGTCATATAATCGGGTAAAAGCGTATCATACAGTCATAAATAATATGGCAGGTGCGAAACAGTGGTAAAACTACACCTAATTTAAACTGATTGTTACAGCGTTCTAAGACGGACCTTCAACGAGTGATAGTAAATGCTTAGAAACCAGAAGGTGAAGAACATTTCGAAAACGGTAACACACATCTGTTTTATTATTAGGCCTATTATTTAGTCTGTCACCAACGAAACGAACGTTTTACAAAGAGCACAGTCAACTGAATGAATGACAAACTTTAAATGGAACTCAGAACAAGGCATTAAAATATTTACACACTGTATGATATATGAAATAAACAACTCTAGTTATGCCAGCAAGCCACAGATGTCAACTGTAGCACTGGCGCGAGCCAATGGAATTTCAAATTAAAGCTGACGTAATTCTTTAACAGGCTGCAAGAGACGGAAGATCATGGAAGATGGTCAGATTTGCGTCTGTTCTCTGTTAGGGCCAATGTAATCAATCTCTCCATATTTTTCTTCCTATTTTGTAAAGTCATAAAAATGCTGTTTGTTTTTCCCCAAATGGGAGCAAATAAGAACGCAATAATTTCCAGTCTCACGAAAATGCGTATAAACAGTACGCCAAATAAAAACGAAAACTCGTGGTATTTATACAAAAAAATAGATTTTTGGCGTATATATTACACGCACGTGTTTGGCGTGCATATGATACGCATCTACCCCACAAACCTAATCCTACCCATCATCGCGTAGCATTAACACGCCTGCCTACCACGAGTTTTCGGTTTTATTCGGCGTACTATTTAGACTTACATTCATGAGATCGTGTAGCATAATTATATTTGTTGTTAAATAGTCCTCACCACTACCTCTCCACCTTATTTATTATTTTTATTTTTACGTCATAACCAAAGTTGTAAATCGAATGTTCCAGGCTTCCGAATTCGGTGACATTCGCTTCCAGTTATTTTCAGCTGCACAAAATATCTATTCTCGGTACTGTTAAAAAATATATATATTTTAATCGATAGTTTGAATCGACGTTTGTTTTAACAGTTTTTAAACAGTTTTAACCTTTACTTTTACAGCGACTAATCACGTGGATGGAAGTTAACCAAAATCAGTGTTGTTAATTTAGCAATTTTTTTACCTAGAATTTTCCCCGCCCCTTTTGAGACTTTTTTTTTTTTAGTTTAGGGACAAATATACCAACTTCTTGGGCAAATCTTATCTTAAGCTCTCATCTGCCCATTGATCTATATTCATCTTTACATAGATCAGTGAATTTGACATTGTGATGTCATCTAGTGACATTTAGCTACCAATTTTAGCTACTTTCAATTGAAAGCATTTGGCAACACTGATCAAAATATGCTGGCTTCTGCTTCTGAAAACCCGGAAATGTAAAAAGGGTCCATAGAGATGCTTAATGTGTATGGACAGCAGAGCTCTTGGACATGCAGCAGACGCCTTGGCAGTCTGATTATACATTATTTTCTGTTGAGACAAAGTGCACAGGATACATTAAGATTAAGAATGTTGTCATTCTCTTTGTTTGGCTTATTGCAAAGTTGTGGTAATCTTTCCAGATAACTAGAGTATCAAAAACAACTTTTTGTGCTGAAATAATGGTGTTTGTTCCACTAAAGCTATTAGAGCTCTTATCTGTGGTTAGTGCAGTCATAGATCAGACATGCTCTGCTGTGTTGAGACGGTGATTGTTCTGCGCTGTTTACTTCTACACACTTGGACCACAATCAGTTTTATCAGTACAGGGCGGTTATACACTTTGAACTCTCCTCTAAGAGTGACTGGGGTCACAGTCAACTTACATTTGTTTACTCCACTTGTTTGTACTCTCACTGTTTTTGTTTCCCATTGCGTTGCTTTGTAAAGGTCGCAGTGCCCTTGCTAATAAGCCATGCTGTTTGGTTATGCCAGCACACAGACCAGAACAACTAAATGTGTCGACACAAATCTTGGGTCTGGTGAACACTTAGAGATTGGGCTTGAGCATCAAATGCAAATGATGCTGTTCAATCAGGTATGCCGCTTTATGTATCATGATCATTGTGTCCAGCCAAAACGAACTGCAGAATGATGTCAATGTTAAGTAGGTAGTGCTGCAGATTTAACATGACTGCTCCAGGACATTACTGAATCTTACTGCAAGAACAGCCAAGAGGTTAGACAAAAGCTAACTGTGCAGATTAAAGGAATAGTTGACCCAAAAATAAAAATGTGCTGACATGCACTCACCCTCAGGCCATCCAAGATAACTCTGTTTCTTCATCTGAACAGATTTGAAGTTTAGCCTCACCAATGGATCCTCTGCAGTGAATGGGTGCCGTCACAATGAGAGTCCAAACAGCTGATAAAAACATCACAATAATCCACAAGACTCTAGTTCATCATTTAATGTCTTATGAAGTGAAAAACTGGATGTGCTGATCTGTTCTGATGGAAAAACAAACTCATCTGGTCTGAATACATTTTTAGCTAATTTTTATTTTGGGTGAATTATTCCTTATGTGCATTTTTGCTTTAAACTCTCATTTTGATCAGCTTCATATGATATAACAAAAATAATGTTGATTCACATTGTAGAGGTCAAAAGTTTGTGCATTCTAAGATGTTGCGCACTTTGAAAAGTTCTGTATAGAACAGAAAAAAAGCAGCAGCACAACTTCTATTTGTCTACTAAACTAATTAGAATATAAGATAAAGTCTTTTCATCAACAGGGTTTTAAGATCATGACTAACAAATACAGCGAAGTGTGTCCAGACTTTTGACTCGCATTGTTTTCTGTTAGCACTGTTTGGTCTTTGTGTTGCACTTGTTGGAATTAATTCTGTCTCATCACATTAGCAATGCAAACTAGCTGATTGTCCAAGTCATTTGTTTGTGCCGCATATGTGTGTTTGGCCTGTTGGATCAGCGCCTTGATCTGCCCAAATAAACAAAATGTCTAAACAATCAGTGCGCCTCCTCACATTCCAGGTGCACATTTCAGTTAGTAATTGGGTTCAGAGAGGGAGAAAAGAAACAACATCCTTGTATTACAGTCTGGAGAACCTTGATATCCAAGGCATGCTTTCAGCTTTGGTTTTAGCATGTTAGAAGTCTGTGAGATGCTCATAGGTTTCATTGCAGTTGTCGGTAAGTAACAGGCTGTTACATTAGAAAAATTCACTTTTATTAAGCAACTAAATATACAGTGCAATCTTGCAAGTCAACAACCCATAGCCAGGGCCGCTGCTGGCCAAATGGGTGCCTATAAGCAGAATAGTATTGTTGTGCCCCTCCCGCAAAAAAACAAACAAACAAAAAACACCTACTACAAGGGGTCAAAATAGAACTGTAATAAAATATAGAAGTAAATAAACAGTAATTGCATTTATCCATAAATCACAATTGTATATGATTACATATGGCTATGATTTTATTAAAACAGTGTGATTGATTTTATGGTCTCAAGCATTTAGAAATCACACACAATTTAAATAAATAAATAAATAAGCAGTTTTACTATGATAAAACCATGGTTGATTTTGTTAAGGGTTGTGATGCCCACATTTTTGTTGGAGAAAGTCGCAAAAAGGTGGCCAAAATTGAATATTTGAATTAAATGTTTGGTCAGTTAACAAAGATTTGATCATCCTGTAAGTGTAACAGCAGCAATTTGCAGGTATTTAATGTAAATTATTTATTTTGTATTACATTATATATTTTTACAGTGTTATTCAATGAAACCACAATTAAACCATATAGGCCTACCAAATATTACATCGTTGTTTTTATAGAATACAAGTCATGGAAAAACTGGAATATTAAGTCAGATTTGTTGTTGGTGGTGGTGGTGGTGAAATTATTACTGACAATAAAAGACATTAGCCTACTAACGTCGCAGACATAAGGTGAGAACGCGCGCGGACGCAGGCGCAGATCCGGGAATCGCGCACATGTACTGCACCGCGTTTATCATAAGATACATTTTTATAATTATATTTATCATACATAATATGTTTTAGATTTTTATTTATGTATATATTTTTATTAATATAGAAAGAAAGTTGTTGTTTTTTTACTAACTGGGATGGTGCCCCCATGGGAGTACTCTATGTATAGGGAGCGGCGGTACTGCCCATAACTAGTGAGTTCAAAACTATTGAGATTGCATATGCAGTGTTAGGGAATGTTATTTTCAAAGTAAGTTATTTGTGTTAATAATAATATTGTAATATACTATTACCTCAACTGCGGCTTTTTGGAAGTGCATTTAAAATAGAAGTGCCAAATTCCCGTAGTGTTTGTTGATATGACCTAGTTTGCATGCAATGGCACTATATTCTTTACAATCTGGGGTCAGTATTTAAATTTTATTTTAGAAAGAAAATTATTTTATTTGGCATGGATCCATTAAATTGATTACATTAAAGAGACAGGAAAGACACTTATAATGTTGCAAAAGATTTCAGTTTTTAATAAAATGCAGGTCCTTTGAACGTTTTGTATTCACTAAAGAAACAACAAAATTGTCATAGTTTCAGTTTTAAGATACTTTCAGCACAACTGTTTTCGACTTCATCAGAAAGATTTTTAAATAATCACGAAACACTGATTAAATAAATACGGATTTGATAATTCAGTTATGCGATTAAAATTTTAAGATACATTCAACTAGAAGAGTTATTTCAATGAATATTCATAATAAATAACTATCGCGTTACCCTCAAACCTAGAAGCTTGTGTTCCCATGCAGAGCGGCTCTGGGAGGAAGCCTGCGATACTCCACCACAGACTCTTCCTCTCATTAAAACTATGGGACAATTTCCCCTCTTTTCCGGCCCTTTCCATCACTCAGTCCTGTCTGGAAAAGGCATCAGGCTCATAAAATCTTCTTGCATAAACAGTACTCCCGTGGGCTGGGCAGGGACACCACAGGAGAGACGCCTTTAGAATCAACATATAGGCTGTTCTGACAACCTCTGGCTCGGTACCAAAACCTGTAGTGAGGGTATATACGGTGCGGTCACATTTACTGTTGTTCGGTGAATTTTCGCAGGTAAAATCCAGCCATTTCAAAAGGAACGCGATTACTGTTTCAAGTTGGTCGCGATGGCGAACAGATCACTTTTTCGAACTTTAAGGCTACTGTATTTTTAATTTATAGACGGACATTTTTCCCTGCGAAATTTCAGTGCCTATAAACAGAATAAGACACGTAAAGCCTTTTCAAAAAGGTCCGCATGCGCATTCTTCGAGGAATGCAAACCCCCCAAAACCAACACAGTCTCACAAATTGTACGAGGTCTGAAATTGTCTAAAACCCCGTGACGGGTAGGTTTAGGTTTAGGCCATTCGTACAAATTCATACGAATTGGCAACTCGTAAAATACGTACGATTTAGAAGAAATCGTATGAATTCGTACGAGTGAGGGGGTACGAATTAGCCACCTCGTAAAATATGTACGAATTGCCGTGAGATGAGGTTGCCCAAAACATGTCTGAAATGGTCAATGTCTCAAACTCAACTCGGACTCTGCAGATTTTTAACTCAAAATCACACCTGTTTGGAAGTGATCCTGAAGATCTTGATTAGCTGGATCAGGTGTGTTAGATTAGCGTTGGAACAAAACTGTGCAGAGCTGTGGCCCTCCAGGAATTGAGTTTGAGACCGATTGGTGTAAATAGTATGCTAAAATAATGAAAACTAGTGGTATTAATACGAAAAAAATGGACTTTGGCGTGTATATGCTACGCGATGGGTAGGATTTAGAGTTGTGGGGCAGAAGCGTTTGTCCCCGGAAACTGCGTATCATATGCACGCGAAACTGCGTATTATATGACCGCCAAACACATGCGTGTCATATATACGCCAAAGTCCATTGTTTTGCGGATCAATACCACGTACTATTCACACGCATTTTCATGAGTATTGATATACTATCTAGTTTTTATTATTTCAAATAATAGTTTGAAAATATTTTTTTCTTAAGCCGAAGAATTCCTCAGTTAATGTTTAATTTATTTCAATAATGCAATGTTAATGGTTTTAGTTAACAATAATAACCCTGGGACAAAGAAGTAAAATGTTGCAAAGGCTATAACAACTCAAATATTTTTTTTTACTCCGTTATCTGTGATATTAAAAATAATTGCATTGTCAGCTTAGCTGGCTGAAAGTTAGCCTTAACGTATTTTGTTCGTATTCATTATTTTTAGTGATTTGTTATCATTCAATTAGAATGGATATCTGGTTCAGATTAGTTTGCTGAAGAATCATTCAGACCAATCTGCTAAACAGATTCATTTACAAGAAAGTCTTGAATTTGACATCACAATGCCTTGTAAAATATACACAGAATACAATTGAACTGATTAGATCATTAAAAGCAGAGCGTTACTACAGAAAAAAAGTCATTTTCATGACTGTTAAGTTTTTATAAATTTTCATTGTTTTTCTATGGCTGTAATGAGCAACATTTATACAACACTTGTATACTACAGCAAATACAGCAAATCAGTTGCTTATGAGATTGAATTTCTTAGTTATTATAATGTTGACTTAGAAGCATGCAGTAGACAGCTTTTGGATCACATCCACTGTTCCAGATCTTCCATCCCTGTTAAAAGGCAAATCTCTTCATCTCTCTCCCCCTCTCAGAGTGAGTTTATGGAAGGGGGTGTTAATTGTTCCAGCAGATCCCAAACTCTTGCAACTGAGCTGCTGAATGGCCTTGAGGTTCAGGGGTCAAAGCTCTCTGGCTCTTGAGTATGTGTGGCTGAAGAAAGAGACGGACCAGATACCCAACTCTTTCGGCCCGTGCCAAAAGGCTGAGGTGCTCTTCTGCAAGGATGATCATGTTGACAGATCGTCTGTGAATGGTTAGATCCCTCTTTTATCATTACCCAATAGGATAAAGACCAAAGGGCTCTTGTCCGCTGCAAAGGTGTGGCCAATACACTGGTTGTAGCTTGAGCAGTCCTGAGGCCGCAGGGGTCACCTGATTAAGAAAAAGAGAAACACGTAAGCACTAATCACTGCATCGTGGTGTTCCTCATTTTAAGAAGATGGCCTATTCGGTCATTATAGGCTTTCCTGGAAGACAAGGACAATCTGGAAACAAGCTACACAAAGAACCAGCTCAGAAAGGGCATCGCCAGCAGACACTTATTCTTTTTGAGGAGGTGTAGTCTAGACTCGCTTGATTCCCTACATAAAATAAAGACATAAGAAAAGAGCTGGAAAAACAATGCTCAGCATGCTAAACATTTTGTATAAATATTTAAAAAATATAATATATATAATACAATTTAAACAATAATATATTAATAAAACATTATAATATAACATTTATAATATAAAACATTTATATGTAATGCTTAAATTTATGAAAAACAGCTTCCAAGAAAAATATTTATAAAACCTTTACTATTCTGTTTTCGGTTAATATTAAATGTTTGTTATTAAAATGTATGTAATTCACATTAATTACATGAATACACTAACCAATCGTAATAAATCAATAAACATCATAAAAAATATTTTACTGTACTTTTTTGCGTTTAAAATACATACAAACAATGCATGTGTGTATTTAAATGTAACTAAACTTGGCCAATGAAAATATACTGTAGGCAAATGAACAATATTGTTCTAGTACACACACACACAAAAAAAAGACATGACAAAAACAAATTTTGACATGTTAAAAGACAAAGAAAAAAATCCCCTACAAAACTATAATATTGAGCTGCATAACATAAAAACCCTTTAGAAACCTCCTTAGAGGGATGAATGACATTTGGTAGGTCGGTGAAAACCACAGATGATGAGAACAAAACAACTGTGCCATGATCCCGGAGCCTTAGAGACTGGGTCACTATAACAGAAACATTAATAAAATGACTCAGCCAATGAAGAACAGCTTATTTCACCCGAAAACATTGACTAAATGACTCATGTCAGTGTTTAAAATGTCTTTCTCATGAATAATCTCCTTGAATGAGTACAGTTCTCATGAGTCAGTGCGACTACGTTTGGTAAATCATACATCGGAGAAGGCTATTATTAGTATTGCTCATCTGTTTCAGGTGAAGCTTTCAAACATAACCAACAAAAGAGATGCATTATTGGTTCATTATGAGACAGTTGTGCTTGATAATACATGAGGCTGTTTCGAAACAAAACTGCATGAAGAGTAGATTGTAAAATACAGGGCATTTATATAGACAGCGCTTTATTTCAACAATTTATTTGGTTAATTTTATTTGTGCATTAAAAACTCATTTAGGGGTACAATTGGAAAAATATGGTGGTTTTAAGGAATATAAAGAATAAGTTCCAATGAGAATGAGTTTAAAACCCCAGAGGTAAACAAACTTTAGAGTAATGTGTCCATCAGCTGGCATTTAAGAATAGTTATGCACTTATTTTTTTGAAAAGTAATCTGTGGTTTTGGAGGAGCATAATAAAGCAGAAAGAGGAGGTGGACACATCTCATCTAAAAGAGTAATGACTGCTCTTTATAGCTTTCCTTTATAATGCTTTCCAATACCAGGATGCCAAGTATTGCATTGTGAAATGCTAAATATTTTTTTAGTTAGTTTGCTATATGAAGCCAATTTTTAGTTGTCATTGAAAAATATCAGTCTCATTCAAGCTTATATGTACGGCCAGGTAATGTCAAATTATTTCACAACAGTTTATACATTTATAATATTATATATTAAATATTATTTTAAGTAGACACCATTTATGAATATAAATATATCAACAATAAATTTTAATTTATGTTTGGTTTCTTGTTGAAATCTCTGGACTAAATTATAACAATCCATTGTCAAATGCATATTTATTAAATGTAATATGTAGCCTACATATGCAATGAAAAATGACCTGCAGCTGTAAACAAAATTTTATGAAAAATAAGGCCATTCATTATAAGGCCATTTTTGAACAGGAGTACCTGTAGTGTCTAATAAAAAAATGCAACAATGTATGTATTAAATCTATATTGAAGAAGATTATTTTAATGAATAATTCATTCTGGAGGAAAAAGCGCACTTTTTATATACACCAGGCTTACATCTGACAGCAATTTGGAGGTCTGCATGGTTTGAGTGGAAAGGATAAGTTGGCGGAAGTAAGTGGCAGGTCTCAGAGTGGGGTCTGGAGCTCCAGGGGCATTGTGCCAGCTTGTTTGCACTTGCATGCCTAAGATATAGTGAGGCATTTGCATGAAAGGCGCAGATGCAGTAAAGCGAAAAAAAAAAAAAGCCAAACATTGCGTAAATCTAACAGTGTTTCTGCAGCACTGCACCACATCATCAAATCAAACAGCACATGGCTAGTGGGGTAAACTGTGCCACTTTTTTTTTTAAACAAGATAAAGAGAAATAGGAGAAATGTAGGTTTAGTTGAGTTATTTGGTTATTTTCACAATTTGCATAATTTTAAAGCAGCTTTACACATATATCAATAATGCTTTAGTGTTTTAATATAGAGAAAGTTTTAGGCCAGGACGATGTGACAATGATCTATGTGAGCCTCTGGAGTTAGATTTAGCTATACTGTATGTTTATATCATTGTCTTGCACATATATAATATATTAAAACACAATTAAGAGATTTGAACATATTGTTCAATTAAGAGATGAAAATATAGGATGGTTTTGTTTAAAGCAAGAGAAAATTACTCTTAAAAAGTAATAAAAATAAGATCCAATGTCCAAAAAGTCAAATTAAAATATTAACATTTATTAAATCAATCAATCAATCATTTTCCCATACTTAATCCATTTCCATTACTTCTGAAGGCAGTGACGTTATTGTTATTTTTTTATTATTATTATTATTATTATTCAGATTTCATGATTGTGGCTTGTGCACTGGTACAGCTTTCTCCACACTGCCTTACACATGAAAAGTATAAAATAATATTAATCATCATCATATGCTCTTTTCGAATTTCCCTGCTGCCCTTAGTGTTAAACTAGACTACAGTTTGCATGCTCATATAATTGGCATTGTTGTTAGGACAAGTAATTTTGCTTCAAATATGCTGCAGTCTCCACAGACTCTTTCTGCGAAACCAACTCAAAGAAGCGCTCTTAACAGAAGCCAAACGACTATAATTGCTCATAGCCACAACCCTCAAGATCTGGGAAAAGGTCACGTCTATTGTGGTAAAACGTTAATTTAACTTGGTGAAATGGAGTTGTATAAGAAACAAACTACAAGCATGACAAAATGAGCTGCTGTTTTGTGCAGCATTAGATCACTGCAGGCGAAATCAAGAGTGGACGATGGAGTCATTATACAGAAGAAAGCAAATGAAGGCCAGGTTTTGGCTATAGTTGTGCCATCTGAGACATGTTCTCCGATCAGTTGCCTTTATGATGAATCTCAACCTCAAATTTTAATACTAACAGTGCACTAACACTAGACTCAACAACAGTGTTGGGGGTAGCGCATTACTACTTGGAAAAAGTAATATTATTACGTAACTCGTTTTACTTGTAAAGTAACGGCATTACTTTTTACATTTAGAGTAATATACAGTAACTGAGTTACTTTTTCTTATTTATTGACTGACAAGTCTCCTGAGCCCATGTTGGGAGAAATCAGAAATACAGAGGCATTGTTGCGCGGTGTGTGAATACAGTGTAGTTCTAGACTAATGTGCATTAATTCATCTCACTCTCAAAAAACAGATTTAGTATTCATCAAAATGAATTAAAATAAACTCAGAATAT
>JAUCMR010000169.1:18491502-18505953 GCA_032357425.1 Enteromius argenteus | reverse complement strand
TTATAAACATATATATATATATATATATATATATATATATATATTTTTTTTTTTTTATGGTAAACGTGTGTGTGCATATTATATGGAAACAAAATCAATAAATAAACACAATTTTAAACAATTAAATAAATAAACAATAAATAAATTCATACAAATTTAAAGATATGCATTTATTTCAATTTATTTTAATTAAATTTATTTTTTTATTTATTTTCATTTATTTTAATAAAAAAAAATTTATAACAGCATATTTTAATGAGAACTTTTGAATTGTAAAGGAAAAAAGTAATGCAGGTAAACATAATTTAATTATTTATTTATATTTATATTAGTCATTAACAGGACAAAATACTTAATAAAATACTTTATTAATTGCATTATTTACCTTTCTAATAACACATAATTTTGCACAACATAAATTAACCATATATATATACTATGTATATATATATATATATATATATATATATATATATATACACACACCAAACAAACAATTCATAATTTAAATTTATTTGAAGCAGTATAAAGCATATACTGAATACTTATTTTTATAACAGCATATTTTGGTAATAAATTTTAAACTTAAAAAGGGAAATGTTCAGCTTTAATGTTCAGGGTAGCCTGCAGATGATTAATTTTTAGCTTTAAGCAAATGACTGAACTGACAATAGTCATTCAAATAGGGTAATTATCAAAGATAAAAAATAGTTTTTTAAAAAAGTTGCCTTCAAAATCCACTAAAAGTATGAATAGGCATGAATCCAGATGAGAACGAGTTTATAGTCTTAGTCTTCGATAAGGTCATTTCCAGGCCATCCCGACACCTGACAGCTTCTTTTTCTGAAGGTTCAGGGAGTTGCACATTGCACATTGCCAATAAAATACGATCCAGAAGATGACAAGCAAAACCAGCTCAGTAAACTGGGGGTGCTGTCCTCTTGATGAGTAAATTACAGAGGATGTGGATACTAATGAGCATATGAGTTTTTGACGAGAGGGAGGCGCATATCAGGGATGAAACACTGGAGGTTTGGAGCAACCGAGTCATAAAAAAGTGGTTGTTTGTGTCTCCATGTGCAATCGCCTCGGGCATACGGCGAGATACTCATCCACAACCAATCAGGGTGAGTCGGCTCTTCATTAATCATACACTACGGAGTTTCCCTCGCCACTTTAGCCCAAGCATGCTGCCAGATACAACATGAGATGACGCCGAATTAAAGTCAAATTCTGCTCTGATTAGAAGAGTACATTTACAGCAAGCCAACCCGAAGCTTTGGTTGAAAACTCAATGCGCCCATTTCTACAGGAAGCATTCATGTCGAATGGGCTTGGAACGCAGGGTCTGTCTCAGCGGAGAGTCATTGTGAAGGATGACATCTGAGATTATAAATCAACAAGCCTCGCCATGACTTCAGAAACCGTCTGAAACCACAAGAGCAATATACTTCATGATGGAATTCACCAAGGACCGAATCTTCACTCCGCTGTCACGCATTGCTGACGAGATCCAGCGAGAGATTGCGAGCTTTCTCAACACACCTAGCAATCATTGCTTCAAATAAACATTCCGTGGAAATTCACGCAACTGCTACATTCAACCGTCACGGGCTCTGCACTTCGTATTTTAGCACAGCCACCCAAGATAAATGTACCCTGCACTGTTTCAAAACAGGAATGTCAGGTATCTCTTGATTAAACTGGACGCTGTTAGCCCAAAAAAAGAGCCTTGTAATAATATTTGGGTGTCAGGTAGAGGGGGCATCAGGCACACACCTGTCTCTCCTACTTAAAGTCAGAAAAAAACACCAAGCAGACAGGAAATACGTGATCCTGACAGGAAGCTAAAGGAGGAAGGGGCAGTCAGAGGCCTTTAGAGATGGAGCTGAGGTAAATAAGTATGCCTGAACCGGGCCTCCGCTCCGCTCAGGGAATATCAGGTTCTGCCACACGGGTCAGCTAAGTCGACTTGTGTGTACCTTTCTTTTCATGTGATAACTCTTCACATTTAGAGCCTCGTCACGGCCATCGATCCGATCCATCTGGGTTTTCTGGTCCAGTTCTCTCTCTGCAAACAGCAAGTGCATCTGCTTAAAGGGATAGTTCACCCAAAAATGAAAATTCTATCATTAATTACTCACTTGCAAGACCTTCATTCATGTTTGGAACATAAATTAAGATATTTTGACCCCGATCTTACTGCAATTCATACACATTTTATAAGGGGGCTAATTCGTAAAAATTCATATATGACCTCACTCGTACAAATTCATAAAATTTTTGCCAAATCATACACCTACACCTAAACCAACCCCTAAACCTACATGTCACTGGGGTTTAGACAAATCGTAAAAAATTGTACGAGTGAGGTTGTACGAATTTGTACGAATTAGTACAAATTTGCCACCTTGTACGAATACATACGAATTGGTCGTAAAACTGTGTTGGATATTTTTGATGATCTAGATTTTTGATAGCTTCGTAAAATTACAGTTGAACTCCTGATGTCACATGGTTTATTTTAACAATGTCCTTGCTATGTTTCTGGACTTTGATTGTGTTAGGAATAGGATCCTTGCTGTCTACGGGATTCATCAAAAATATATTAATTTGTATCCTAAAGAATGATGAAGGTCTTACAGGTTTGGAACAACATGAGGGTGAGTAATTAATGACAGAAATTTGGGTGAACTATCACTTACACACAAACTACACACAAAAAACAAACATGAAATAGACTCTTAAAATTAAAAGGTTCCAAAAGGAGGTTCCACAGTGATGTCACTGAAAAACCTTTTTTTGGCTCCACAAAGAACCTTTCAGTCTACAGTTTTTAAAATATTTTTTTTTCATAGTGTGAAGAACATTTTAATAAATGAAAAGAACATTCTTTCATAATAAAGAACATTTTCTGGAATGAAAAGAAAAAGTGGAAAGAAAAAAAAAAGTGTATAACGACAAATCAGCAATTAAAATTATATTCTGTTGCTTTTTGGTATTGTTATCCTTTTCCTATGTGAATCTGATTTAATTAGATGGTAGCTCGATTTTAAATCAGGATTTTTGTGCATCTGGCTCATCTTGGAAAGAAAAGATGGTTATGTAGTCTTAATATGCCATGTTTCAGTAACTATCTATATTCCTGTTGTCTGACAACAGAAACAGAAAAATAAATCAGTGAAACACTTTTATTGCGAATTTGGCTGCATTAAAATACAGTATGTTAGCACAGAAAGGGAAACAAATGTCATGAATATGCTAATTAGACTAGTGACATTTAGCAACTTTTTTACAATTAGGCTTTAGCTACTTTGTATTAAAAGAAGTTGGAAACAGTGTTCATGAAACCATTGACGCCAAACTGCTTTTAATAACAATAACAAACTATTTGCTTTGAAAGCTATACTGTTAAATCTTCAGCACCAACGCAAAATAAATAGCATTTTGCCTGTAAAGTAAATTTAATTTTCCAGTACATACTTAATGCTGTGATCCAGAATTCTGCAGGAAAGACACATTTATGTAGGCCAAAACCTGAAAACAAATTAGGATTATAGCACTGGTTTGCATCGCCCTTTGGGTCTGGATTTTTGTTTTAATGGCTGAAATAAGGTCTGTGGTTAAAACAAACTGAACATATTTCCACGTTTTATTCTACCACAAAAAAAACATCAGTATTGTGAATTTTTCTTTTCTTGCTTGTAAGCTGCTATACTGGACTGCAGAGGTTATTATAGACATGCCATCACACTGAACAGGTAAACTCAACTCTCAAAGCCTCGTTGAGAGTACAATTATGCTCTTGCAAACTGAACCTTTCAGCACGAGTCAATTCTTTTTATTGAATCAAAAACATGCAGTGCCACCAAAGGTGCCCTAGTTTTTAATGAATCATTTTAATCAATGACATAGTGGACATTATAATAAACTAAATGCACCGAATCGAAATTGTAAACATATCAAACCTGGAAAAATACTCCCTTAAAAGTCAAAGTCCATTGTTAGAAATGATGATGGCTGAGGCTTTTGTGTCAGTATGCTTTTATTCAGCCTTAATGTGAGATTGAGCAAAACGTCTCTCAATGCTTTAGAAGAAACACGAGAGGCTTTAGTGGGAAGGAACAACCATGGCCAAAATCATCCTCCACCAGGATTGATCCTCTAAACATCTCTTTTCTTCCTTATTGGAGATCTGGGAAGCTCGTCTGAGCCATCCTATCATGGGAGGAAATGGTTGATTTGATGTGGCGTCGGGCCGTGGGCTTGGATCCTTTCCCACCCTCTGTCAGAAGGGTCATACTAGGAGGAAGAGCCAAGGGAATGGCTTCAAGGCCCCCGTCCAAATGAGACACCCCATATCCTTCTTTCACTTCGGGGTCATTCGATCAGAATCACAGAAAGCGACACCCCTTTTGGAGTCTGCGAATGTGCTCAGAGTTACGTAATAGCATTATTCAGAAATCTAAAGGCATGCGGTGGACTTGGTGTCAGGGGGTTTCGTGACACATGATGAGGCAATCCTGTGACTCTACCCGTTCTCACTGTGAGGCCTCCGGGAAGGCCGCTTTCCATTCGATTCTGTGCCTGCAGGTTAAACTGTGGGATTCCAGGCTGTAGGAAAACACATTTTACTGCATTCCCATAGTGGTCGTGGAATTGTTATTTTCCTCTTTTTTTCCAAGGTTCCTGCTGATGCTGTTGTCTGATGGCGGTTTGTCAGCCGAGTGACAATTCCTGCTTAATTTCAAGAGGAAGCCCGAATGCCCTCAAACATGTCTGCTGAAAGCTTTGTTCCTTGGCCAAGAGCAAACCATTCGACTCAGCTGTGGAGCTGCTCCCCTGAGCCAAAGCTTCACAGAAGCAATTAACCATTAGTAGTTTGGCTTAATGAATACTATCAATTACAAAGCCTCTGTACTTACAGAGCTGGAAAAACTCTGGGAGTGTGTGGTATTCCAGAGGAGGAAAAAAAAAAAACATACGTAAAACATTCATATCCAGATTATTTTTAGCAGTTTTGTGTTGCTCGAGATTGATAAACAGCAATCTACAGCTAATCTACATGATCTCTAAATCGACTAAGGTTAATGAGCACCAACCCAAGGCTACAAGGCTGTCGACCTGCAATACGAGATGGCAAATAATGTTTTTTTGTTTATTTAGTTTGCTTTTTGATTAGTTTCAGATTTGAACACTTCACAGGGCAGGATCTGAGAGTCTTGAACATTCATTTGCGATTCTATCTTCCGCTGTTCGCCGCAATTCACAGCTGTCGGTGCCGTTGGAAAAAAGTCAAATTAAGTGGTTTTAAGCAATTTTGGTTTCCTAATTAAAACAGATTTATTGGTAAATTTTCTCCATTCAATCTTTCCTGTCTTAAACCAAGCCACGGATTTAAGCGTCGCCTTCCTTTACTGTTAACAGCACAGTCATGCGCTGAGTTCAGACACGCAAATGGATGTTTGAGAGGAGAACTGCGCCGGAAATACTTTTGTAATTGATTTTGCATGTGTATGACACAGAAATGAAAAATTACCAATATTTATTTAATCGGTACCCTTCCTGTTATATTGACCTGACACAAAACAAGCAAAAATACTGTTTTACTTGGATTGTGTATCAATAGCGTTTAATTTCTTGAAGTCTAGCGTGTTTTTCTGGCAGGAACGGCGCAGCTTAAATAATACCTGATCTAAATCACATGTGATATACAAATCAGAAAAGAAAAAATGTGTTTTTTTTTTTTTCTTTTCTTTATGTGAAATCCCCCGCAGCATGAGAGAGAGAAAAAAACACCACACAACAAAAAGAGCTAGTCGAAGGTATGAGATCACTGTTCCAAAAAAATGCAATTAAAGAGGGAAAATAAAATAAGCTCAAGTGCAAATTAGTCTGATAGAAAGGGAGATGCGAGATTAAAATGAACTAAACAACATGCAGCTGTTACTCAATTTCAACAAAAAGGAAAAAAGTAATTTTATACCCGACACAAGCACACATGCACTTTTATAAGCTCGTATAAAATCTTAAGATGCAGTTAATTGCGTTTCCGTTAAAACCAAAATTAAATGCATGAGGAAATTGTCTGTTTGTTTGGAAACTTGAGATGTTTTTTTCTAATACATTTATGAGACAAGAATGCAATTAGTGGCATCATAAAACAACAAAAACTACATCTACAGCTGATCGGTTCAGAGAAAAACAAGAAAAATAAATGAAACCACACTTTCATCAATATATCTGACTACATCAGAATGACTGTGAATCTGAGCTCAGAAATAGACCAAACAAACATGTAAATTGCACTATAGTTTGTTATAATATCAGCAAATTAACCTACATTTGGAAACGGTGAATGCAAAAGAGAGCAGAGGCATTGATTAAAAAAAAAAAGAACACTGATGACCACTAAAATGATCAAATATATGGCTAAATAAATAATTAAATAACTAAATTTGTCAGCAAATAAATACATACAGTCAATGGCCAAGAGTAAATATTTGTTGTAAATTCCTTTAGGTCTCTGTGGAGAGAAAGAAGTCATGAGATGGTGAGGCTTCACATGAAGATAGTGCCATCTAGAGCCATCCTTCAGACAACACTGAATCAATATAAACCTATTAAACTCAAACTACTACAGCTACTACAACAAAACAGAGCAGAGATCATGTGTAGAACAGAGTTAAATGCACAATTCATCATCTACATTGCAGTTTAATGTCGAAAAAATAAGTAAAAACTCTTGATTTAACATAATACATAATATAGTCCTTTAAAAAAAAAAAAAACAGGTCTTAGTTTGTTTGTTTTTTGTGCCAAACAGTTGCCGCTTGGTCAGAACTGTATTTTGCGAAAATGGAGGGGTTAAACTAATGTAGGACATGCCAATGCCAGGCTGTCCAAAAGACAACGCTGAAGCATGCAGCAAATTACTATTATCTAGATACCACATGACAGCTCTGCTATGTGTGTCTATTTATGAAGGCCAGTGTTTGCTGGGGTGCAGCTCGGTTGTAAATGACATGGAAATGTTTGTACACAGCATTGCAGGTGCTTGAAGTTATTAAAGATCTGTTTCGCTAGTTTTGCTAACTTCATTCATGTGTTTTCTACTAAATCCCAACTTGAAAACATGTCAGCAAACAGTTCTTTGAAGTGAATGGGTGCCGTCAGGACAAGAGTCCAAACAGCTGATGAAAACATCACAATTATCCAAACGACTCAAGTTTATATGTTTATTGATGATCATGTCATGTGGACTACTGCAATGTTTTTATTAGCTGTTTGGACTCTGACGGCACCCATTCACTGCAGAGGAATTAATAGGTGAGCAAGTGATGTCTTTCCCTGAGGAAACAAACTCATCTACATCTTAGATGGTCTGAGAGTGTATTTCAACAAATATTCTTTTCTGAGTTAACAATTCCAAATTCCACAAAACTGAATAAAAAAGTGGTTCTTGTAAGAACGGTTCACTAAAAGATACCTTTAGGAACCAGAAGCATAAGTGTTGGGTGCTTGATGAAAACAATCTGCACTAGGGACAAAGACAACTGTTATTTGTAGGCCATTTCATAAAGTGTACTTACATATTTATTTTAGATGGGAAATATTCAAATGAGTCTGTCATTTCTTAACATGGTTTCCGGCTCCGGTTCAAACCAAGGAGGTCATATTGGGTTTTCAAGAGCAATCCACCTCTGCTTTGGGAGATGGCCAATCACAGGTTAGAATTTTGAGATGAAACCTGGACTGGCCAATCAGACTTGAAGGATTTAGTGCCCTCCCATCTGGACCTACATCATTATCTTGGAGTTTTGGAGTTGCTAACAAGCCTCCTTCCAGATCCGCCATTGAAAACAATCGGAAAAAGATGACAGTCGCTCAAGATCTGCTGCTGACATATTGATATTAAACAGAGAGCTTTGCTCAAGATTTCGATGGCAGCGTAACAGCAAAAATGCACCGAGGGGAGATTATACCCATGAACAAGAGTGCACTTAGTAGTGTGTGAACCCACCTTTCCCCCAGATGCAGATAGAGGGACTGCAGTTCTCTACGAGCCCACTGGTGATTCGTTGGCAGAGTCCGGCCTTTCCCAGGCTTTGCTTTTTCCACAGTTTGCGGTTCTCAACAAGATGTGGTTTTAATGTCACAGCACACTAAAGTTATAGTCTGACAAGGAAAAAAGGCAGTTGTACCCAGAGAGTGATCCTGATGGATGAAGCCTGGGAAATCTCCGATATGGTTGAAAACCTCAGTGGAATCAGTGCACATCAGGGGCTATTATACGATGGTGAGATGTGATAGCTTAACATGATATCTACTAAGATCCCTGAGAAACTTGTGGGCAGGGCCTCTGTGAAGACAGGCTCAGTCTTACAGGAAGTATAAATCACTTCCTGCACTGAATGATAATTACTTTTTTAATCACGAGATTCAGCAATAATTTAAATGCTGAGAGTAAAGGAAAGAATAACCCCTTAGGGTAAAGAACAAAATATACAGCTAAATACAAACAATAAAAAAAGCAGATGGGAGCATAGAGCTGTGTGCATATCAGTGTTAGAAATAAAAGATACTGCATCAATAAATTACTTATTTATATTTAAATGCATGACTTTTAATTAATGAGACAAATAATTAGTCAAAATAATAATGATAATAATAACTGAACACAATTAAATGAAAAAGAAATGATGAGTTGAAAAAAAAAATACATTATATAATATATACACTACCATTTAAAATCCTGAAATTATTTATTTCAAGAAATGAATACTTTTATTCAGTAAGAATGCATTAAAAGGGATGTTTGGAATCTTTCAAAATATTTCTATTTTTCCACTCTGCTCTTTTAAATAATGAAACAAACATTTTAATCAGGGTATTGAAAATTAGCAAAATATCTTTAAAACAATTGTCATTTAAAACCAGTGTTAACATTTTAAAATTGAATTACATTTTCATTTTCATTTGTTTAAGCTTTACTAATTTTATGTGCTTTGGCCAAAATCTTATAGTTCTACATCTATTTATTTTTTGAACTTACATTTATTTGAATTATTTTACATTTAATGTCCATATTAAAAGTGTATGTTGTTGATAACTAGGTAAATAAGGCTTGTAATCTTTCAAAACACTTTATATTTTATATTTTTCCGCTCTGCTATTTTAAATAATGACAAAAATAATGAAACAAAAATGTATTCAGGATATTGAATAATAAGACAATCAGAATCTTTTAAAGTAAAAAATATTTCTCTGGAAAACATTTGAGGTAAATTAATAATAACAAACTGAAACTGAAAAGCTACTTCAATAAAGTACAGAAGTACACATTCTTCACATTACCAATATTGCAAAAAATACAGATAATATGTAAGGCAACTTTCAGCAATATAATCTAATGTAGGTGATTTGAGAACATATCACCAATATCATAATTCTAATCATTTTCACTATTCATTACTGAAGTGCTGTACACAGGCTAAAATAAGACTAATCTCAATATGATTTTCTCTCATCAATATAGTCCTCCGTTAAAGCAATAAGCCATAAAAGGCAGTGCATTACAGTGATTTTACAACACGTAATCGTGTTCTTTGACGCAGTGCAAAGAAGAAAATTCTCGTCAATTGGCAGCAGCAGAACATATATTATACATATTTGCCAATATGCCTATGCATTCAACTCACAATAAGAGTACAGTACTCTCAGCTCCATTTGACACATTTTTAACAGGAATCTACTCCATAGATTTCCCCCCAAAATCAACACAGAAAAATGCCATTACCTTACCATCACAGCTGCCAGTCTTGTTGAAGTCACAGGTTTCCATGTAAGTAGTGTTGGAGAGCGAGAGGTCACTTGCACCCTTAAGTTAATCAACCGTCTACATGGTCAGTCCTCATGAAACATAAGTTTTATGATGGTTTCAGGCAGTGGAAGGGAAGAGATACATGATAGACGCTTCTTGCCCATGATCTCCCGGATAGTGATGCGGCACAGGTTCATCAGTCTCCTGGGGGTTTCTGTGTTGGAAAGCAATATTAGCAAGTACAGGTCAGGCCTCAAAGACCTTTAGAAATCAAACTGTAATTTGACAATCATGGAAAGAATCATATTTGAAGTTGTACCCTTAAATAAAACAATCAAGCAATTTTGAGTCTTCTGCATTTCCTGCACTGCCTTTTTCAAGTTCAATGTTTTACAGAATATTTTCTAGTTAAAAACATACCTTCAACAAAATGCTCACATCTTGTGTATGCCATAAAGTGCCAAATTTATTGCTAACACTGTTTAAACTGTTGTTTTCCCTCCAAAATGATGTCACTTCCACTGTTTTTAGTTAAAAGGATTTTACAGTAGACTAAAGGATGAAAAATGAGGCTGACGACACATGGAAAAACTCAATCTACAATAATTGAAAACATTTCCAAAGAAAAAAAAATAAGTTTTAACATTTTGAAATTTTGTAAAAAAGTTTTACTAATTTGATGTACTTTGGCCATTTTGTGTTTTTATAGTTACATACATTTCTATTTAAGTTTATATATATATATATATATATATATATAAAACTATTTCAAAAGTTTTACTTAACATCAACATTGGTTGAAAGAATGTAAAAAAAATTTAAATAAAAAAAGTATAGAAATATCTTAAACAGTCTTTAATAAACCACTGTTTTTCTTTACACATTAAAAGTGCATGGCATATGACTAAAATCTAATGAAAATTTTAAATGTTCACTTACCTGTGATACGGAAAAATTAATTTTCCATATTTCAAAATGATAGGCTTGTTGGTCTTCATTTGACATAACTGTTGTTGTTGTTTTTTGCTATAAAGCTTTTTGAATTTTATAATAAAAATTTACATTTATTTCCAGTTTTTAATTTAAAAAAAATCATATTTTTGGACCTCACTGTATAAAGAACTGCATATAGACCCAATAATAACATGACATCATCAAGAATACAACTTACTTTTGGCATTCTGGTAAATGCGAAGGGCTTCAGCGTTGACTTTTAAGCGAACCGTGGTTTCAGGCTCGAGCTCATCCCAGGGGACTAGATACGGGTCAGCGCCGTGGTCCAGCAGTAAGCTAACAAAGACTGGTTCACAACCGAGTTTCAAAACTGCATCCAGCATACAGCAGGCCCGGCCCCTGACCAGCGCTTCCCTGCTCACGGGGCCATTGTAATTGTAGTTAGGGTTGGCACCGGCATTCAGGAGCACCCGGAAACAGTTGAGGTGATGATAAGCGGCGCTGATGAACAGTGGACAGGCTGCCAGAGTTGTCAAAGTGCGCATCCCGAACATAGACCCTTGATCCAACCGGTGGTCAATATCAACATCAGCATTGAACCTGTGTGTGTCCCAGGGCAATCAGTGTTATCATAACACACACTTGAAAAATCCATGAGAACATATACGTGCAGCTAAAAGTAAAGTGCCCCTATTATCAGTAATGAAAGGTGCATATTTTGGTTTTGGGAGTCACCAATAACAGGTTGGCTGCATGCAAGGTCAAAAAACACTTTCATTGTCATATAACATGCATTTATTTTTACCTTGCTTCTTCAAACGCTAATCTCGGTAACCGGTCCTATTGGTCTGATTTCAATTTCATCATGCCTGATAAAGCAGCATTTGTAAGCACAGCACCGCTTTGTGTACAGCATTACTGGGGAAACAGCTATATTTAATGCTCCAAAAGCAGCACCTAGGAGCAAAGAATGAATCTGTATTTTCATTCAGACCAGCGCAAAAAGACCAACAAGTGGGCAGCAATATGCTAAAGTTTCATTTTGACGTCAATGTGAAATAGCTTGGGATTTGTTTTAAAAACAACTCGTTTCAATGATTCAGAGTCAACTCTTTCTTTTGAAGGACAATAACTTTATAAACGGTGCATTTTCAGATTTAAAACTTTGCAGGATGTTTTCATTCACTTAAAGCTCACTTAAAGCTCATTTTCAAAAATCCATAATAGGGGCACTTTAAGATGTTAAGATGTAAGCGGGAAATGCTCTCTTATGCTCACAAAGCTTCATTCATTTAATCAAAAATATTAGTGAGTGAACCCACTTGATCAGCTCTAGTAGGACGTCCACTCGGCCCGTTTGGGCAGCGTGGTATATTGGGGTGCTCCGGTGATGAATGCTACCGTTCGGATCAGCACCGGCTTTCAGAAGGATCTTCACACAGTCTAGGTGTCCATTAACTACAGCCATATACAGAGCGGTTTGACCCTTTACATCCACCAGGTCCACTGCAGCTCCCTGAGAGATCAGGTACTCCACACACTCGCTGTGACCCATCATAGCAGCAATACGCAGCGGCGTGCACGGCAGCCAACCACAGGACCAAACCAACTTCTCATTGATCTGCCTAAAAATAATTTCATGTTACACATCTTATATTCTGTGTTAAGAATATCACCTCAAACTGCATTTGAAGTAAGGATAAGCTTGGGTTGTGAGCTTTGCCTGATACAAAATGTGGTGTGTAGGTGGATTTAAATGGTTAATGGACCACAAATAATGCTCAATTGCTGAATATTAACTCACTCTGAGGCCATCCAAGGTGAGTTTAATAAGTCTGTGGAACAGTGTGAATTATTGTGACCTTTTTATCAGCTGTTTGGACTCATTCTGGCGGCATCCATTCACTGCAGAGGATCCATTGGTAAGTGATGCTACATTTCTACAATTCCTGGAAGAAACAATCTTCTATATGTCTTGGGTGGCCTGAGGGTGAGTTAATGGCATTCATTAATGACATCCAAAATAAAAGTTTTTGTTTACATAATATGTGTGTGTGTACTGTGTAAATTATTATGTATATATAAAGACATACACATACAACATATATTTTGAAAATATTTACATGTATTTATGTGTATTATTATTTATATTCCTATAAATTATATCATATATGAATATATTAATATATAAATGTAACGATTTTCTTACATATATACAAGCGTGTGTGTGTACTTCTATATACATAAACATACACAGTGCAAAATAAACAAAAACCTTTATTTTGGATGTGATTAATCATTTGACAGCACTGGTAGCAACTTAGCAACAGATTTTTTCTTCTGTATTGTGGCTTACGTCAGTTTTTAACATATTATCAAACAATAAAAACTGTAGAGTGAGGACTTGCATCTAAGTATCTGTTGTTTACGGAGTTGTGAGAAGTGCGTGTTGCACTCAAAAACAGAGACAGATGAATGCAATTTTGCAGGGGCTAACCGACTGGAGAAATCCTGTGCATCACCAGAGAGAGGACTGTTGTTTATATACATGGACCAACTTGGGTACATTAAGATCTATATATGCATTTAGAAAATGGAAAATTTTCATTTAAGTCAAATGTAATGAATCATTGAGGAAAGGAAGCCTCACTGTTTGGAATCATCTTTTTGTAGGAGCGTCTTGAGAGTGTCTAGGTCTCCTACATGGGCAGCGTTATGTAGACTTGTGTCCTCCACCTCCACACACTGATCCAGAGGTCTACCGAACTGCTCCTGAAGCCATTCTCTCAGGTTACGACCTAACAAAGAGACAGATCAGGTCAGGTCCATTACATAATCAATGCTTGATGCTTGTGAGAACAAGATTCATATTTCAGGTTTTTCATTCATGTGTGCATGATACATTTTTTGCATTTATTACCATTTATATAACCACAGTTGTATTACAAATACCATGATTAAACTATGGGTAGTTTAGCAAAAGCATGGTTAATTTGTGGTTACCACGGATTAACTTGGTTTTTTTTTGTAGTAAAACCAATGGTTAATTTTCATAAGACATTGGAATTTTACACATTATTACCAGAAACACTTGGCATTTCAGAAAGTTAATTATATTACATTTTAATAATCAAGTGCTTGGCAAACACTTCTTTTTTTTTACTTTTAATGAAAAAACTGATGTCTTTAAGGTATTGAAATAACAATAAATCATAAATAAATAAATAAAAACTGTCCTTACATTCCATCTCTCGAAACTGCATTGATATTTCACCTATGCATACCTTAAAAAAAACAAACAAACAAAAAAACGATGTCTTCCCAGAACTGTCCACTTGGAGCAAGTATTTTTAATCTGAAAATGTATTATATGCAACAAAAAGAGAATTGTTGAAATATTATAAAGGTGCAACAATTTCTCAATGTTTATGATATTTGAAAAAATACATTTTGTTAAAGGGCTAACTCTATTTATGGACTGTTTTCACAAAAAAAGAAACTGAGACTAAATCCAGAAGAACTGTGGCAACGTGTCCAAGATGCTCAAAAAACCTACCTGGAAAGCTACCTGAAAAACTATTTGCAAGTGTACCTCGCAACAGAAGCTGTTTTACCAAAAGCTGTAATACCAAATATTTATTTGATTTAGTTAATAGAAGTTAATTGATAAATTA
>JAUCMR010000169.1:18469317-18491402 GCA_032357425.1 Enteromius argenteus | reverse complement strand
CTCTTAGGAACCTTAAGTGCAGCAGAAATGTTTTTGTAACCTTGGCCAGATCTGTGCCTTGCCACAATTCTGTCTCTTTTTTTTGTTTTTTTTGTGAAAATAGTCCATAAATAGAGTTAGCCCTTTAAGTAACAAAATTGTAAATTAACAGAATTGACAGAATTATTAATTCTGTAACACTATTGTCAGCATTGGTTCTATACCTTGGTAATATTTGACAATAATGAGGTAATGAGTTTGACAATATCCTTTTGATACTGTGGTAACAGAGTTGACATTCTACAAAATAATCAATAAAATTAAAATATTTTCTCAGATAGAGCACACATACTTTTCAGTGCTTCAGATCTTATCAGTAAAGTGACATAATTTCCTGTAACAGTTAACTTACACAATTCTGAGAGATGATTCCACCAATTTAAAGGCTAAATATGGTATGATAACAAGAGCTGACAAGATTTACGGACACCCATTTTTATAAGAATTAAAAATAATAATAATAATTTATTACATTGTTATAGACTGTAACACCTTGTAATTCAAACAATTAGTGTAAAAAAAAAAAGAAGTTAAAATTATAAAAAATAAAACCATTTTAAAAAAGCAAAAAATAATAATGACTTTGGACACCAAATATACCCGCAATTACAAAAAACACACGTGTGCAGCTACAGTGCCTTTATGTACAAGAAGTTAAAAGCAAGCACATGTTATTCTAATAATATATTTTATTGCTTTGGCGTTCCCAGAGAAACTGTTTGCAAAAACTTCACGCTAAAACGCAAAAGTTATGTGGCAGCCGTCAAGTTGGCCTACTCTCAGCTTTAAATATGTAAATCTAGTTTCAGTAACTCAAGTGTTTTAAATATCTCGCTAGTGTTTGCTAGAGGCTTTTCAGCAATTATAGCATGAACAGCCCCTAACCGATCTGCACTGAACATAATACAGTATGGCTCTACAGCCCACGTTCGTTCTGATGTGAATGTTTTGACATACCAGCAGCAGTAGTGTTTGAGAGCTGTGCCTCAGGGACCGGAGGAACCTCAGCTTTCCCTTCGACATTCTCACCATCAGCCATCGTGTTTTGTAAGCCTACCTAAACAAATGTCTGCTCCAAGTGTCATAAACCACAATAAGTAATCAAAACTATTACAAAAAGTGTCTTGTTATTAAAGTGCTTTTCTAGCAGCGGCATGGACTCTCGGCTTCAGGACTGTAAGAGCCGCTCTGAATGGCTGACTAAAGTTGTCTGTCACAGGCTCGTCTGGATTTAAGGTGGATTGCTTCTGCAAATTTAAGGTGGAAATACAGAGTGATTTTCTAAGTGTGGTTTTGTGGTTCTTAATTGATTCTTTAATCCTTAGTGACTTACAAATGACAATAAAACAACGAAAAACTACTTTTTCAAGCGAAATATCAGCACAAAAATGTCTGGATGGTGGATGTGTCTGTTCGTGTACTGTTCTCTGAGGTCTTTATAATGTACTGAACTAAATCAATAAACAAATAAATGTAATTGAATGATTTATAAGTGAAAATAATACAAGCAGGAGCAATTTATCAAAAAAAAAAAAAAAAAAAAAAGAAAGAAAACAATGCAAATAGTGCTATTATTTCATTTCTATAAGAGTAAATGCTATCAGTAGATCAGTAAAAGTATATATTTGTTTGTACCTTTCAGAGCAATCCGTTGTCTCATAAATAGGAAAGACCCAGAGACACACACACACATACATCAATTTATATGTGTGTGTGTGTATTCTTTATTACATTAAATTATGTTTTGTATTCCATTTGATCTAAAGCTTAAATTATAGCTAGGTAATAGGCTACCTAATAATAGGCTGGTCTATAATAGAGAATATATAGATCAGTTGCAGTACCCCAAATAACAGTTCAAAAATGACTAATAATTAACTATTATGTTGATAACTAATAAATAAAGTATTTTATAATTTATCTACACACACACATTTAAAACGGCACTTTAATTATTAAATTATGAATAATTTTGCATTTAAATTTGGCATTTTTTCACTGATCTTTCTCAAAATTCTTTTAAATTATGCTACTTAGATTTTTGAGAGGAAGACCTGAACATAGGACATCAATATTTTTGACAGTTTTCCTGGGTTGCATCCATATACTCACAGACCTCCTGCTCGTTCATTCAGAGACGTGATGAGACTAAGAGCAGAGGAGGCGAGTGTAGATCCCACTACGGTCTCTTGAGGTCGAAGACAAACCTTGAATGTCTTTAACTGTGGTAGGTGACTTGAGACTGAGTTTATATTGAAGAGCCGCAGACGCATGCTGTATTGCTGCCTGACGACAACTGAACCATGAGCACTGGCCTACAGGCCTGAAAAATAAACAGCCAGCCTGACAGCCTCATGTGTCTCTGAAGAGAACTGGACCGCAGGGAGATACAACACTCAACTCCTTAAAAAGTGTTCGGGAGGGATTTTAACAGCTTACTAGGGGATTCAGGGAAAGGGGTTTTTAACATGGCCGAGGTGTTCTAAATTATTCTTTTTTAAGATTGTTCTTGGGTCGTTACTAGGTGGTTTTTAGATCAGGCTCTACTTTATGGTCTGCAAAGTCAAAAACTCACACATCTCTTTTGAACATGCCGTGCAATTTGAGAACATGCCTCAGTTTAATACTTACGGTTGGTGGTTTGTTTAAAACCCTAAATATGAGCAATAGCGATCCCGAATTGATGTTTGCTTTTCAAAACAATCCATTGTTAATAGCATTTTAATGACGGACTGGCTCTTCCTTGAGGTCACACAATAAAGTGTTTTCTTTGCTGGTTATGGTGCATTGAGTTCCTTTTGACCATGAGTCTCATTAATAAGGCATAAAATGAAAAAAGGATTTATTTCGATGTAGGAAACACAAGTTCCACCTGTTCACCGGTCTTCTAGCTAAAGCAGCACAATCATTTCTGACAGTCCCAAGGACCCTCGGGCTGGGGTTTTCTCCAGGGCCCACAGCAGGAGAACGCTCAGACAAAAGAGCCCCGCAGGGCACGTAGCCTGTTCACTCTGACCTAATCCAAACGTTCACTCAGGGATCTCAGGCAGGTGCCCAGGTTTTCAAGGGCCTCCAAATCCTGATCTTTAACGACCCGGTCGACTGTTACTCAATAGGGCTCCTGCAGTATGTGCGTGTGAGCCTGCGGTGCAGCTGTTTCAAGCTCTGCCAGAATAAAAAACAAAACTGATGTGCTGATACAGGCTTTTCAAATGTTATTCAATGTTTTCGCGTCGTCCCACCGGGTCAGCTTTCCAGAGCGCGGTGTGTGACACGTTAAACACGTCCAGGCCTTTTTGTGAACTCGTCAGAAACATTCACTTGGCATGTTTACCGCTGCTCTGAAATGCAATTCAAAACAGTCATTAAAATGTCGCAATGTTTACTTAACGGTGACGTGTGTAATTTTTGTGTCACTGGCGCCACCAAACAGAATTTGGAAAAATAATGACTGTATTCTCCGAACCGCTTGCATTGTAAAATGGTCACAATTTACACTTTTAACAGAAACGTAAGTGTTTATTAGACTTCACTACAAAATTAATATTCATTTGTGGACTATGATACAAACAACATATACACAAAATGTACAGCAAATGGTAAAAATCGTATACAGTGTAAATGGTCAGCTCTTTTACAAAGTAAATGGAAACGCAAGTGTTTTTTATCGACATGTTGATTTTACTTAAATAGCAAACTGTATTTTGTGTCATGGTGCACAGCTGATAATACTGATGTAGTATATAATCTGTTTGTTGAAGTCTGATTCTATCTGTTCTCCTGTGTTGTTTAGATGTAAAATTCATCTAGACATTGTTACAGTACCACAGTATCTATAAAGCATGACTGGATATATATGCTAAATGTTGTGCTTGACCAGCGGATTCAACTATTGCTTCATCTAACACAGTTTTTCCTGTCGTAACCTTATCAAAATAGACATTTTCAATGTAATAATTGCTTTATGGATCTCAGTTTGCAGTAGAAAACGCTCTCAACAGCCTTCTAAAAAAAGTATCTCAGTCATGTTTTCTTAAATGAAATATCATCATTGATAGGAATTTAAAACTATACACATATACAGTTGATCAAGGTAAATTTTTCGATTTATATGACATTTATGCAATCTCATCTTGTTTCTTTGAACACATATTAAGCTGAGAGGTTTTAGATGTGTACAGGTAAATGATGTGCTGTATTACAGTTTCATTCATCAAAGTGCAAAGGTGCGCTTGTAGTGTGTCTCCAATTTTTGGCAATTCTAAAGCTCATCTGTAAAATTCCATTGCTTGCTAGCAGCTTTAGAAAGTTACATTAAAATATATCTATACATATATATGACATATTTCCATGAAAGCTGGTTTCAGCCACAGCTTTAATAAATAAATGAAAAATATAAATGTGACTTTTTAGCTCACAATTTGGTCTCGCTATTCCGAGTTTACATCTATGACTTTTTATCTGAATTCTAAATATCGCAACTGCTTTTTTGTGCTAAATATAAAAACCTTGACTTTCTCACAATTCTGAATTTCTTTTTTTTTTTTGGCAATTGCAAGTTCATATCTCCCATTCTGCCTTTCCTTCTCAGAATTTCATGAAAATGTTCACACTTTGAGATAGCAAGTTCTAATGACTTATTTATTATTTAATGTAAATGGCAGAAACAAGCTTCCACAGTTTCTATGCACACACATACATATATAAATAATTATATATACATTATATTATATATTGCCAATGTTCTCCTGTGAGACAAAAACACCTGTTAGTATGAATGGAAAATAAAATAAAACAAGCCAGTCAGTCTGTTTTCCTAAGAGAACATGGAATGCAATTAAAGTCCTATTTAAAAAATACAGGACACATCAGTATGGTGACCACACACATTTATCTTTCAAGCAAGTGACGAGTGCAAATCTACTGCAGACGTGTGAGTGTGTTTGAGAATCCCAATGGACCAGCGCAAACAGATCCTTGGTCTAACAGAAGGCACCTTACACGAAGGGGGTTTGAGGAGAGTGACTCCTGACTGTACCTGCACCTTCTGAACTCTTTCCAGTGCGGGCCTCAAAGACATCGGGTCTATTAACAGGAGCTCTCCCTGCTGCTCAGTGCTTCAGGTTTCTTTTGGGATGTGCTGATATTCACGTTTGTGAGGAGAAGCTAATGCTGGATACCATCTTCTGGATCTTCTCCTCGTTCTTCAGGATGTTGGACTTGACTGCGCAGATCTTGTCCTGCTGGTCTTTGATTAACTGCTCCAGTTCAGCGAGCTCAGCCTTCATAGGCTCCACAACGCTGTCTGTGATTCTGAGATATAGACAGAGAAACGGCTTAAAGCTCAAGAACAAGACTACTCAAAAGCAGCTGGATATCTCAATCATAATAAATACTGGGATACTAAAACGGGCTCATCCAACAAAAAGTAAGAAAAAAAAGTTCCAGATCTATGACTATGTTAACCCAACAATGAAAATGACCCCATAATTTACTGCCCCCAAGCCATCCTAGGTGTATATGACTTTCTTCTTTTTTAAAATGTACCTGGCTCTTTCAAGCTTTGTAATGCTGGTGGATAGCGACCATTATTTTGATGCTCAATAAACCGTATCCATAATATCAATCGTAAAACTAATCTATACATCTCTGGGGGGTTATCACATGGCCACTATCCACCAGCATTACCCAGCTTGGAAGAGCCAGGATACATTTTTAAAAAACTGTGTTTATCTAAAAAAAGAAAGTCATTTACACCTAGGAAGGTTTCAGGGTAAGTAAATTATTTCATTTTTGAGTAAACTATTCCTTTAAGAGGCATCACTTCAGTTAGATTGCTGTCTATGTACAGTAGGCAGTATCCAGCAAGACAGCTAACTAGTGTTTGGGACAGAGCTAATACGTATGTGCACCTTTGCTCCTGTAGCAGGGCCTGTGCGCTCTCCTTGTTCTCTTTGCGCCAGGTCTGCAGTTCGTTCTGCATGGAGTCCATATCCTCCTGAATGTAGTCCATGATCTTGCCCAGAGGCAGAGCGCTGCGACACACTGTCTGAATAGACGAACGCAGCCGCTCAATCTCCTTCGCCACCAGTTCACGTTCCTTCTTACGAGACGACTCTGACACCAGTGACCGATCCTGCAGAGAGAGACAGAACCACAGGAAACAGATCAACACTTGTTTCAAAACATTGTCAAACCTCCTGACTGCTTTTACTGAAATGACTAAAGGACTGCCTAATTTCACTTTGATCCATTGTCATTTAAGGTCTATTTTGACTGATTTTTCACATGAAGCTATAATTGTGTAGGATAACCCAACAACCAAACACTCTCAAAAAAACGTCCAAAGTGCAAATTCAAGTAAACAAATGTTTATTGTTGTCTGGAAAGCACGTCAAAGAAGGTGACCCAGTAAGGTGACCCAGTGTCCAGTTTGAAGGTGCTTACCAGTGTGAAAAGATTTCTGGAAAGTTTGCTTTGGCAATCTGTTTTGAACCCCCCCGAACAAACTTCATTTTGGAGATCTGGAGATTACATCACACCAGATCATTCTTCAATTTCCCTTGAAGTATATCAGGGACGCAAGTTGAGTTGAATCACAAGGGCTGTTAAAGGCCAATCATCTCCTCCGATTCTCCAACAACTAAGTAAATGAAGCTTACAACTGAAAAATGTCTAGTGGGAAGTCACTCCCATAGGGGAGCACTTCTGATGAATGGTATAAATGAGGTTAGAGGAAATCTATACCTACCAACAATATACTTTAGGGAAAAAAAGCAGCAGGGAGAAGTCTGCATTTAGTGGTTTTCAATGTCAAGGCTACAAATGTTTAGAATTTCAAGGCAGGAATTATACAAACCCTGCAATGTATATAAAGATCAAAATGAAAGAGACATGGGATCCATAATGTGAGTGAGTGGTTACTGAAGGCCTCCTCTGTATGCGGTGTGGTTGGGGGGTCCTGGTCTGCCCCAGTCACCTTTCAGCCTAGTGCAAGAAGGCCCCCACTGGCACACAGGGCCCGTGTCTATTTACTCAGCTGGGGCCACAGGCTGTGTGTGGCACTAGGCCAAACAGGCTTTACTCTTACTGCCTCTGTCCCACTCAGACACACACACACCCTCGTGCAAGACGTGACTTTGTTTATTTTAGTAACAGGCTATGGCAGTGAAGTTATTTTACAACAGTATTCGGTAACAACTACTTCACATTTACCTCGTTTCAAGCTGAACTCCTCAAGCAATTCATGTCATTCTGGCTATAAATACCAACAACTTACTCTCTAAGGTGGGATACATTAAACCTGAGCTACATGACAGTACAATAACCAGAAACTTCCTTATCAACACAGGCTAAGCATTACATGAACTCAAAAAAAAAATGTGTTCAATATAACTAACATGTTTAAAATCTATTTGCAATTATTTTATGGCAATACATAACTGAACAACATTGCAACATTTTGATGATTTTAGTGTGCTTTTTATTTGGCACTTAAGCATCATTATACTTGTATGGTTAACCCTAAACTTGTAAGTATTAGATTTAATAAACTTGAAAAGCAAAAATGGTGTTAGTTGGAAAGTTTGATTCATTTGATGTGATTCAAATTCTTTACTTCCATGAATCGATTCGTAATCCGATTCTCAATCCATTTCAGTCTATAGATTTTCACACACTAAAAATACACACACCAACATATATAAGAAAAAATAAATAAATGTGAAAATATAAATAGGTAAATAGTAACATTTATATCCATGCATAGTTATAACGGTACGTAAAAAATATATATATTAGAATTATATAAATAATATTAATAATGGTAACAAAATTCTGTGTATTATGAAACAAATTATAAAATGTTTTGAAATTGGGGTTGGAAAGTTGGTAGTAAATGATTACATATAATCTATCTATCTATCAATCTATCTATGTATCTATATATATATATATATATATATATATACACACACACACACACACACAAACACACACACAAATAAAATTTATTATATATATAATTATGTATACTTTATTTACAAAATGTAGTCCTACACAGACATACAGTTAGTCAAGCACTAATAAGATTAGAAATCGGAAAATATTTTCATAAAGAGCCAGTCTCTAATCAACTGTGTTTTGAAACTTCAAGTTTATTGTTATAACTTTACAGAGTTGGGTAACTATATTACAAACACTTCAAAGGTTAACTATGCCGCTTTGCTCTAGAACTCTAACAAACATGTGAGAAGAAAGACTAACTTAACCCCCCCCCCACCCCTCTGTGGTTTACAAGTGTGTTCGGATTGAAATGTCTAATAGTTGTCTTCAATGTGGGTGGTTTCCCTGGCCCCTAAACACCCCTTCTACACAAACACCGGCCAGCACATTCGGCCCACTGTTCGTGGAGCGCGAAGGCCAGGCCAGATTCGCTCTGTTTGCTGTCCTCCTGCACTTCACCCCTTAGTCAAAGAGAAAAGAAAAACTCCAGCTTTCTGTCTCAGAGGACATAAATCAATCGTTTATAGGGGCTCTCATTTTCCCCTCTCTTCACTGGAACCAAGAAAAATATTTGTTTTGCATGAGGTGGCTGAGGACAGGTTTTGCCATTATCTCAGACAGTGACACAAGCGGGACATGGAGCCGGTGTGCCTGGGGCAGGTGGCTTTCAGAGACACTGATGCATTGGGCCAAAGCCTCTTGCACCAGGACGCCTCATTACCTTGCTATGTGGATCTGAGCCTTCAGCTGCAAGCCCAATTTGCTTAATGAAGTAATGCATGCAAAATGCATGATTTATAGAGTGCTAATAAAGAACTACGAAAAGAAGCAGAACAGCACTGCTCAAATTAGTGCTCTGGCAAGGAAATCAGAGTCTTGCAGTCCTCCTGAGAATGATAAACTTTAGAAACATCCACTTTGCCGCTGTGGTGCCGTGTCACGGTTCTTTGGACCTGAAATGTTCAGTTTTAAACATTGGCAGTGGTCCTTTTTTGGACTGCAGCTACCGGCATTAAAAAAACACCATGGTGGGTCTTTGTGCCCAACACTGACTCAAAGGGTAGAGATTAATTGTTTAGCAATGTTTAGGGGTTTCCTCCTTGGGGAAAACATGGGCCCCGTCCAGCAACATCATAAAAATAGCAGGGATGAAGTGAAGTGCAGAGAGGCAGAGTCGTACACACAGGATGGAAGGGTCAGTTCGGCCCCATGGGGGTCACCGCTGAGATCACCGTCCTGCACTTGCATGTTAAAGCAGATCACCACAGAACCACAGCGTATGACAGTTCGGCTTATGAGAACCAGACAGCAGCAAGACTGAAATAATAGGTTAAAACGCAACCAATTACACTATCAGACTTCAGAGACCCGTACTTTGGTATTTCACCGTAACCTCCGGGGTCATTCCACAGAGATGTCAATCGTCTCTCTGTGAGGGCAAAATGTTAAGGAATGCAACGAGAGTCATTTCCTTAACATTTCCAACAAGAAGGTAGATGTTTACAAAGACACGGGCCTGAAGGGATGACTATTTATTTTCCTGCCTGTTCTGCAGAGCGCGAGCTGGCGTGGCGTTCACTCAACAGCCATCCATTTGTGTGCCATGGGGTTTATTTATACATTGCAAACCTTCATCAGGCTAATTTGATGGCGCAAAAGAGGGAAAAGGAAGGAGGAAAAAAAAAAGCTTATGAAAACGCAGCTGCTGTCAGGGGCCAATACTCTCAAAACAAAAAAGACGCCCTACAAGAAGTATCTTAGAATAATACACACGTGATCTGGAGGGTCACAACAAAGGTCAGCAGCAAAACGTACAGCAAAATGAACACTGATGGAAAAAACGGCCCTTCGCAATATTACATGTGTCCTGTTATTTCAGTCAAATGAAAAAATAACGGCCTAGCAGATCTTAATAAATGAAGTTCTGTCGACCCTGGCGAGGTAAATCTTCACTTACGAAGCGGAACGGAAAGCCCAAGCTAATAAAGCCACAGAATGAGTCATTGGATCAGTTTCACCTTTGGAATTACTAAATTGTCAAAACTCTAAATTCTGTGGTCGTTCCGAAGACATTAAGTCATACGCAGTTGATGTGGCAATCTCTGTAAACTCAAAATCCTGGAGAGATCTGAGAGCGAAAGCTCATATTTGTAGAATGAGTTATGAGCCCTGTAACTTCAAACCTGTCAGGGAGGATAAGGAAGCTCAATATTTACATTTTTAACCCTGGATGTTACACCGTGATTACAGGAGAGCAGCCGCTTTATTGCGGTGACCTTCACCCCCCTTTCAAGTCAGGAAGGAAGTCATTACAGATTTTTTCTCAATACAGCTGACTAGACAGGAGAGGTGCGGTGTGCCAGTTAACATGTACTGCCCTGAAAACACACGCCCATTTCATGCACCGCAATTAAGAAGGAGAATTTAGAGAGCTGATGAGGCTAAATTAAGTCAATTAGGAAAGCGCGGCCAGCAGCGCTCAGATTCCAGCCTGGAGTTGGCTTGCGTTTGATGGGGGAAATCTAATTTGATTATTTGGGATTGAAAGGAAATCCAGTCTGATTGTTTTGAAATCAAGAACACAGGAGGGAGAAGCGCAGGGCCAGCTGGGAGCAGCTCACTGTGTGCGACTGAGGTTCAACACCAAACGGGATCGAGCCAGTGGCGAAGCACACAGAGATCATGCCTTCTACGAACAAAATATTGCAATTGAATGAACTAAATGAAACATTTGTGAACATTTACTCAACGTCATGTCATTCCAAATCTGTATAATTTAATTTTTTAATAAGTTGATGGACATTGCTCATTTAATTTCATTATAGCATTAAAAAACTTAAAGCTTAAAAAACTAATTTAAAAAGGCTGAATTATAGCTAATTAGATCACAACTACTCATATTCCATTTTAAATGGGTTTAAATTTTTGCAGAATATACGCACCTTTAGGTATATATGCAAAATGGTAATACCTTTTATGATTCATAATATGATAGTTATTTTGAAATCCTAAGACAGTTTAAAACAGTTTCTAGCTGAGAAATGTATGAAATAAAATTGTACTTATGGTCTCAATGAATCATTAATGAACCAGAATTGCTACATACAATTCCTTACAATTCCCATCCCTATTTGACCCCACTGCCATTGTTCTCTGAACATGTGACTAAGGTGGGAAGTTGAGGTGAAAGAGCAGGGGTTTTGCATGAAGGCCACCACCAAACACTGCATCCATCAGGCCTACAGCTAGTGTCGGACAGATAGAGCGGAGCATCCGTTCCGGCTAAGGCAGACCACCCAGTGCACATGGCCCCTTCTACCAGGGCACGGACAGGATGACTTCAAAACTCAAATCACATTTTTCTCATCTTCACTGGCTCACAAAAAGCTCAATTCAAGCTAAAATATGGGAAGACATTCATAAAGTGCTACTTTGGATTGATAATCATATTCCAGCAGTCCTGAAAAATCTTTCCATTATCTGGTCAGAGAAGAGTACATAGCCTGAATCACACTGAAACTTTGCCCGAAGAGTGAAATCCATTTTATTGTTTTTTAGATATCTTAATATTAATCTATGTTCCACTGATGAATCTTTATGCTCTCATGGGCCAAAGGAAACTTCAGATCACATCCCTCCCCAAAATGTTATTCTTAAAAATTCAGACCTAGATGAATTAAGAAAAAAGCTACAACTCTAAGCCACCAGCACATTCTGCTTTTCAATTTGCAATTCAGTAACCAAAAACAACAATATTCACAAATAAACAAGCCACAACAGTTAACCATGTTAAATATCCAAACAGCATGAATGGTGCCATCATGCTTATTTTGCCCTAATTATTTAAGCTCTGTTGAAGAAAATAACATTTCAGTGGCTCTGAGGGACCGCAATTACATTTCTTCACTCCATTTGCAAAGTTGCTTTCTTTAGTAAACTGACGGTGCACTGGGTCAGGCATCCCTGAGGTACTGTAGAGCACAAAAATGCCAATTCCCTTGATGAAGAGATTTTGAAAGGCATTTACTAACGTTACTGGAATTTTCTTTTGAAAAAAAACAAAACTTGGAGCTTGGAAGATGGAATAGCACTGCCACCTAGTGGTATCAATGAGAACAACATACGAAATCATACCTGTTCTTTTGACTTTGTGGATGGAGATGATTCATAGTCTTTCTTTGTCTCTAGGATTTTTTTCACAAGTCCACCTATGAACAAATGAAAACCATTCAATGATTTCTGATCTGAAGTGTGCATTTAAAGGGTTAATTCACATAATTAACACTACATTTATGGCAGAATTTAAATTTTAGGATGAATTATTATTATATGGCTCACCGTGTTTGTCATCCCCTTGTAGTTCAAGTGAATTACTCTGTAATGAAACGTAAGTGAATTAGTTCAAATCATGACATTATTTTATTTGAATTCTACATACATATGACACACATACAGTATACACACAGTTTATTTACAAAAACAGATTACTAAATATTTGGAATATTCAAAAAATCAAGTTTTTTAATTATGTTATCATGTTTCTATGTTAGTTAGCTGGGGTTTTTTTTAACCTAGTCAAAATAATCAATAAACTTAATTTGAATGCACCATGAAAAAACATGATTTCCAAGTTAAAAACTGAGTTATCTGTTTATGCAAATAAGCTCTTCATATATATATATAGATATATATAGATATATATAGATAGATAGTGTATCTACAGTACCTCAATTTCAGGTATGTCAGGAGGAGGCAGAGATGCCTCCTCCACCACAAACTGCCCATCTTCATCATCCTCATCTTCAGAGAGCTTCTTTCCATCCAAAATCACAGTCGCAGGGGTCTTGCCACTGCCCAGCCTGAGAAAAACAGTCATGCTTAATTACAACTTTTGTTTCCTGAGCAAAAATATTTTTTAGAATTTAGTAATACATCACTAAAGTTTGGAGGCAGTATGACTTTTTTTATAAAAAGAAATTAATACTTTTCTTTAGCAAGGATGCACTAAAGTAACAGCAAAAACATTTACAAATTTACAAAATATTTCAAATAAATGCTTGTTTTAACTCTCTGTTCATTAAATAACCCTAAAAGTAAATGTATCAAGGTTCACAAAAAAAAAACAATCAGCGCAGCTATTTTCAACATTGAAAATACTAAGAAATTAAAACTAAAGTATTAATTTAAAAAAAAAATAATTCTGTAGAACCATGCGACACTGAAACTTCCCTTTTATCGTCATGGAATAAATTGTATTTTATAATAATAAGCTAAAGTAGGAAATAATTTTAAATTGCAATAATATTTCACAGTAATACTGTTTTACTGTATTTATATCAAATAAAAACAATCTTGGTGAGCTTCTTAAAAAAACAAACAAAAAAACACATTTTTACCATGCCCAAACTATGATTGGTAAAGTATATCCCTAATACAAAATGTATTACAGATAAGAACACCCTGCCTGAAGTAAAACCAAAATGCTGTCCACTTGTGGCTTACTTATTTAATATAAAGTGAGAAACTGAGAGCCCGATGAGCGAGATCTCTCACCTCTCCGCTGGGGTCACATGATCAGTGTAGCTCTCCTGTCGTTTGACGCGGGGGGCTGCCGGTCGTGCGCTGCTAGGCCGTGGTAACCGTCTACTCGCATGAACATTCAAACAAAAGAAGAACAAATACATTCAAATACACGGAAAATACACAAGCACTTCTTGTAAAGTATGCATGCGACTTTATGTGTAACAGAACATTCCTATATGGCTAAATGCTTACAAAAACAATCTCAAGAACCAAGAGTAATGATCTGGATGAGAGTGATATCTTGTGGTTAGATCTTGCGGTACAGCGCAGTGGAAGCGAGGGATTTGCCTCAGTGGCTTCCACTGCCAGACAATCTCTCACGGGGGCATATATGATACACTCTATCCACCCACAAACACCTCAGCACATTATCAAATGTTAACAAATTGTTATCATTGAATGGAAATGTAGCCATTTAATTTTTTAAATCAACACACTCATGAGATCATTACCACTAATTAAGAAATAAAAAAGAAAAAAAGAACAAACCTATGTGCTGTTTGAGGTGGCACAGAATCCGTAATGTCTCCATTCTCAATCGAGACTGGTTTCTCTGCTGAAGGAGCTTCCCCTTCTAAAAGAAAGAAAAGTGATTAGAATTGATGTTAACAGAAAAAGGAAACAATACATTTAATCAGTCTGGACTGTGTACATGTACACACAAGTGGCGTGATCAGGTGACTCGGAGGCTCAGTCCACAGAAATAAGTAAGTTTGAATTGCTTATAACGTGCATTTAAAAATGCAACATACACCACCCATCTTTGCAAATTTGTAATTTAATATTGTATTTTTTTTTTTTTTTTATCAAAAATAATATTTGTACTTAATGTACTTTCTTTTAATACATTATAATTCATTAAATTATAATAATAATATTTTATTTACCTATTTATTAATTTCTATTATTGTTGTTATTGCTATATGTTATATGCTATATATATATATAACAGTTTCTATAAAACAACAGTGCAAATCTGGACTGAGACAACTATAAAAAAAACCCAAAGAACTAAATTTGACAAAATAATCATAAAATAATTTTAAGGTTTAATCATGCAGCTGTATATACAAGCATTATGAAATGTGATGGCGTTTTCTTTTAAAAAGAAGAAAAAAAACCAATATATTTATTTGCGTCATTTGAATACCATGTAATACTTAAATTAGTATAAATAAAAAAGTATAAATAATTGTGCCCAGTCAGTCACTGGCAGGTATAGAAAAGATTTAGATTTGGACCCTGATACAAGGTGCTCACTAGTGCGTTACGATAAATAAAAAAAATAAAAAAATTATTTAAAATATAAAAATAATCACTATATCGAAAAGAGACTATTTTGTGTTACTCCAGCACTTTATTATACAGAATTTTTTTTTTTTTTTTTTGGTTAAATAAATGAGTATCGTGAATCGTTGTTTCTAACAATTGTGATTCACATTTGAGCAAGAATCGTGCAGCCCTATTGCTCACTAAAGAAAACAACACTCACCTCCTTCACTGTCAGTCTCATCTGAAACAGAAACACAAAATCTATGTCATCCTTTAAGACTAATCACAACGTAAACGACATCTGATGTGCTGCTGTGCTGCTAGAAACAACTAAACAGATCATGCAACAATGCATTAATGCACCTTACAGAAATAATTAATAGGGTCTGTTAAGAAAGATATTTAGTACCTTGACCTCCTGTTTTGGGCCACCGCCGCTGTCCTTTAGCCGATGAAGGCCTTGGGATCCGGGAAGGACTCTCAACCTGAAAGGAATGAGGAACGACATTAGATTTCATACACTTCCACTATAAGTTTCTCTCCTGTTCAACACTTAAACTGAAAATTAGCCAAAAAACAAGTGAGCCCTCTTTCTATACAAACTCTCTAAGACAAACCAATCTTCTTGACTGCTGTTGGACGAATGAAATATAGAGTCGGGCTATAAGAAAATCCTGGAAACAGATTTCACTTCTCGGGACAAAGAGAAATTACCTGCATTTCAGAGAGATCTGTAGGCTGAATGAAGAAAAACAAAACGCAACAAGGCCCTTAAGACATCAACATTTATGTAGTACACTTATAGCAACTAGTCAAATAAAAAAAGCTTACTGCTCTAAATGAAAAGCTACTGAAGCTGCAAAGACACATGGACACGAAGCGACAAAACTACAATCAGTAAATAATGAAGCTACAATTTCAGACAGTTAGAGGTTATGTAAGGACACTTTCTAAAGCAAAACACTTTTATACTTGGCAATAAAGCTCTTTCTGATTCTGATTTCATTTGAATAGACCACAACAAAAAAACAAAACAAACTGAGAACTGTGAGAAATTTGTTACAAAAAACTTTGTTGTCTGTGCACAAAAAGCTCCATTTAAGTTAACATTTCTACTTCTGTCTCTTGTCACCAAAAATCCTTTTCTATATACTTATTTTATTTTGAGCACTTTGGCACATATTCAGTGTAGCTTCTGTTTACAAAATGCTTGAGGTCCAGATGTTTTGTGAATGTATTCTATATAATAGTCCTATGAATAGCTATACTGAAACTGTACTTGTCTATAAAATTGTAAAATTATCTAACATAAACAAAATGGTCAAAAGAAATGTCAGTGTTTATTTCAAACGTACTTGTTTCTCATACATTCAAAAGTATGTGGTCAGTAAAAAAATATTCAACAAGGATGTATTGCACTGTTTAAAAGTGACAGTAGAGACTTCTAAAATTCTCAATTTTCTGTTCTTCAAAATATACTTAAATGCTTCAAGGTGTCCACAAAAATATTAAGAAGCACAACACTTGCAATAGTAAGAAATATTTCTTCAGAGCCAAATATAAAATGGAGTAATATTAAAACGGAGTACTGACCCCAAACTTTGTAAGTAGTAGTGTATATTAACACTTTTGAAATGAAAAAATATTTATGACCACAGAAAATGTTACCACGCCAGGTAAAATTCTTAACTAATATCTCAACCTGGGTGTCAGAAAGAATCCCAACTGATAAAACCTGATAAGGCAACCTCCACCATAAAGAATCTCCTTGCACAATGCCAAATATACAAAACAGCCATTATTCTACAGCGAAGCAAATCAGGCACTGACATCACAACAGACTCGTACCTCCAGTTCACCGCCCTTAGCCTCCAATTCAGAGGAACAAAGACAAGAACAATAAACTATGAGGAATGTTACGTCAACAAGCCTTGATGATGGCCCATTCCTACAGAACAAATATAAAAGGGCGTAAGCAGAGGTTATGAGAGAAATTAATCTTACCTCATCTGCTCCGGCTTCACGTGTTTTACTTGCAACCTCTGGGTGAGGCTTTGGCTTGCTGATCTCCTCTGCTGCTTTGCTCTATGAAAGAAGACCAGCTGTTAAGTATTGAGTGAGATTATAGTTTAAAATGTTACAGGAATTTGCTTTAAGATGTAGAAATGTTAAAGCTTTATGTAAAAATGTTTACAATTCTGGAACATTATTTAGAGGTTTAAATGTGATTTTAAGTGCATTAATCTGATTTGGAATAAGACTGGTAAAATTGGTCATTCTTCTGTTAAGGTTTGTGAGCAAACCTTTCTATCGCCTCTGTCCTTCAGCTTCTCGTTCGTCTCTCTGTGTCGATCTTTTTCTTTTTCTCTCTCCCGTCTTTTCTCACGCTCGCGATCTCTATCCTTGTCTCGTTCTCTGTCTTTGTGAGATTCCCGTTCCCTTTTCTTATCCCTCTCTTTGTCTCGCTCTCTCTCCTTGTCCCTGTTGCGGTCCTTCTCCTTTTCCTTCTCCCGTTCCTTCTCTCTGGTCTTGTCTTTCTCTCGATCCCGACTCTTGTCCTTGTCTCTGTCTTTTGTCTGGTCTCTTTCGCGCCCCTTGTCTGACCTCTCAGCATCGCGCCGGCGGTCCTTGTCATCCCTCTTGCTCTCTTGATCTTTTGGTTGATCTGGATCTTTCTGCTCTCGACTCCCGCTGCTCTCCTTGATGCCCTTCCTCTCCTGGAAGACATCCAGATACTACATTAAATGATCACTTTCATAACAGCTCCATCATCCCCCAAATGCTTAATAACAGATTTCATGAGTCAAATAAAAAGACGCAATAAAAAAAGCCCAAGGGAGACAAGCTGAGGAATGTATAGTGATATAAGTCAACAGGAAATTCTGGTTCAGCGGGAAACATCACTGGGTCAAAGCCTCAAGCAGGTCTCACCTCACGGTCTCTGTGATGCTCCTTGCCCTCTCGGTTCTCCTTGTCCTGGGACCTGGAGGTGCTGGGCTTGCCCTTCTGATCCACCTTGTCTCCTGCTAACACCCGTTTAACAGCCTCATCACTGGAGAGCTGGAACAAAGAAAGAACACTGTTTAACAACAGCTTAATATAATGATCACAAGACCCAAGCAACCCTCTGTAAGATCTCACACCAAACAAAAATGGATTTAGAATCAGATGGGGGTAGCATGGTGGTTAATGATCTGGGCCAGTGACCAAATAAAAAATTAGGTTGATAATGCAATCCATAAACAATCCATGGGGATTCTCTGTGGTATAAATGGACTATTAGTCACTCTGGATAAAAAGATCAGCTAAATATCTGTGCACAGAGTATTGCTTTCTGTAAAGCTGCTTTGAAACAATGTGTATAGTGAACAATGTGCATACAAATCAATTTGAAATGACCGGCTGACAAATTACTTACAAAATTGTTAAATTTTCTGAAGAAAACATGTGGTGGTGTTTGATACAAAACTCACTGTTACCAGAGTATTGTGGGTGATCTATATATTGTAAAGTGATTTTTTAGTATTGTTTAGTTATTTTATTATTTCACAATGATAACATTAATATTTTGATTGGCTTTTATTTGTGTTTTTATTTTACTTTTAATCATTTCATTATGTTTTCTTTTAAATATTTTTTACATTACATTTTTTTAAAATAAATTTTAGTACTTCAAATTAAACTAGACAAATTATTTCAGTCAGCTGCCAAGGCAACATTTCTATTTTTTTCATTTCTAAATCTAAGTTAATGTTTAATGTTTAATGTTTAATGTTTATATTTTATTTAATTTTATCTTCTTCTATTTTTCAATTAACAAAAAAGATTTTAATAGTTTTGGATAACAAAAACAATACTTGTGCTTTTCTGAATGTGTTCATTTACATTTTTTGCTTATTGGCTTAAGTCAAATACGTTTTTTTTCCCCTGCCCAATTCTATTTTTTTCTTGTCCTTCAGGTCTAAAACTAAAAAAAGAATAGCACCTCTTCTCAACAAACCATACAATTTATGTACAATTTAAGTATCATTTATATCTACAGCACAAGTTCAATTTAAGGATTAATTTATATATATATATATATATATATATATATAAGAAATAAACACTTGAAATATATCAGTCTGTGTGGAATGAATGTATGCATTATACAAGTTTCACTTCTTGTAAGGAATTAGTGAAATAAATCAACTTTTTGAAGATATTCTAATTATATGACAAGCACCTGTATTTATATATTGATTCCAATGGCAAAAAAAATTCAATATGCTGTTCACAAATGCAAAAGAGAATTGAGAGCTGGCCATATGGAAAGACCGTCAGTGAAAAATTACTTTCGATTTGTTTTTCACAGAAAGCTATCATCTGACTTCAAAAACTTATATGGACTATTTTATTATAATTTTATGGGAATTTCCCATCCTTCTGGAGTTTGACAGCCCCTTACCATTATGCAAGCGCAACAACATTTATCAAAATGCATTCTTTTGCATTCCACAAAAAAAAAGAAAGTGGTGCTACCATTCAGAGCTACCTATAATTCTCCCGAAGCAATAAAAGGTCAAGCAGGATTGTCGATTTTACAGTACCTGTGTCTCCCCTATAATCTTTAGCCATCCAGCAACCTTTACCACTGTGGTGCACTCATGTCTTTCCCTCTTGCAACCTATAAAATATCCCAATGTGCTGTAGAGCAGCAGAGCTGTCATTCAGCTCAATGTTTCGCACCTGCTCTTTGCCCTGCAGGCATCAGTGGGTTCCCCTGATAACACTGCTGGCGATGTTCCATCGCTCCTTAACCTTCAGAAAAGCTCAAGGGTGCAATTAAACGAATACGTCTATAAATTACCCCCTGCTTGGACATCATTAGTCTTGAGTCATTCACTAGTTAAATGGCTTTGAGCAAATTCTGCAATATAGAAATATAGTAGCTGAGTGCATGACTGACCTTGTTGAGACAGCACTTAGCAATGACCTGCAGCAGCTCGTTGGTCTTCTCTGGTTCGTGCCCGGCTACGATTCGAGCCGGTTTAGCGGCCAAGGGCTCTCCACTAACCAGCATCACCACATCAATGGCCTTCTGAAGGAACACTATTTTGGAGTCTTTGTCCTGAAGGGTACATGAAAAGAATAGAGCAGTTGAAACACAATTGCAAACATAATGTCTGTTCTCAAACAAGTCTCAAACACTGTCCCAAACAATAAATGTTGTTCTTTTAGAATCCCAAAATATATTACAGTTACCACAAAATATATTATGCAACACTGATAACAATAAGAAATGTTTCCTGAGCAACAAAGCAACTTATTAAAATAATTTCTGAAGAATCATGTGACATTGAACAACTGGAGTAAAGATGAAAAATAACAGGAATAAATGACTTTTTATTTTATGTTTTTAAATGACTTTTTGGACCACATAAATTCAGGCAATTATAACACAATTGATCTGTAACTTTACATTATATAAATCATTTGTGGTGTCAGTCTCATTCTGTAAATGCTTCTTAAAACATGCACTTGGATGTGTTTCTCGGATGCACTTTCTGACAGAATATCAGTATCAGATCTGCCGATTAAATGTTGCATAAATATGTTACGTCAAGAAAACAATATATATATTTTTAAATTAAATTTAAATAATCTTTTTGGTCACCACCAAAATGTTTTTTTCTTTTTTTTTGGTTTGTTTGTTTTTGTTAATATAGCTTAGTCTTAATTGCACTCTACACAAAGGACCTAAAGTTATCCTGATCCTTTGAAGACAATTGTGCATACATCATGACCAGAAGCTTGATGATGCATCCACTCCATTAAACCCTCTTTTTGTGTATTTCTGCTCTGCTGGTTATGATGAAGTGCAACTGTCCATATTGTCATTTAATGCTTTCATACTTCATGAGGTTCCTAATGAGATCCCAGCGGCAGAACAACCTGTATGCTGATGTGACGTGTTATGACTTTACACACTCAGAAGTGTTTAATATCCAACTACTGGCTACACAATATCCAAGTGAAAGTAGGCCTGTCACAATATACCAACTTATCGCACAATATATGTACATGACCTCAATCATTTTTGGGGATACAATATATTGAACACTATATTTACATACATAATAAACATAAAAAAATGTTTTTTGCATTCCACTTGTGCCTATGTCTTTTGCAGCTTCTCGTACATAACATGGTGTAGTCATAAGGTGCTAGATCCAATTTTTTTAAATCATTCTACGAAAATGTTTAATCTGCAGATATGACTGCTAAATAGGGATTGTGTTTTTCAGCATTAATGTGCATCCCTACTTTTCAGAGAAAAAAAGGGAAAAATCTGTAGATGGGAAAATATCCATAAAAGTTCTTTGTGCATTTGTCTTTTTTCTACTTGTTAGAAGATTTTCTATTTACTATTTATTCAAGTTTTTTTAAGGTATCTAATATTTTGATACTTAATTTCCATTATATAAATATTTAAGAATTAAATGTTGTCAGTTAAAGGTGTAGGCCTTCTTGCATTATTATGCTGTTATATTATGATTATGCTCAGTGGAATAAAATGGTCTTAAAATGACAATAATATCGCTTATCGCAATTACTTATGGGGCAATATATCGCACAACAAAAAAGTTGTTATTGTGACAGGCCTATGTGAAAGCAATGTTTCATAAAGCCAATCACTAAAATCATACAAATTTTAAGAAAACATGTCAAATACACTGCAACACAAAATTTACAAATAAGACAATTAAGCACATTTTACAGTAAAAATCATAATACTGTGAAATATTATTACAATTTAATATATAGTTCAATATATTTGAAAACATAATTTATTCTGTGACAGCAAAATTAAATTCTCAGCATCATTACTCCAGTCTTCAGTGTCTCATGGTTCTTCAGAAATCATTATAACATGCAAATTATATAAAAACATATTCATGTCACATGCATTTCAACATTAACTGATTTTGCATAAAATGAATTTTTGCATGAATTTTGACATTAAAGCAAGTTTTCTCTCCATTCATTCTTTAGCATAATAGTCCAGACACTGAATATTTTGAGCATTTAATTTCCATTATTCTTAATGGTGACATTCCTTAATTCATAACAAAATAATTCACATTTATTTTTTATACTAAATCAGAATAAATCAGCAATACAAAACCGCAAACATAATACATACA